>CM067379.1:43843859-44199231 GCA_034510155.1 Eucriotettix oculatus
CTATAACAAATGGCATGAAAGTGGTTCAATATGAGAATTTATAGAGAGAAAACCAAGGTAATGGAGTTTAGTATGGGAAACAGGGGAATAACGAACTGTGTTAGATTCGGAAAGGATATTTGGAAGAAGTTAAGGAATTGTGTTAATTAGGCAGCACAATAACCAAGGATGGTAAAAATATAGTAGGAATTTTCTTACGAGTAATATAAGTGTGAATATTAGGAAATCGTTGATGAAAAGAATTTTAAGTTTGGTGCTTTATGAGAGTGCTTAAAATCAGATGGGTTAATAGTGGTACTAACGAGGAAGTCTTAAACAGAATATAGGAAGAGCGAACAAAATGAAGGACGTTGACCAAGAGAAGGGATAGATTAATAGGCCACGTGTTGAGACATGCGGATCTTGTAAGATTAGCATTAGAAGGAAATGTGTGGAATAAGAACAGAAGAGGGAGACCAAGGATGGAACACGATAATCAGATTAGGGAGGATTTGGGACTTAGCAATTATGCAAAATGAAAAATATAAATATTAATATATAAATAAAAGTAACGAATGACTATATTTTCTGAAACAAATGACACACTTAACAGTATACAGACATATTTAAGCTTTTAATTTATTTCCGCTCGTTTTTTTATATGAGAATTGACATCAGTAAATATTATTCTAAAATGTTGGAATTATTTTTTGCCGCATTTCATGTTTTGTGATAGTGGTTAACATGTCCACCCGAATATATAATTAAAACTTTGTTTTCAATGCATTATATTTTCTCATTGTAATTCTGGCTTGTGGGATAGTTGAAATGTTTATATACATATCCAACATAAAACTATTCTTACCGTTCCTGATATTTGAGCTCATTAAAATTTCAATTATGCCCTGTCACAACCACGAATGGTATGAGAATGCGTTGCAGATATTTGAAATAACAACTGGTGTGTTCTAGTAATTAGTTTTTTGTTGTGGATCTATAAAATATATCGAACTTGTACTTTGTTTTACAACATGTGGTACTGTATAGAAAACATTGCTTTTATGATGTAAAAACTAATGACGTATTGAAGGTATTTTATATTATTTTATGCAATAATGATGTATTACGACAGGCATATCTGCCGCTACATAACCTACACAGAAGACATGCAGCAGTAACTAGAATAGAAAATCAAGAAAATAAAGCCGTAATCAAGAAAGGAGTAGGTAAAGGATGCAGTCTGTTGCTCATGCTGTTTAACTTATATATAGAACAGGTGATGAAGAATATTAAAACTGGATATGGAAAAGGAATCATACTGGAAGGAGAAGAGATAAAAACCTTACGTTTTGCCGACGATATTGTAGTATGAGGGGAATCAGAAGAAGACTTGGAAACCATAACAAATGGCATGGACGGGGTCCTGGAGAAAGAATTCAAAATGAGCATTAATAGAGTGAAAACCAAGGTAATGGTATGTATTATGGGAAACAGTGGAATAACAAAAGGTGTTAGATTGGGAAGGGATATTTTGACGGAAGTTAAGGAATTCAGCTACTTGGGAAGTATAATAACTACGGATGGTAGAAGTATAGTTGACATAAAGAGTAGTATAGCACAGGTAAGGAAGGATTTCGCGAAAAAGAGGAATTTACTTACGGGTAATATAAGTGTGCATATTTGCAAATCGTTGCTAAAAATTTTCTTATCGAGCGTGGTGTTATACGGGTGCGAAACGTGGACGATAGAAGCTCCGAAAAGGAAGAGAATAGAAGCATTTAAAATGCGGTGCTATAGGCGAATGCTGAAAATCAGATGGATGGATAGAGAAACTAACGAGGAAGTTATAAAGAAAATTGGGGAAGAGCGAATAATATGGAGGACGTTGACGAAGAGAATGGTCTTGTGAGATTAACATTAGAGGGAAGTGTGTGGGGTAAGAACAGAAGAGGAAGGCAGGGATGGAATACGATATGAAGATTAGGGAGGATGTGGATTGTGCTAATTATGAGGAAATAAAAAGATAGGTTGGTATAGAGGGTTGCATCAGGTGAGTTTTAGGACTGAATACCACAATAACAACAATCTGACTGAGATTTAAACTCCCTGAATTAATTACAAATTATAAACAAAACTTTGTTTAAATTTATGCAATATTTCACGATAAACAGCAATTTAATAATGCCGATTGACAGACTTCGTGAGGTTATAAACTATCCTCTTTCAAGTTCTGTTATATTTACAGCAGGACATTTTTTAGCCTGTAACGGGGGAAGAAAGGAATAAAACTAAAAGATCGACAGAACATTTTCTGAGGACACGCTATAAAATACACTATAATTTCTTGTCAATCGGATGAATGGTATAGGAATCCATAAGTGACAAACATAAAGTCGGAGAACGAATGATTGACCTGGGACTTTTTAGACCTGAAACAGAAGTGAAGAAACCTAAATATTTAAAAGAAACCTTCTGATCACCGCTAAACACAAAAACATTCACGGCAATGAGATGACTGGCATAGTAACGTCTAAGGGCAAAACGTATAACGTTATGTTTGAACAGACCCTGTAAATGGACACTGGAACACGGCGCTTACTATCCCGTTAATTTTTTAATAGAAGATTCTTATTTTCTGAAAAGATCTCTTTGTTCTTCTATAACTTTTGACAGATACTCTTCCTTGTTCCAGGTCACACTTGAAGGTTTATGTTTCCCAGATGGAAAGTTCGTTTCAGAATGACGTCACACCATGCGACGGCATAGTGTGATGAAGGTAAATTCTTACTTTCTCTATTGTCTCACGCATGCGGTTCATTTTGACATTATGTATTAATATTATAGAGTTTAAAATCATTTTTAATCCCTAAGTAAACTAGTTGTAATAGCAAATTTATCCGATTTAAACATACTTAAAAATTACAATGATATGATTTTTTAAATTCAATTTTCACAAGGTACATATGACGGGACGCGTCTATCGCCCAACAAATTACTTTATTTTAATCGTTTAGATCTGAAAATTTCACCTTTCGACTTACAAAGGCTGTTAGAAAGCATTTGAATTATAATTAGGAAAGTCTTAAGACAAGGTTGACCTTAAATATTAAATTTTCAATTGGTATTTATTATATTTATTTACTAGAATCCACTTTCTCCTAATTATCAGTCCATAAAAAAATGTTTCACCTGACTATAATAAATGCAAAATAATTTTCAGCCTACAGAATCTTCCGCATTTGTACATAGTAAGTCTTTTGGGTGACATCCATATTAAATAAGCCAATCGTGAGGTATTTTCTTTCATTACTTATATTATTTTCAATTATTTCTATTTACATTACAGTTCACTCTTCATGTTCTAATAGTTTCTAAATAATTCCGTCATTTAAAAAAACATACATTCTAACTATTCGGTATTGTATTAATATAATAAAACGACAAACAATGCTTTTAAAAATTTGTTCAAAACTAACTACTTTGTAGCTAATTGTATTATTTTCATTAATAGTTATTAAAACTATTCTGACTGGATTACTATAAATTTATTAATAAATTAGACATTAATTTAGGTATTTGGTTTTTTAGTCTTTCACATACTGTACTGCATATTAAATAAATAATTTATAATACCGAAACACTACTGTACTACTTGTTTTATCAATTTTGTGTCCTCTTCAACAGGACCTAGATAAGAAAAATGCAATTTTCTTCCCACGTATTTTTGGAATGCCGGTTCCTGTCTACCTCGCAATGCAAAAGTCTGCCTAGGTTTTGAGTCTTGGGGACTTTGGAATTTTTAATCACAAAGTATATGTTACACGGCATTGTTGCGTGAAGCGGTGAGAATGTGTATAACATAGAATATAAAACTATTTAAATGAATTAAACACAAATTTAATTGATTCGGAATGCAAATCAGTATTGGCCCTATATTCTCAGGGTTCTTGATAGTCCGAACAATGATTAATTTCAATCACGGAGATATGTTTATCCTGCCGATTACTACTGTATTAAATGGGAAAATCGTATATTTATTTATTACATTAACAGATAAAATATCAGTACATAATAAATCCTCAAAACAGAAGAAATTCTTTCAAAGAAGTAAATAAGTGATTAAATTAAATTATTATTTATATTCAAATGATTAATATAATCCATTGAGAAAGGAAACTTTTCGTTAACTCGAAGTTTTAGTTCGATTTATTTATTTTATTACAATTATTTACTTATTATAAATATTAGTGCTGATGAAACACATGTATGGCTGCTTATATATTATATAACTTGACACAAGATCATAGATAAGCTAGCTTCACTTAAATCATAACTGTTTTTTGAGTTAAGGGTTTTAAATTAGGAAAAATGTTATGCATTACGAATATTTATTAAGATCTTCATAACAATAGTACTCTTATGGGGAAAATCAAGCGTTCACGAACCTACTAGAAAATTAATTAAATGAGTAGTACACTTCACATAATTTAATATTTTAATATTATTTAATAAATATTAGAATAAATTATCGATTAATTAATACTGCATTGATAAAATTAAAAATGATATTTTTTCGTATTATGTCACAAGTTAATTCTGGTTTTATATTCTCCATTACTCGTAAATAGATATTCATTCCGTTTTCTAAAGTGTATGCAATATATATACAAAATACGGATTTCCGAGTTTTACATCTTGAAAATTTCGAACATAATGGACGAGTGACCGTATATTTTAACTACATGATGGAGTGAAAATATAGATTATTGCCATATTGGCAGATATTGAGTCTACTTATTGATAAATTACCTTTATTGAGTTTCAGGTAGAGGGTAATTTACAAGCAAGTAATTTAATATGTTAATGTCATTTTAATCCATCATCAATTTCATTTACTGGTACATAATGGATGTGTTGTCAGAGACCTTATCGTTATCAGTCGACGAATCTACGTTGACTGACTTCCTTGCTATGTAAGTAGTGTGAAACATAGATTCAATGTTTAAAAAACTCCATCTGCGTTTAGTAAATTAAATCACAATGTGCGTATATGTTATCAGTAAATGAGACGAATTTCAGACACTAAATGTATGAGTAGTTCTAAAATAGACCCATGTGGCACCCCTTACATCATTTTTTGTAAATATCTCATATTAATTCTGACATTTCTTTTCAGGGAATCATGTCTTTTCCGATTAATTAAGTACGTATTATCTGATTAGGATTCCATCAGTAATCGAACATATATCCACCACATTAAATTTTAAGAGAGTCTGAGTTCATATCTTTACAACTATTAGAGCGGTGTTTTATGGTTATATTACCAGTTTTATCGAGATTTCTCTCTATCCCAATCAGTAAATTCACTTTCATTGCTTTAAATCTAAGCTCGAGTCATAAACATTTCTTCTGTTCTTGAAATAAATTTTAATATGCATAATTATTTACCTACAATATTATAAAACAAAATGAGTAATCGGCTTGTACAAAGCCATTAGAGATATCAGCGAATATTCCCCCTCACTTTAAATTAATTATGGATGATGGGTTGAGTCGTAATTTATCATCAAAGACTATTGTACTATTCGTAGATCTATTTTCAGACAACACATAACTTTTGCATTAAGTTAACTAATAACATTTATAATTACAAAAAAAAATAATTTATTGAAATTGCAATCAGAATAATAGGTTCTATAAGCTATTTTTGATGTCTTAGAAATGTCCTGATGGGGTCCTTTCCAGTGATCAAACCCCAACTTTGAGGTCAACTGGCCAGAATCGATTTAATCTTCTGTGGTTCCTGTATTGCAGCAGTGGTTTTATAAGAGGGTTGGTATGATTTTCCAGTTTCTTTTGGTGTTTATTGGCTCTCGCTTGTATAACATCCTGGATTAAAGGTATGCCTAGGACCTGGTGTAGAGTTTGATTGCTCACATACCATGGAGCGTCAACCATGGCTCCGAGAATTGTTGATTGTGTCCTCTGTATTATGACAGTGTTGGACTTACTATCAAATCCCCACAGCTCGATTCCGAATGTCCATGTAGGCTTCATAATGGCTTTGTATATAGTTTATTTGTTCTCTAACGAAAGTTTAGATCTCCTACCGAGTAGCCAGTATAGTTCTAGAAGACGCAAGTCCATTTATTTTCTTTTGTTTTGTATATGAATTTTCCAGGCTAATTTTGAGTCTAGATGAATTCCGAGATATTTTAAACTCGTTGATACCGGGAGATGTTTGTTGTTTATAGTAACTGGTGGGCATTGTTGCTTTCGTAAAGTGAACGTAACCTGTAAGGATTTTGTCTCGTTAATTTTGACTTTCCATTTATCTGTCAATTTCTGAAGTAAATTAATATGGTCTTGTAAAAAGTGCACTTTCTCTTACTGGATCTTCATTATTAGCCATAATAACCCTGTCGTCAGTAAACGTCCCTGTAACTGTACTAGTTTTTTGAGGGAATATAGTAAGTATATATTAAATACAAGATGGGTCCTAGGACAGTTCCTTGTGGAACGCCTGCTTTGATTAGGTGAAATGTGGAATTTCACCGTTTTCTCCAGTTCTGAATTTGCGATTCTCCAGGTATGATTTTAGTAGGTTATAGAAAGGCGCCGGTAGTAACTGTTTGATTTTATACAGCAGACCTGGATGCCACACTCTGTCAAATTTCTGTCTCATATCAAGGAATCATGATAAACAGTACGTGTACTTTTTGTCACCAAGAGATTCTTGTATAGCATTAGGTATACGACGACATTGTTGGGCAGTAGAGTGCTTAGGTCGAAAGCCAAATTGATGGTCTGGTATTATGTTTTAAAGAGATATTATACGGTGGAGTAGTACCCGTTATAATAATTTTTCCACCGTTGATAACAGGCTTATTGGTCTATACATTCCTCAAGTCTTTCCCAAGTTTAGGTTTTAAAACAATTTCATATAATTTAAGATACAAAAATTTGAACAAATTTACTTCAACGAGGAATTCCAGAAGAGCTGCGGGGTTTGTGTAGAGATTCTTCGCGGTGGATTGCGCAATGGTGGTATTTCTTATCTTGTTGTATGTGGAACAAGCAAATAGAAGATGACGCGTAGATAAGAGCGCAGTGCATCCCTCACATATAGGTTGGGTCGCCCTAGAAAATAGAATTGAGTGCGTGCAGTTTTAGCTCTTGACACCACTACTTGTTGACTCCTTGTAAGAGTTTTTACTTGGATTACTTTATATTTGCCAATGTAGTCCAATGTAAAGGATCAGAGACTGCCATTACATGTTTCTAGCTCCCATTTTCCTTCTATTTTCTTGAGAATCCCCTTTTTGTAGTCATTGCTTGCACATATCCATTGATTATTGAGACTGTGTAAGTTGAAGGTTGCCAGTTCCGCCAGTTGATCTGCCCTGTCATGTCCCTCAATGCCTCGTAGATCCTCTTTTTAAGGAAAACATAACCCTGAATTTATTCGCTTATGAATGGAAAATGGAATAATGGGAGAAAATGTTCTATGTTTGTATTTGTCTGCAGATGAGCTTCCTGCTATTTTGAGAGCTTCCGGAAATACTTCATTTGAAAAGCACGTATAAATAATAAATTATGGTAGAGCTGCGGTTCGATTAGAAGTTTGCTACGGAAACCGTAAATGTCTGATTTATGTGAGCAATTTACGTGACGCATTGTACTAATAATTTAGATAATTGTAATTGATGATAGAATAATATAATTTCTATTTAGAGACAGGATTTACATAAAAGTTGGTAAACGTGTTTCGCGACTGTCAGAATTTTATTAATTTTATACCTGTTATAGCAACTTAAATCTCTAACCGTCTCACTCTTTTATAATATATATATATTAGATCTTTCTCAACGATATATAGTTCAGTAAGTTTTCTTTTCTCGGTTTTTCTACGACTACAACTCGGCTTAAAATATTTTTGTGTTTCCGTGCTTTTATTTTCGAGCCAAATAATTTATTTAACACTTAAAAATTAGCAAAAAATTAATTTTTAACAGGTTTTAATTAACAGAGAAAATATCATTATTTTCTACCGAAGTCATTGTAATAAAATTTTTCATCGTCTTCAAAGGGTTTAGGTAAAACTATTTTAGTCTTAAATTCACAAGATACGGCCAATATGTAAGATACCGTGAGCTATTAATATGATTTAAATAGTTACGAAGCAATAGAGGAAAAAACGTAAGACCTTTCGCAATAGATTCAATTGCTCCCAGTTTTTAGAATATTCAATCACTTCAAGAAAGATTGAACAGATTCATTATACAAAATTCCCAACTGCTTGGGTTGTGTGTCAATGTTTTATAACTTTTACTGCAAATAGGACACCCAAGACTGAAATATTAGTGCCTATGATTTTTCGGGCATTTGGTGAAGTAAAAAGAGTAGAATGTAGGCTAGAAGAAAGTTTAGACCATGAAATCTTTGAAAAGGACGGTAAACAAACCAGCGAGGAGACTGTTAGGACAGGTTGTGAGAGAAATCTGTAAGGAACTGTCCCTGTTAGTTATTAATAAATTTATAAAAGGTAGTTCTGGAACAAGTTTTTGGATATAGTTTTAAAGAAGCTTTTAAAAGATTTGGAGATTGAGTTATCGCCTATTCTTACGCAGTTTATTGGACATAGATGTTCTGTGCAAGCAGTTTTGTGGAGGTTCTGAACATCACCCACGCAGCAGACGCGACTCAACCATAGCTGCATTACGAGGACCACCACGGGAATTCCATTACCAAAGTTCGTCCTAACAAGAACGAACACCACGAGTGTAGCAGGACGGAAATTAAAATGTATTCACTTCCGATCTAAATTATTTAACAAACGCTACTCTGAAATACGGACCAGAAATACCGCGTAAATTTTCTTCTAGTATAATTCTGGAAACAATGTATATTTTTCACACTTTTATATCGTCTCATGACTGGTTTTTAAATTATTATAAATATATAGTATGGTAACGTGAACTGAATTATATTAATTTTTATTAAAATATAATAAATTGTTTATTACATCGTATTCAATATTATAATTAAATATTCTGTTTAACCCGTTGAGGAACATTTAAAACCTGGAGTTAGGAGAAACCCGGGATGATTGACAAAATTTCAGTCAAGACGTTTCTATTTTTTTTTCAGTGTAAATTATTGTAAAAACCAATACATCTGATAGATCCACTATTTAGCTTTGGGAAAAATGTAATAGAAAGTTCGGAATAAGTTATGATACTGTGTAGAAACGGGATTTTGTAGAACGCGAAATACGAATTGTGTGGGGTAAGAACAGAAGAGGGAGGCCATAGATGGAATACGATAATCAGTGTAGGGAGGATGTGGGATGTGATAGTTATGCAGAAATGTAAAAGGCTTTGACGTAATTTGTATAAATATCGCCAGGATGGTAAACTTTTTTAAAGTTTTCTAAGAACAAATTTACGTTTTTATTTGTTGCACGCTTATACTCTAAGAAAATTTTTAGCTTGCAGATGACGTTTCAGAAAACCAGAAATCGTACTTCTGCGTGGTGGACTGCGACCTGCTACTGCTGCAGTTTAAATTGTATAACCTCAAAACTGAAGCGAAATTAATTATAATTATCGTTATGGAAAGATTAACAACATAGTTTTGTGACAAAATTTACAATAAATAAAGACGGACAATAAGTTGCCATATTAATTTATCACTATTCATTCAAAAACGATGTTTCGTCTGCTTTTTGAGATTTCCTCAGGCGTAAAATTTATAAATTCACCATATTTACTCCTTGACTCCCTCAACCGAAAAGATTATTGAATGTAGATGAGAAGAATTACAAGTGTAGAATTTATTATTGCGAACCATGTCCAGCGACGGTTACGGCAGAAAATGTACATTCAATAATCTTTTCGGCTCATAAAGTAGACGAACGTCGTTTTTGAATAAATAGTGATAAATTTATGTGCTGACTTATTGGCAGTCTTTTTGTTTACTGAAATGATTAATAGTTAAACTCTTACATTATATTGATTGAAAGTAAATAAAAACGACGTTGTTTACGGTAAACACAACTAAATACGGAACTTGGCGGTACAATGTAGAAGATAGTTGAGAGAAATTGAAGAAAGCTGCAACAAGGTTAATAAATCCTAGACAGTTTGGTGGCAGTCCCGGATTTATAAATCGGGGAGACACCGTGAAGTAACGAGGCCTGGTATTTTCCCTAAATATCGGTGGGAGGTAGGGTGAAAGGCTTTTCCCAAATTCTAGAGATAAATACTTTTTATTGAAGATGACTTTTGTCCCCGTCTCGTGTTAGGTGACTGAGCAGGAGAGGAAAGCGGTTTTCTCGCGTATTGGGGTAACGCAACACTTTATAGTGAGTCGAGTTCATTGACAATTAATCAATCTACTCTTACACACTGATGGACAGGTTGATTGATTCCTTTTGTTGTATCGGTCAGTATCAATTCACTCGTTGCTACTATTCGACTCTTTCAAACGACTCCTCGTCTCTTCGAATCGCATCCGATTCTATTCTCAAGATTGAATATTAATAACTTGGGTACGTAAGGCGGAGAGGGAAGAAAACACTCAAAAACCTTCAGAACCAAAATGTGTAATAACTATAAAGTAATTTAGCTATGAAAAATAATTTTGATTTAGTTTTAGTTGATAGAAATTTTTTTACGAATTCTTAAGACAAAATAAAATACCTAACGTTTTAAAAATTTTGAAATTTGTATGTTTAATAAATATTGCAATACGACATAATTAAAAAGGTAAATGAAATTAAAATATACAGTTTCCTTTCATGAATTTGAAGAAGTTGATAAAATATTGAATTACAAGCGTATTTGCTGAGGAAATATTTTGAAATTTTCATTTCTTCGATTAGAAAAATATTTTTAGAAAAGCGTATCTGACAAACTGAACGATTGATTCTAAATTGAAATTCAACTTTCTTTTACCACTTTGAATTGGTGAAGGCATTGTACGGACGATGAAAGTGAACTCTGGAGAATTTAATCTATCTTTTTCCAAGATGTTATGTTGCTGTCTTCTCCGCTGGAGAATCAAACTGTTTCCTCTCTAACTGTTGATCCCTCTCTAATTAAATTCTCCAATTGTACATTCGGGAAAGTCCAGCATTTCCTTCTAAATATAGATTGGTGGCCATTTTGCTTCACGGTCTCTGGGTACAAGGGTTAATAAGGGCATTGACCGCGTTCTATCCGACCATCCGGCATTAATTGGAATCAAAATGTTCAAAACAAGTAATGAGTCGAATGATTTGAAATGTTGTCTTCACTGTAACCTATATGTCTGTATTTAATTTATTCTGCATATTTATTGACTATTTAAGCTTTTAATGTTTATATGTGAGCGGGTTGGTAATTTGAAAACATAAATTTATTATTTACATCGAAATAAACAAAAAATTATGGGAATAAAATGTTAATTACAGAAGTAGAAAAGTCGAAAGACTGACACAAAAATTATTTTTTGTCATCATTATTTTCGGAAAAGTTAAGACTTAAGCATACTGCCTGTTACAGAAACTAAGCCCATCACTTCAAAAGTTACTACGAGTGTTATTATTTATTAATTCTTAGAGAGTGCCGTGCATGAGTTTTTCTATTCAGAATCTTAGTAGAAACTTAAAAAGGCAGCAACTGGCTCACGACTCTACGACTTGAACTGTGAGCCGTAACTGTTATTTTATAAGAATCGACTTTTTTTGGACCGATTTTCGTTTTTCCACTTTTATCCCTATAGTCAACTAATATATTTTATTCAGAAGACAATCATTGTTATTTACAGTGTGGCGATTTTGACATATATATTATTCTTGTCGACTTTCTTCAACTCTGACATAAATTGATAGGCCGACAAGTGCGTTTCCACAGTACAAAACTTTAATTACGCGGCTAATATTCATTATTGATTAAACTCATAAGCAAATTAATAAAAAGAAACAAGGAGTTCAAGGGTTGTTTCGACGATGGAATCATAAAGGTTTATCTTATAACATTTATTTCCTCCGTGTTAAAACCGTAGGTGAAACTATTGTATAATACTGAGAGTTGAACAACTAAAATACCGTGGTGTTCGTGTGGCTAACAACTTTTCTGTAACTGAAGTTCTACACGCCTGTTAGTATTTAGCTGCTCTATTTTCACATACAATTCTACTTAAAAGCGCACGCAGTACGAGAAGGCCGCCCATGCTCCCGCGAAGCAAACCTAATGGATATTCTAACTGGAGCTGTAAATATGGCAAACTTTAATACACTTTCTATATGCATTGGATAGCTATGGGAAAACAGTAGCTTAATTTAACTTGATTCGATGAATCTCGCGGGGGCTGCCGCATTGCCGTCTACAGCGCCGAATACAGGTTTCCTCTTGGGAAACGAGAAGAGTGGAAGCTCATCTGCACTTGGAGCACCGCCAGGTACATTAGTCCATGCCTGTTACTCAAATTTTAATTCCCTTGCTAATGTCAACTGTGCGATGCGTAATTTATGTAGCAATATATTTGCGCCGAATAATATGGATTGAAATTACGTACGGAAATAATTCGCTTATATTCGAATACGGTAGGACAAGTAAGAAATTAACCCAACGTACAACGCCCAAGAAGTCAGTGAAGAATTTATTAGAGTCAAAGAAATATTTCTAATACACTACTTTTCCTCCATGATCCGAGGCCCTGCACTACGAATAAAGTTAAATAACGATATATATATAAGACAATAACCAACGAGCTTATTTGAGAATACAGCCATAATTGTTGAGATTATTTTTAAATTATTTGATATACAATAGAATTTAAAGAGTAACATTGCTAAAATTCTTATTTTTCTTTGGCTCCGCAGTCCATACAGGGCATTGGCCTACCGGGGCGACTAATATGACTCATTCCAAATTTGTGGACAGCGTATCGATTCTTCAGCAGTCTTAATCTCGATCTCCGTGATAATTGGGTACAAACATCCAAGCCCATGCCGGGATTCGAACCCGGGACCTCTGTGTTGTGAGGCAGGGACGTAAAATATTTATTTCGGAATCTAATATTCTTGTAATCAAAACTGTTACTATTGGAGTTGACATGTTTATTTGTGTGCTGAAAGTGTCACCGGGCTCTTTCAATTTAAAAACACCGCGATCTTTCAGGCAAGTTTTCATTGTCCTTTCTATTTTTCATGTGTAAGTAACATTGTAGCCTTTGCACGAAATTTATCTAATGCATTATGTTTATACAAATTATTGATACAATACTTGCAGATTTTTACTATAAATATAAATAATTAGTCTTTTTTATATGTGATATTAATGATGTGCGATTCAAATGGTACAGTTAATTGTAAATGTATTGAAATGAATAGAGGGAATATTAATTATTTAATTCTATAATAATATCTTAAAGATGAACTTTTAAAAAAGGAAAACATTAATGTTACAATTTTGATATTTCGACCTTTATGCCAGCTATCATTTTTTAAATTAAAACTACACTTATATTTACTAAAAATGATACAAATAAATTGCTTAAAACTAAACAATTTTATCTGTAACCTCGGCGTCGTATATTATAGGCCTTCACATAGAACAAAATAATTTGCACAAATCTATTCGGACTTGACAGTACAGAAAATCAGCAAAGAGTCACAGGGGTACTTACCGCTAGGGTTTAGTGAATATTCCAGCTCTTCCCTCCTAATTGTGTTGTCCTCTCTCCAGATTACAGCCACCGCCGCTGCTGTTCTTCCTGGTTCAGGAAGAATTTCCGTTTATCTTCTTGTCATCTGCTTGAGATCTTCCTTGGCACAATTCCAACCACCTGTCCATCAACCTCTCTCGGAATCTATCACCAAATCTGTCTTGCCAACTCACCCGTCTTACCGCTCTCGAAAATTCTGTCCAAATCTTCTCCGTCTCACCACTCTCAAAAATCTGTCCAAATCTGTTCTCGAAAATCCCTCTGCACGCCTTTTGAAAATCTCCTCCCCACTTCTTTAGTTTATATCACCAAGGTGGCACGGACGTATATTGACCAATAACGTTTATGGTTACACTTGCAGAAACACGCCACACGATGCAGTCAACTCTCACCAAAATTAGGAAACACCCAAGGCGCGACGTGAAGTCTAGATTTTATTGCCCCTGGTTCAAATGTTGTCTCCTTTCTTTTGACTCCATACCACCGAAAGTCCGAGCAGATGTGTTTGACCGTTACAATATATTGTCTCAAGACCTTATTTTACAAAAAGAGTTACCAACATTTTCTTTTCAATACAAGACAGTTGAATCTTATTAATCCTCCACCTTATGTATAGGAATTTTCAATAAGTGCGGGTCGATATTGAAATGGAATAATATAAGATGTGTGTGAGGCATTAACGAAATTCGGTTTTTTCCTTATACATAGGTCTTTCAAATGAAAAATAATCTTGTTAATGCCGCACACAAGGCTTGTTTTTATATATTTTAATATCGACCCACCCTTATTGGAAACCCCTATATAATGATACAGAGAAAACATTTATTCTATAAATGTAATATATTATACTTTACGTGAGTTTTCGGTAAATGTAGTCATAGTTTTGAACCCAAATGAAAGTTAAGAATTGGCTTCTCCTGGTAAAACTGACATTTAATCATGACCTACACAAATAAATTACTTGTACGAAATAGTAATAAGTAAATCTGTGATAACATATAAAGAATGTTCCTTAATTTAATTTCTTCTTTTTCAGATGCCGATAATTTTCTTACTCCTTCAACTTTTATTGTGTATAACTGGTGGAGCAGTGAATCCAGGTTAGTGAAGGAATTTAATTATTTACTTTGCAATGTATTATCGTAACAGTAAAACTGAACCCCTTAATAATATATCAATTAACGAGCTTACGGATTCTTAAAGCCAAGTAAGATATTCTGTTTTTTAGCTCTTAATCTACACATTTATTTACAATATATAAACTACTGACAGTTCACACATTTTATGTACAATTGGTACTTCACGCAGTGACTGACAGGATACTGGCTCTGAACTTCCTTTTACGTATTAGGTAAATGTAGATAATTATGTAAATTTTATGTGTTTGTCACCTCTCAGTGCAGATGTCTTACTCGTACTTTTATCCATAAAATGGGATGAAAGGAAATGGCGTTAATTGTTTGTCTGTCGCTCACTAAGCGATTCTTAATTTGCTATGTCATTAGAAACTTCAGTAAAATATTTATCATAAAACTAGATCACATTATAAATATTTAAATAAGAACTTAGAAGATAATAGCATATAAAAGATCAAACTTTTTTTATCAGACAAATCCTTCACTTGAAATTAATTCATACGCAAATATTTGAGAGCTCAGCTTAAGTTTTTAATTTTTACATTTTCCTTTTATGTAATAATGGATCCGTTTAGATACAATTAAAAATTTTCTATTTCTTCATAAGGATATATTTTAATTTACTCTTTTAGTTCTATTGACTAATAATTTCTCAGAAGCAAACCTAGGAATATAAATGTTCTCTTTGTATGCCCCCTATCGTGAAATTGAATTCCTTCCCGTGTCCCAAATATAAGTAAATTATAAGTAAATTTCCGTGTAACTACTTAACAGATAACATGATTCTCGTTGAATTGGTAATGCAAACCTATATGAGAAAACTCTACTTAAGTATTCAGTTCAGTGTTCCAACTTCGTCTCTTTATTTTAGCTGATATATTAATAATTTTATTAAATAAGATTACACGACCAATGCACAGGCAAACAAAGTTTCTACAATATTTCGTCCACTTACTTGTGTGTTCATCAGGTATATTTTTTCACGACATTAAGTTTTAAAGTATGTAGTTTCTCAGACAAACAACCATATATATGTTTAACTACATACTTAAAAATTTAATATTATGAAGTTATTTACCTGAATAAGTTCCAAATGAGGTGCCGAAACATTGTAGAAATTATTAAAAACGTAATTTATTTGTGAATTTGTCGTTTAAATCCATTTAGTATAATTGTTTTGAAAAGTAGCCTTTGAATGATATAACGAATTATTTAAAAGTATTACAAATAAATGTCACATGTTCCACCTAACCAGTTTGCAATATTTCTGTATCTAATAACAATAAATTAAATTTATCATAAGTAAAAGTACGGACGAAAATGCCGGAAAACAAATTTAATTAACATGAAGGCATTGTTTCAGCTAACTTCATGAACTGCTTCAGTAAAAATTAAAATTTATTGGTGTCGCGTTAAAATTTACCTGAAAAAGTCCATAACTTTGCAAGAAACGTTGTCTATATGTTAGTTAAATGTTAATTAAATTTGTCTGCTGACACATTTGGCATTATTTTTATTGATAAATTTATTTACTATAGAAAAATTGAATTTTGTTTTCTTAAATCTGTTATTTGTTTAGCCATCTTTAATAAACGACGGCAAAACGAAACGGTTACAAAATGAAAATCGAACGTCTCGAACAACGGTGTTACGTTTCCTTCTCTCGGAATGGAGAGGGTAAACCGATTAGAAGTAGAATTGCGTCTAACGATGACAACAACGTAAACGCATTTCCGCAACGATGTCCTGGAAATCCTTCTGAAGACTAAATTGTCAGACTTACCCTCCACAGCGTTTGAAAGACCCTGTGATTATGTTTCACAATGAAAACAAGATACTGACTGCACTAATGTAAATTAAATTTTCATTTCCATGGGCGTAAGAGGCAGTGAAGATTACAATGTAGAACCCAAAATCTGTTATGCACAACATGTTTGGCAAGGAAGCAAATAGTTGCACATTCTAACGAAACTTCGTGAAGTGTCAAAAACCGAAATACGATTATTAGAATTGAACCCTCATTTTGACATAAAATTAGGTCCACCCCAACACTGCGAATACTGGATGAGTTCCGTCAAGTTTAAGGGAGTTCTTATAAATTTTTACTGGCATTAATTAGAAGCGTGAAAGAAAATTTAAATAACCAGATTGATTATGATCATCATTATTGCTATTAAATTAAAGAGGGCAAAAGGATAAAAATCAAAAGATATCACTATATACCTTTGAGGTTCTGTAAAAACGATTTAATTTTCAAAACATTTATAGGATTATTTCATCAATATAATTTCTATACCCCGATAATAGTTTTCAGTTGTGTGCTTTGACATACAAATTATAGAATATTTTTCCGTAATATGATGACTTTATTCTATACGTTTTTAAAAAGAATTCAAAGTCGTTCTATATTCTCACAAATGCACGTTTTTGATCTTTCGTAGAAGTAAGCCACATTATTAGAATAATCGAATCGACAAATCATTATGATTAATTATAGGTAGTTTTATAAATCTTAAATATTATTTTCATTACGCCATATAGGGCAACAGTTTAATGATTATTTATTGTATATGGCATTGCATTTGCTTTATTGGAATATTAGCAAGTGTTCAGAACTTCACAAGTTGCAACTCGCATCTTGTCGACGCCGATTTGTCGCGGAGTTGATTTTTCTTACGTCATATAATCACGAACCAGGGAACTAGTCGGTTTTACCCGAAGTGTGGAGAATATAATGGAGGAAACGTATTTTCCTCGACCAAATATCATGGTTCAGGGAGGTCAACTTAATGGGTCGGTATGATTCATACTATTCTCACAGCGGTGATTCTGTGAAGACGAGCATTTCTCCTCCCCTGATGATCATGGAGCAACTGCGTAGAGGACAACAGGGTGACTGATGGACTGATGTAGCATAACGACGCCGGCAAGTCTATGGAAAGTTTCTCTGTCCTTGATGCACCTAGGGGGAGCAGGGGGCGTCTACGTTCACGGTTTAACCTCAGATGAAAGACAGTTTATTTTCAGTTTGTAAAAAAAATTTCTTACTCTTAAAAGTTCTACTTTAAGCTCTTAAAAAATCATGAAAAACGTCATTCAGCAGTCAAGTCTACGAAATTTGTAGTAAGAGAATTACGAGTATTTCCCATGTATTTTGGTGGCATTGAAAGTGTTACATAGATTCATTTAGTATTCGTATCAGAAGTATTACAAAACGTATAAAGACGTTTTAATAAATAATGAAGATTCTCTAATATCAAGTTATGCAATTCAACCCTCATGACTCGTAAATATATGTGTGGTTCAGATGTTTGTTAGTGTAAATTACTTGTTGATTCTATTCCTTCCAGGTTGAGTTAGGTTACATAATAAATGTCCACGTTGTCAATATTCACTTATAAAGCATTCGAAGGGATTTGAAATAGGGGACCTGGAACAAAAAAGCAAGCTAACAGGTTATAGATTTAGAATTATATCTGGCATTTAATTGAATGTGACGGGGTAAACACTGAACCAAGTAGGTTAAGACAGCCGCTAAAAAATCGAATAAGTATCGTAGACAGTATCTACGTTGTTGTTCTGGTATTCAGTTCTTTGTTTTCCCCTTATTAATCCTCATATTGAACTCTTTCTTTAGGACTCCGTTCATACCATTTATTATGGTTTCCAAGTCTTCTTCTGATTCCCCTAATACTACAATATCGTAAGCAAAGCGTAAGGTTTTTATTTCCTCTCCTTGCAGTATGATTCATTTTCCAAATTCCGTTTTAACATTATTCATCGCCTATTCTCAATATACGTTAAACAGCGTGTGTGGCAGACTGCTCCTTTCTTGATTTCTGCTTTCTTTTCTTGATCTTCCATTGTAATTACTGCTGACTGCCTTCTGTAAAGGTTATGTATAAGTCTTCTTTCTCGATATTTAGTTCTGTGCTCTTCAAAATCCGAAATAGTGTGTTCCAGTTCACAGTATTAAACGCTTTTTCTAAATCTACAAATGCCATGAACGTAGACCGGGTTTTTCTTATCCTGTCTTCTAAAATCAGAAGCAAAGTTAATAGATTTAGATTTATTGTTGTTTCCATTAATCCTCGATTGAGGAAATAGGATACGTCATACATTAAAAATTAAAAATGAACAAAATAAAGTATTTAATTAAAGATAAATAATCTTAAAATAAATTAATAAAAGGAAATGTATATAGACAAAAGTCAATATAAACACAACACGGACACAGGATGTCACACACACACTGGGAAACACAAACAAGCACACACTGAGGAACACGCAATGGAGTTTTAACTACTTGGAGCTCTGCGACCAGGAAACTGTCCTTCCGTCGTAGCTAGAGGCAATACATGAAACAAAAACAAAAGATCAGAAAAAACTGAATAGGAATTTTAAAGATATGTGGTGTGTGCTATTTTACAAGTTGGCAGCAGCTTCTTCAACGCTTTTTGCAGGAACCTTGATTTAAATACTAGAAGGACGATTAAGAAAATCCTGTACCGAGTAAAACGTGCCATTTAAAAGAATAGTTTTACTCTGCTTCACGAAGCTTTTGTAGGTACTAATTTTAACCTCTGGCGGAAGGTTGTTGTATAAAATTATCCCGGTATTGTGAATATTTTTCTGGTGTAGAGCAAGGCGATGCTTGTCCAACCTTAGAGCTGAACGATTTCTGGTCGCGTATTCATGAAACTCGCCATTTGTTTGAAACAAATTAGTGTTCCGCTTGACAAACTTTAATATTTCATAAATATATACGCTTGGTAAAGTAAGTATTTGCAAACTTTTGAAGAAAGGTTTGCAACTCGATCTAGAATTCGTACTAGAAATTATTCTTATTGCACGCTTTTGCAACTTAAATATTTCATTGCTCCTGGAGTAGTTTCCCCAATTAGAGATGCCATAGCTCATAATTGAATGAAAAGACGCGAAGTAAACCGTCTTGACGTACTTTTTGTCAACGTGTTGCATTAGTGTTCTCAGAGAATAACAAGCTGAACTTAGTTTTCCGGTAAGCAGATCTAAATGGTCATTCCAGTTTAATTTATCCCTACATTCGTCCTAAAACCAAACTGATCTTCTTCTAACACGCATTCTATTTGACGTTCCATCCTCCTATAAACTATTTTCATTAATATTTTGCATACATGAGGTACTAAACTAAATGTTCTGTGCTATTCGTATCTATCTAAGTTATAAGCAGATTGTAACAGAAGTTAGTGCATAAACAGAAAGGAGGGTTAAATGGGGTCAATACAAACATTTGTTTGCTCTTGGCAATTTTGTCACGGACACTTAGTTTCAGCACAATTGATAAAAGAAAAGCGCCTTTCTGCCATCACCGCCATCTGTGATCGTCAGTCCTATTCCACCAGTGCGAAAATGGTGTTATTGATATTTGACGAAGAAAAAACTAGTTTAGGATGCCGCTTTCTACGCTGAGTACGCTGGCATGAAGTTTGTGTACGGAGAAGCTTCAGAGTGGACATGAAGAAAGGAGAAGATTCACTTATCGTTATCCAGATAGGTAATTGCCGAACGTCGGGACTGAGAAACTGGTCGTTTTGAGTTCAGTTCTCACCTGAGGAAGGAACCCGGCGGAACGTCCGCACACATCGATTTGAAGGCAATGTTTTGAGGGGTGTCAATGTGCTTCCTTCAGTAAGAAAATAGGATAACCACTGAAGAAGTACAAACTAGTCAAATCTTCGTTTGGAGAGTTGTGCAAAAAAACACAACATCCGTTTAAGTTTCAGATCGTCCTCGTCGGACACTGTTTTGCAAATTGTTTCTCTAGCAACTGGTGAGCAACTCCGAATTCAGAAGCTTGAATACTCTTGATAAATGGCATGATATCTTTTTTATATTTTAATTTCTAAAGTACATTAATGGCAGCGGTGAGGCGGGAGACGCGCTTTTATAATCCTATTTCTCAATTTTCTTTTCTCAAATTGTTCAATAATGAAGCGTGTCAGACAAAATTGCCAAGAGGGACAGATTTTTGTACTGACCACCTTTATTCCTCTTTTAAAATTATGCTTTTTAGTTACTTACTGTATATTAAATTGGGAATAATTTTTCCTGGTTCGCTTTTCTATAACGACAGAAAGAAATGCACCAGGAACTTTCCCATGAAGATCACAATTACTCTTATTGTATTCTTTAATAACACTCAAAACTCCTCTTAATCTTTCTGGTGTCAACCGCTTCAGTCTATTCCTGCGCCCTATAAAATAGTAAAAGCGGCACCAAGAACACGGAACCGTATGATTAAATTTCCACAAAGCTAACCAATAATAATCTTGATGCCAAAAGATAATTAGCAGCAGCGCTGCGGATATTTGAGGAACACAGAATTTAATTTGGCAGGCCCTGCTACGTACACTGTGTGCCAACAGTAATTGCGGTTCTCATATCGAGCCTTTGTGATGTAAACTCCTCGTAAAACAAATACGCTGGCAGCTAACGATTTCGTGTTACTCGTTTTCTCGCCGTAAACAAGTTGATTATTCGCAATACAATCAACAATATAATTTACTTTAACTGAGTGAGTACTCGACTTCATCCTGTCTGAGAATATTACAGCGTTTAATAAACGTGGAGAAGTACTTTATCGACGCTTCCAAGTTACACGAATAGAAATTATGAACATAACGACAGAAAAGTTGTTGGAACACATATACTGTCATAATTAAGTTGGCATATTGATCTCAAATTAATACGTATTTCAATATTATGAAGTCCGCTATACAAACTATGTAACCAAAATTTAGTGCGAAAAAAATTTCAAATTGTGTAATATTGGATTTGGAAATAATGAGACTCATGAACAATTTATTTAGACTTTTATAGACACTCCACTGTATTAAGAGGTAACTTCTATTGCTGTTACCTAATTCAAAGTATAACGAAACAACCCCTCGGAGTTGTTAGAATAAGCGTAACATTTTCTCGCTACTTATAGAACAAGGTTTTGAGGTCTATTGAATTATTCTATGAAGTTCGGTGAATTTATACATTATCCTGATGGAAAGGCCATTCTTAACATTAAATGTTGATTTAAAATGTTCATGTGTATTTTGATTTATTTATTATTCCATTACTCATTTTAGTTAATAAAAAAGGAATTCAAACACAATCAGTCTCTAAACGTTTACAAGCCTCTCCCATTTTCTAAACAAGTTGCACAAGTAATTATACCAGAGTCTACTCATGAAAATATTGCGCCGAACATCCAGGAAGTCAAAGAATTTGTGGATAAGTGACTCAAACAATAAGGCAAAAACTTCCTTGTATCCCGTATAAAAATATTTCATCGTTTGAATAAGTGTATACAAATTTGTGCAATTATGATGAGAAGTATCAAAAGGCACATTTCGTAAAAAACACAATTTTTCTGACCTTCGTATTTCGGTATGCTGGACCTTATTTATTTTTCCATGCGTGTTTATGTCCACCACTATCGAATTTACATTTACTTTCTTCATAGTGTCTAATTTCTAACATTTATTCTTGGCAAGTTTTATCAGCGTTTTCAATATTTTAGTTAGAGAAATTTTTTGTCTAATCGTACATTCAATCTCAAAATATCTTCAAATCGCTTTTTCATCTGAATCTAAGTATCCTGTAGAGTAAAATCATATTTTACTTATAATAATAATTATAAAGTATTCTTTTTGTTCAACGCGTGATTAGAAGGTCAGCGAGAGCGTCATATTTTTCTAAAAATTATTTCCACGCCTCCTACTTAATGAGAGCTGCATTTCATCTTAACCACTGACATGACTACTTGGGCCAAGAAATTTTTTGTTACATGAAATAAGCACAGTCACATGCATCCAACGTGCATCTGACAATGTTGTCGTTTGCGAAAGCAATTAAAAAGTATCGTTACTTAAATATGTCAGTTATGTATACAACATAATTATTTCGCTTGACAATCTACGTGAAGCCATATTCTATCCTGTTGCAATTTCTGTATGCCTTTATGGTAGGAACTTTTATGGCCGGAAGGATTGGAATTACAACAAAGCAAAATTTCATGACAATTGGATGAATGGCATAATAAATCAAAAGGGACAAACACAGAGCACATGATTGACGTGGAACTTTTTTTGGCCTGAAAGGGCTTCTAATCTTTCCTTTCCCCAGCTTCTGTCATCCACGTTTTGAACCTATATAACGCTACATTCCATACAAAAAATTTTAGGAATGATTTCCAAATATTCACATTTTTAATACCGGTAAGTAAATTCCTCTTTTTCGCGAAAGCCTTCCTTGCCTGTGCTATTCTACTCTTTATGTCTACTACACTTCTGCCATTCCTAGTTATTACGCTTCCCAAGTAGGAGAATTCCTTAACTTCCTTCAAAATATCCCTTCCCAATCAACACCTTTTGTTGTTCCAATGTTTCCCAAACTACACTCCATTACCTTGGTTTTTCCTATATTAATCCTCATATTGAACTCTTTCTCCAGAACTCCGTTCATCCCATTTGTTATGGTTTCCAAGTCTTCTTCTGACTCCCGTAATACTACAATATCGTCGGCAAAGCGTAAGGTTTCCATTTCTTCTACTTGCAGAATGATTGATTTTCCGCATTCCGTTTTGACGTTCTTCATCGCTTGTTCTACGTATAAGTTAAACAGTATAGGCTACAGACTGCATCCTTGTCTTACTCCTTTCTTTATTACGGCTTTATTTTGTTGATCTTCTATTCTAATTACTGCAGCCTGTCTTCTGTATAGGTTATGTATAAGCCTCATTTCTCTATATTTTATTCCAGTGCTCTTCTACGGGTAGGATCCTTAAACTATAGCCCCCAGGATCAATCTCATGTAAGCTGTTAACCAAACAAAAACGCACTCAATTTTATTTTTCGTAACATTATTTGACACTAATAAGACTGAATATATTGTTTAACTATCTCGTTACTATAATTATTGAATAGAATGTAATTGATTGTTGCCACGCTTTTCTTGCGTGTACGTGCTTATTTAAGGCACCAGTAGAATTATTGACTCGATTAAGATACTGAGTTCTTGCGCTAGTTGCAAGGAAATTAAGCTGTCATGAAGTAAGGGCCGTGAAAATATAAATTTTCAATTATGTAACGGTCTTCCCGTTGTTTTAATCGTTTGTTGGCAAAGAAATTACTGTTGAATAAAATACTGTGATCATAAATGAATCAGCGGTTATCACCGGGCACCCAGATAGTATTCTATAAAAAGTTATTTCTAAACCGAAGTTCATACAATTAAAATTGTTGGCGCTATTAATAATGAAAACTATACAAAATATTGTTTTATCAAATTCATATTTATGTGAACGGTTACACAACTTTTGTTACTGAATTTAGGATAAATATTTGACGTTAATTCCAAGTATTAATGGCTATTAGCTGGCAGCCTGTTTCTCCTTTGTTGTACACAAGGAAGGACCGTCTCCCAAGGCGACCGCTAAGTTGACGCAATGGACGGCGTCCGCACCCATGCATCAGCCCTAGCGTCTAAACTCTTGCAACGGGGAAATACGATTTCCGCCTCAGCAGAGAGGCTTTCGTCTGAGTACCTGCGAAGACTTCCACAATACATCTAACACTCCCTCTTCTTTTTACTTCAGAATTTACAAACAGAATCTTACCAGCTCTTTCGTCTTGTTAACGGCTAAGAATTACAACTTTTAATACTTTCCTGAAGTACATTTTCATGCACATTTATAACCTAGGTAACTAGTTAAATTCAAAGGAATACTAAACGCGCTTTAGAATTAATTTATTAAAACTTTTGTCAAATTCCTATTCAACAAACCGAAAAAGCTTGTCATAAGAGAGGAATACTGAATGTGCAACAGTTGTTACTACGAAATACAGGATAGTAATTAAAGAAAAAGGAACCGTAACAAGATGGAAACTTTCGTCATTACATCAGTAGATGGGTACATTTTTCAGATAATTAATTGAACAAAAAATTTTTATATTACCCTAACCTATCAGAATTTAATTCTTGTATTTGTGTGTTTCAATGTTCAGTAACTGTCGATCAATTCACTAGCAACGATTTATTTACAAATAACATAGGAACGTTACAATTATTGTAAAAAGCTAAAAAATCATTCAATTTCTATTAGAATATAACTTTACTATTATTGTATATTTCCTTATTATTGCGTATAATGTTATTAAGAATGATTCAAAGCCAGATTTAGGGAAATATTCATCAATCATCGTCCCCTGATAGCTGACCATCCTTAATCCTCGGACCTTTCTTGCATGAATCTACGAGATTAATCGTTGTCGCTTTGCGTTCGAAAATTACACATCTGCTTCACCTGTGTCTGAATTTATTCGTTCAATTTTGAGAGTATTGAGTCCTAACAGACAAATTAAATTACAATGATTTTACATATTCTTCCAATGCTTTGTCACCCTGTTTGTAACTTGATTAGATAATTTCTTCAAAACTAAAATTTAAAATATTGTTTTAAATTTTGATAAAAAAATTGTGTGTCTAAATTGGACTGCCCCCAATAGCAGGTTTTAACCAATATTTATTCTACTTAATTATTAGGAATAACATGTTAATTAATACTGTATATTAAGAATAAATAATGTTAAAACTAAATAGATTTTTCAAACTACATTTATTAGGGTATTACAATAAATTTGGAAAACAAATTATTTAAAATTTTTGAAATTAGGTTTATTATTGTCATGAACTGTAGTTTTTTCATATAACAAACTTTTTAATAGATTTCATCTTCTTCTGAGTGCTTTTCTTTTACTCGGTTACTACTTTGTTCGATTTTAACGTCACACTGGTTTGAGATTGGCATTTTACATCAGAGGAAACTTTTTTAGTTTGGGACGGAAGTTTGAAGTGCTAGGAAAATACAGAAATGGTTAATAATTGCTTTTAGAGTAATCAATTTCTCGCCTCTGTAATGTTTATAATTAAAAAAGATTTTATATTTATATATATGTATATGTTTGGAATGAATATTTGGAGTTCTGAAGCTGAATATACATTTCGATTTATTTTTGTCGCATTATTAATAAATTTACTGCATATTTTATTTTCAGTTATATTATTCAAAATGTTTACATTTTCGTGTTGTAACATTAATTTGAATCTATATTTATAAAAGAAAAATAGTTATTCCACACATTTTGCTCATACCGAGGAACTAGCTTCTCAACTTTTTTATATTAAACTAAAACAGTATAGTTAATTTAGCAGTAATGAAACGAATGTTATCACATTAATTTAATGTTTCCAATTCGATACAAATAGCTATCCAGAAGTTTATATAGAACACTTGTGGTAAATAAAAACATGTTCAAGGTAACATTTTATTTTTCGGCCTTTATTCCCAGTGAATCTGCAGACGAAACAATTGAATTAATCAGCACGCGTGTATTGCGGGTGACATTTGGAAAATATATTTTCATATTTTATTCATTTTATCCATTGATCCTCAGTTGCTGACGCAATTCCGACAAATTGTACTGAAATACCGTATATTATATTTTTGTCGAAATTATTTAATTATATACTGTGAAAATGAAACGGAACGTAAAAGTATGGTAAATTAGACGAAAAAAAGTTGAATAGTGACTCATAAACTCACACAATTCGACTTATATGAACAAATGCCTATCTCTACGATACGAAACATATTTTTCATGTGAAAGAAAGTTATTGCTATACGAAGCAAACAACAAGAACAGTTTTTTTGAAAAAGAAACTGCTGGATGACATGAGACTAGCCGCCCCGTCGACAATAGAAGCAGTTTGTCAGAGAGGAAACAAAGAAATAAAACGGAAGATACGTTAATAAATAAACAGTTTATTATTTTGGTGTGGCACATATGCAACACTTTTGTATGCAAATAACTTAGATTTATAGTACGAATAACTGCCCTTGGTTGCGAGACATTTTCACTAATCTAAAATTATGTTTTAGTCATCAGTAACCTTTAATTTGGATAATAGACGATTTAAATTCACAGATTGGTGTGTCGATATTAATACGAAAATACGTTGATGTTCCAGCCATTTTATTTAAACCATTTTTCTGTCGCCGTCAAACCAGTACAAAAATTCTGGACACATTCTTCTATGTATAGTATGAACCACTCGCAACCGAAAACAAAATTAATGGTAATAAAAATATTATATACAATAAAAACTCGTCTCCCGTCATTCGGAAGGGCGTGAGAATAGTACCCAATGCCCAACCTACCTGATGCAGGTTTTCTAGGGTTTTCCCTGCATCTCTTTAGGTGAAACACCGGGTAGGATCCTTAAACCATAGCCCGGGGGCCCTAGTTAACCCTTGGCTACCTTGCTCTACCTTCCGCATCCCCCCTTTCCAATTCCCTTCCTATGCTATTAAAGGGGAGTTGCCTGTTTCAGGATCACCCTCATGTAGCCTGTTATCCAAAAAAAAAGTGCTTTGGTGAATAATACCAGAACCACACCCGTTACCAGAAAAGACAATAGATGCAATTAAATAAAATACAAACAATAATATACTAATTAAATACAAGACACAACAATTTTATTTATTTCAGAATGTCTACAGAGTGTTATTAAATTCATGTTACAGCACTTGAGGGGTGAAAGTAAAAAAAAACGAATCTTTTTTAGCCAAAACACAAAACGTCGGAAACGGACTCATCCCTTAGCGACGTGCGAAAAGTTCAGGGTAAGCAGCCCGGTGTACACATCTTTTACTCTGCTGGCAGCTACGTAAAGAACAATTGTTGGGATTCTGTTTAAAACGACAAAAGAACAGTTTATTAACATTTCTGTAGAATTATAACACATTTCAGAGCAAGGGCTCTGAATGGCGTCCACCTTCTTCGTAGCTCAGGTGACAACGGCGAATCATGATTTATTTTATACTTTGCAACTTGTCTATGGAAACTCGTATCTCATCAAAAGCTTGGATAATTCTTTAGGTGAGCTCTTCAACGGTTTAACATTCGTAAACCACGGATCACAGGAGTCCGTTTCGTTATAACATTAAAATTCGCGTTAAGATTAATTTAGTGATTATCAGGAGGGTAAATTAAGTTCTCTTACAATTGGAGCTATTTCAATAGAACTTTGGTTATTTACCACTTAGGTCCAGTTTGAGCACTTGATGGGTAAAATAACCCTTATCTCCTTCAGAGGTAAGGCTTGGGCTAAAATTTTACTGCCCTAAGGTACCGAAGGTAATTATTACGATCTTAAAACACCAGACGTAATTTTGCCTTTCTTAAGAAACAGTGAGTGTTTCTCATTCTTTTCGGTTGCCGGAAATACTTTTGACACTCTTAGATTACTAGTGGTTATTTTTATTTCTGTAGTGTACCTGCAGTATATTTTTGCTCTTATAACGTGTTTTATTTTATTCGGTTGTTTTACTGAAAATATTTTTATTCCTGTTATGTACCGGAAATATTTTCAACTCCTTCCCGATACTGGTAGTATATTTGAGGTTCATATCGTGACTTTTTCGATGTCCGTTTAATAATATGTTGAGCAATAATTAAGTAATGTACCGGGATAATATAAATATAAGTAAATCCCGAGGAATTAAGTAATGTACCGGGATAATATAAGTAAATCCCGAGGCAAAGCCGATTTCACAGA
This sequence comes from Eucriotettix oculatus, assembly GCA_034510155.1. Taxonomy (NCBI): domain Eukaryota; kingdom Metazoa; phylum Arthropoda; class Insecta; order Orthoptera; family Tetrigidae; genus Eucriotettix; species Eucriotettix oculatus. Next base: position 43,872,341 of record CM067379.1, read on the forward strand.
TAGTTTAGAATAAAATTCACGTTAGATTCGCACATACGTGCTATGACAAAAGATGCGTGCGAATTTTGAACAGACCATTCCGGATTTTATTTGTTTCTCCGAATGTATCAGTTCGAAAAATTTGTGTGTAAAGGGTAGTCAGCAGGATCCATGGCTTGAAACTTTCGAAGACGGTACGGATGTAACAACTGTTCATGGACAACTTTTCAAGCCTAACTTCAAACAGACGAAGTTCTTTTTCCTCAAAAGTGGGAGTACGAACTCGCCTAGGAGCGCCGGCGTCTCCCCTGTTTACCTTGTACGTGCCTGTGTCTCTCATATGGGTTATAAGTCGAGAAAACATGGTGTCGAAGAGGAAATCGGTCTTGATACAAACGACAGGCAGCTTCTCCCGTTCTGATCCGCTTCACAGGAAACAAGGAGCATTCAGTAAATTAATACAGCGATGCTCTTTTCATCAATTTCACAAAACAACAAAGAATGCTGGATTTCGCAAGAAACAAGCGCTGTTGAACCGTTCTGTGTTGAACTGCAGTCACCGACTGTACTCGTATGTGCGAATGCGATTCCTTCCTCGGCCCTGACACTCCTTTTTGCAACCAAACCGCTCACTGACGCTTTGACTCTTGAACGTGTACAACGGGTTGTCTATCTTGAACACTGCACGTTCAAGCAGATTGGGGGTTCGTTTCCGACCCATAAGTATAGGTAAGAAATGTTTGATTTGTACTTTCAACTCTCAAGAATTCTAACATTAATTATTTAACATTCTGTTTTTCACCCATTCATTGCCAGATACCAACCCAAGAAAAGTAACAAACTAAATCCTTACAAGTTACATAAATACAAGTATTATATAATTCCAATCAACACTGATTTAAATATATAGAACTCATGATTAAATGCCCACATTGAACTCATAACTGAATAATTTTTACAAAGATTTATAAAGAAATGAACTATTGAAGACCTCTTACTGGTACGCTCATTTTGGCTAGTAAAATGGTCTGTTTATACTTATATGGAATTTAGATTTATGTGACACGCTAGTAGCTTAATTTGATTAAATATAGGCATATTTTCATGAAATATGCAATTCAAAATAAATAATAAATCACAAATATAACATTAAAAAATTTTTTTTCTGTTAACGGCTCCGTCGTCGAAGCATTCTTCGTCAAATAAATATTGAAGGTCGACTTTGGTCAGAAACCGGCAATACATCACTTTTATCGAACCGCGTAAGCTATTTTTGATAGATGCGAATGCTTCTTGGCCCACGGTTCTGAGAAATGGTCACAGCCTTTCGCAATGGGTTTCTCTGCCAGAAAGCTCTCTTCTCGCGCCATTACGCTGTTATCGTATCGTCTGGCGCTTTCTTTTATGAGAATACGGGCGTAAGTATCTCCAGCTATTACCAAGAAACCTTTAAAATTTACAAACATATTATCTATTGAAAACGAAATCAATGCGAAGCTAATATCATTAGAGACACACAGATGTGTTTACTCCCACGCAGACGTCAGCCAATTAGGCTCCCATCTGGTACCTTATTTATGTAGAGAGACCTCTAGTCTGTGAGGCGGAATCAAGGAACCTGTAAGAGATGTTCGGTGGGCAAAAACATTCTCCAAATATCTATAAATATTTTCATCGACTGATTCTAACTCCAGCAAAATTATATTACCACTTTTAGATACATTGAATGAAAAAGTTATTTTCATATTTTTTATTCAAAAAAATCCTTTGTAACTTTAAATAGTCATAAACCACCCCAGACTTTTATCTTTCTGTAGCACCCCAGGGATACTATAATTATTTATCGTAATTTAATTGATTTTTTAAAAATTACGCCATCGGCTCCTAACAGGAATAAGACTGGATGCAAATTGAAATTCCTAACATATAATTTTGTTATCGTAATTCAAAACGTTTTCAATTGATCAACAGATTTCTTCCTATTCGGTAATGATAAAAATCCTGAATGGGATGACAGAGCTAGTTCATAGGTGTACTGTTACCCACCTTTTAAAACAGAAAGAAATGGGTGTCACTAAGTAAGAAACCGTTGAATTTATTTTTTTATAACGAAGAAGTGCACAAAGGCAACTGAACTCAGCCAGCTTTTAAATGAGATCTAAGTTGTAACAGTTCATTTTTAATCACTATAATATTTATAAGAGTGAATTAGAAATAAATTTAAAATTAAATTTACAGCACAGCAAAATTTCGCATCAGCCACCCACTTTTAAAATAAAGGCTAATAATTGTTTCAATAAATCGGTAATCTGGCGGAAAGAAAAAGAAATTCTTTTAGTACCTTTCTTCCATATTTTTGGACTTCATAAGGTCAATTTTTAAATGGATAAAATAATTAAAATGCCGATAATTTTGTGTCGTGTACTTCGTCCAGAGACGGTTAAGGCCGAAATGTCCGAATGAATAGTGTTTCAGATTCAAAACATTTTGAGACTCACAGAAATGTGATTTTCGCCTTCTACATAATTTTTATGGGTAACAGGATACATAAAGCTGATCTTGAAACAGGTAACTCCCCTTTAATAGCATGGGAAGAGAATTTAAAAAGGGGGTGGGATGTAAGGTAGTCAAGGATGACAAGGGTCCCCCGGGCTATAGTTTAAGGATCCTACCCGGTGTTTTACCAAAACGAAATGAAGGGAAACCCTAGAAAACTTGTATCAGGTAGATCGGGCTATAGGGTATTATTCTCACGCCCTTCCGAAAGATGGGAGATGAGTTTGCTGTGGGGTCGCAGCATTCCCTCCTCCGTGTCCCCACCAGTTTTAAGAGGCAGTTGGCCGTCTGATACATTGGAATCAGCGGACAACTCTTACCGTATGCCCAGGATACTTTCCTTAATTGTCATAAAGTGTCGGAGACAGATTTAAAATGCAAGTAATTTTTACATGTAGAAAAGCTGCTTTTATTGAAACTAAATTCCCAAGAATAAAGAGTGTTTCGGGTAACTGACTATAAACACGTTGTAATATTTGTCATAAATAATCCGGGGTATCTAATAAAATAATAAATATATGAACAACTTCTATATTATTTAGTTGTCCAAATTCCATATCTGCATAACAAATATCTGCTACCTTCCTAAATAAAATACGAATTAATTAATTTGATTAACAAGTTTAGAATGGATGGTCGGAACCTCTACATTATGTTTAAAAAATTTCGTGTATTGTTGTTGTGTTCAGTCCTGATGCAACCCTCCATGCTAACCTAATCTGCGCATGTCTGTTCATTTCTACATAACTACCACATCTTCCCTAATCTGCTCAGCGCAATACATCCTTTGCCTCCCTATTCTGTTCTTACCCCACACACTTACCCCTAATGGTAATTTTACACGAAACTCCTGTTTCAAAACATGGCCTATTTATCTATTCTTTCTCTTGGTCTAAGTTCTCCAAATTATTCTCTCTCCTCTTATTCTTCTTAGAAATTATTGATTACTTCTCCATCTACCCATCAAATTTTCAGCACTCTTCTAAAACACCACATTTCAAGAACTTCTATTCATTTTCTTTCTGCAACTCCTATCGTGCACGTTTCGGACCCATATAACGCCACACTGCGTTCGAATATGTTGTATATCGCTAATTCTTTATATTTTTGTGTTATTTACAGTTTTTAATAGTTCCTAAAACAACAGATGTATTCATGAGTATTATTAATCAAGGTATGTTTATAAATATTCACATTAAATACTAAAATTCCTATTTTCTTCTACACTTTTTTGTGGACTTTAACATTAGTGAAATTACGATTTTAAGGAAATATTCAGATATTATAATTTTTGTAATTTTAACTATTATTACTACATGGGATTCCGTTTTGGTTATTTAAAGCAGATCTGTTGCATAATATGAGGTGATAGGTCTATTCATAAAAGGATAAACTAGTTATAAACTATGGTTGGCAACAATTAAATCGTTAGCTCCCGATGGGTCGGAATTAGTAGCACGTTTTCATATATATATATAATGTCAAATTACCATTTAAATGTTTCCACAAAATTCCGAGAAAAGGTTTTTAGTAATATTCATGACTATCAAGAAGAATAAATAATTAGAAATCTAATCACTACAGAATAGTAATAAAAGAAAGTTTTAGCTTTTGTTATTCTTGCAAGAACACAGGAATCTCGTGTCTTAGCGTTAGTTTTATACAAATTTCTAAAGACTTCGATGATGAGAAAGTTCGTCTTCGCGGGCAACCGCGGCGTTGGATTTCAGTTAAGTAAGGAACGCGACAGACAGTTTGTCCCATTATAAAGTAAGGTAAACTTCGCTAATTGCTATCTCATCCAAATAATCTTGAAAGGCTTGAACTCCCTTCCTCCTATGAAGCATCCTTAGAATTCAGAAGTAAGCAATTTGTCTAGCAAATATAATTACTGTCGTTAAGCTACCATGTTTGACGATGATTTATTATTTATACGATATATGTAGCATTCGTTCGTATTGTAAATAAAATATTGAGATTAATCTACGTTAATATTATAAATAAAATAAATACAAACAGTTCATATTATATTTTTAACTTCTTACACTCCCACTTTTATTAACTAAATACATTGGAAATAAACTGAATTCTTTTCCACAATCAATAAAAGTAGAGAAACGATGGCCTACATTGTTATACCATGTGTTGTTGTTGTGGTATTTAGTCTGATGCAACCCCCGCTGCGCAAGCCTTTTAATTTCCATATAATTAGCACATCCATATCATCCCCAATCTAATTAACATTTCCATCCTTTGCCTCCCACTTCTGTTCTTACCCCACACACTTCCCTCTAATGCTAATTTTACTAGACCCTCATGTCTTAAAACGTGGCCCATTAATCTATCCCTTCTCTTGGTCAACGTCGTGTATATATATTTGACTGTATTTAGGAAAAATACTATATAAATCAGTTAATTTGTTTGACAATATTACATTTACATCATTTAATAATTTTGCATTTTGTTAAAAATTCTAAAGATTTAATAAATAATTTTAATAAACACAATACTGTTTATAAAATATAGTGTTTGGACAAAAGAGTATGTTATATTGGTCAGACAAAACGCAATCTTTGAACCAGAATTAAGGAACGTTTTTAAAATATAAAACAACCTTTTCATAAACGATCAGTGTTAACAAGAGATGTATATTTCAAAAGTCTTAAACTTGATAAGAGTTATTAAAACTTTTATATGTAGAAAGCAATTTTTATTTCCGATTGATGAGTGAAATCCTTCATTTCAGTTCAAATGTAAAAGCAGATACACCGAATTTAAATTCAACATACGACTCTGTCTTATTGTGATTTAATGTTGCATTCTTGAATCTTTGAAGTATAAATCAGGTAGTTTAATAAAATTCGGTTACAACAATATACGTTTCGCGATCTTTTTTCTTTGGTATTGTTTCTCTTATTTCTACCCCGGATGTTACAGTTAAACACACAAAATTTCTGTTAAGGTTTTAATTGTAAGTAATCTTATCACACAAAATTTATTTATTTGAATTCAACTACGATTATGAAAATTTTTGTAGATATAACTGAAGACGTACTGAAAGTTGAGGACGAAACGTCTTTTCTTTTGAATTAAATTTCTTCTATTTTTCACTTTTGGCCATTTATAGTATTTTATTAATTCGTAATACAGAGTGGCCCAATTATTATGACCACCTGACGGTGTCTCATTGTTGCCGGTAGAGTGTGAGATATCTATAAATGTGAATGCAAGAGAAATGAATTATCAGTTGCACTGAGTTGTTTCCGAATATATGGGCAAAATACGTGATTTAATAGAGTTTGAACGCGGTATGCTTTAAGTAACAAATCAGACAATAGGATGACTCATGCGTCCTGATTCTGCCAATCACTGCTCACTGCTCCAGGTCTTTCGTCCATTTGAGGTACGTAGACTTACCGAAGCCTTCCGCTGTTCACCTTGTGCGGCGTTAAAGAACCTGTGCATTTGAGACATAATAACAAACCAAACCTCTCCAGCATCTGTGGACAGAGGTACTTATCCTAAAAAGTATTCTTTTGCAGACTCATTAATTGGACTTGTTCACTTTCTTTATGCTTACTACTCCGTCCAAAAAATTCGACACTTTTTTAAACTCAGTTTATATATGTATATACACTGAAATTATTAATTCAAGTTATTCTAATAAGTAAAATGGTCGGATACAATAATGTATAGCTTCAGTTTATTCAATTACGCAAAATTAAGGTGGCTTACATTTTAATTTTCATTAGAATATTACCTTTAAAAATAAAGTATAACTGTGATCAGTCGAAAAAGTTAATAAATTGTAATAAATGTAATGTAGCTTTTAGTTTTTAAATGTTATGCTTCTCCTCTTTTACGTAATAATTTCCACTTAATATAATTTTCTATTTCAACTAAGACAATCTTAAAACAAATTAACTTTGCACGCATGAACTTTTGAAGTCAATACTAAAGACCTTTGAGTAGTTATTCGGCCACTGTAGGCGGCTTGTTTACATAGTAGTGTTGGAACGCTGCTCGCTTCATTTAGACTCTCTCCTTGAGGTTAACAGCAGCACTTGTATAGCCTCAGCCGCCATTAGCAATTCTCTTTCCTCCCCCGTGCACATAGAGGCTCCCTCTTTACCTGCATCCTCTGACCTTTGGAACTGCAGACAAAGCCGTGTCCGGCGATGCTCAACATTGCCATATTTCAATATATGTGAAAAGTATGAAAGCCAGACCTCGTGCTAAATATTGCTAAATAAATATTGTACTTCAACTTCAGATATTTACATGTTTACAAATCACAGCAAAATTATTAATAGCAATGCGTCGCGTCATCCAGAAAATAAAGTACAACTATCTGATTTATAATAAAAATCGTATTTTCAGTAAATCCTCTTAGCCATTGAGCTCAGTATACAATCAAAGTCTGACGTAAGTCACTAGTTTATGTTTATAAAATGTTACGTAGCAGTGTCCAATTCTTTCTATTTAAAAATATATATAACGTTGGCTTTCGCTATCTTCTCTCTACACTGTGAATGTTTTAGCAAATATCACATTTAATAAAATTAATACATAATAATGTGAATTGTGTCCAATAACTTGGAGAGTTCAATCGTGAACTATATTGTTTCATAATGATTCTACCAATAGCTTCTATTTTGATATATTCTTGAATTTCCAAACCATACACATGAGCATCGTTTTATATCATCTATTAAATCAGTCACATTGGCTTTCGGCGTACTCCCAAAATAATACAGTTTAGATTAAATCAACATATACCATTGTATGTACACAAACGTTCTTCTTCATTATTTTCGTATTTTCCAGATTTGTATATTTATATTAAATCAAAAATACTGCAAGCAGTCCTCGTCAATCGACATTGTTACGTAAACGGTAACATTCTACTCGTAAGGAAAGCGGCTTACCTGGCATGTTACTTAACTCAACATATTTCACAATATAAGATATTCTTTACAATTACATCTTTCCACTTTATATAACATTGAAAAATTAAAACTTCTTCATATTTTTTCCTCTATTTACAACTTTCTATATCAAAATTCTAATTTACTCGATACATATTTATTATATCTTAAAACAATGATATCACATGATTCATGTTAATTCAGAATATACCGAAACCAAACACTTTGATACGGCGAAAGAATAATAAAATTAGTTAGTACAAAAGTTAATTTCTCAAGCAGACATGATTGCAATTTGATTTTTAAATAACTATTCTTCAAATAAATTTATGTTGGTATTACCCGATTCGCAGCAGTCACCCACGCGTGCGTGTTCGGTTTCCTGGCGAACCCGCTTTTTAATAATAATAATAATAATAATCATATTCCGTAGATCCTGTAAAGAAGCTAAGCTTCAAGGATGTGGAATGGGTCAGGGTGTACATTTATTACATTATTTTATTGTATAAATGATAAATATACTTATAACAAATTTTTGTATTATAAACTATTATAAACTAATTAATTAATTACTCTTCTCCGATTCTTCTATAAATTCCTTTATTGAATAGAAGGAGTGGCTAAGCAAAAATGAGCATAATTCAGTCTTAAATTTACATCTCAGTATATTAAATATATTAAACACAATTTCCAGACCCTATTTGTTTATATCTAAATATGTATACTCTTTGAAAGATAAGATAAGATAAGATTTATTGGATCCATTAGTCCTCTATTGAGGAAATAGGACAAGTCAAAGAATATGTTACATATCACACTAAGAATCCGTACTATAGAACAGCGAGTAAAGAAAATTATTGTATACAATGATAAATAACATAAATACAAAAGCAGAGCAAAACAAATATGGACTAACACATATCAAGGAATTATGAGTACAAACAATAGAGAGGATAGTTAAAGAAATATGTATTGTTAATGATAGACAAATAAAAAAAATGCATAACATTATACGAAAAGACTATCATTTCTTAGATAAACAATCGTCAAATTTTGTCGGTATAATAGATCCACGCACTTCCCACTTCAAATACACTACACTTTGAAACACACGTGTGTAGATCCGTGGGAAATCAGGCTCACAGCCAGATGATCGTCAATTTTAGGACATGAAACAAAGAAGAAAAGAGCGTTAAGAAAGGAGTAACGTTATAATATTACACCTGATTATTGTAGTGCATATCGATGAACACTGAATTCAGCACTTTTGCAAAAATAGACTTTAATTACTTCATGACGATTGATACAAATTCAGGAGAATAGGAATATTAAACTCCTTCTAGCAGGAGGGATTCTTGCATGCTTTAGTGAACTGATTATAACTGTTTAAATTTTTTTATGTTGTCCGAAAGGCTGTTGTGAGTTTTATCCGGATGTTTATAGCTCTGAGGACTGATCGGTTTCTTAGGTAAAGTGTTTATTGATACATTGCCCGTGGCTTTGGTATAGCTGAAAATTACGTTTTACAAATTTTAGAATTTCTAGTATGTAGATGCACGGGAATGTTAGGATTCCTAAGCTTTTAAATAGAGGTTTGCAAGCCTATAACATCAAAACTTCCCCTTTATCAAACTATTACAAATAATAAATTATAAACAAACTGCATGAACAAATCCATGGTATATATTTCATTCTTTTTATTCATCACTATTAGAAAAAAAATATATGCCTCCTAACAGGCTAATTTTAAGAGAATATCTTTCCTTGAACGGATTAATTCCCAATTACCACTATTTTCTTCTTAAAGATGACAGGTAGGGTTCCGTTTGCGTATGCTTGTATCCTAGTTTTAGTTAAATAATGATACATCATCCTTTTCGTTATATTCATGCTAGTCATTAGGTTCACAATTTTTACATTCTATGATAAATATAATTTTTTTTCATGTCTTCCAGTTTAATTTTATATGCCCTCAGGTTTCAAAGCTGCTTTAATTCCTTTAAACCTATTTTCGTTCAGAATTATAAACCTCTTTTCACACACGTTAGCCCAACAAAGTCCTTTCTTTTTTACATTTGCTACTTCTTTGCAATCGTTTTTATATCAGGAATATCCCCAAAATTCAACTCTAAAACTACTCATTTGGAAAATATAAATATTCCTTTTGTCATTTAATGATTTTTGTATTCCACAGATTTTACAACCCTTCTTAAATTTACATACTCCCCAGTTTCTTTTCCTATATTTTCCTGTATACCTATATTTCGCACCCTTTTTAAAAATCTTCAATTTACCAATTATAAAACAAAGTTTCAAAACCCACCTTCTTAGATTCTCATAACAATTTTTCATTTGTTCACCTTCGGGGTTTTTTTGCATAAACTTCTTAACTGCAGTCCTTTTGAATTTTAAAAGGTGGCTCAATGAATTTATTAAATGATATAAATTGATAATTATGCTTTTTTCATTTTTTTAAAGAGAAGTATTAGATAAATCAATGAAAACTTTTTATATTGACTTATTTTACATAGTTTTCACTGGGAATAGTTCTACTTTCCTAATCAGACCAGATGATCAGTCGTATAAAAGAAACATGTGAGTTAAAAATTCGACAGACCCGCTAATATCATACCATTTTTATGGAGATAGGAGGTACAGGGAATAAAATGAATCAACAGATATTTATACGCTGTTCCTTTATTACACATCTCATTTATTATAAAGAGCCTTGTAGTTAAGAACAGTTCAACTCCTTGAATTTTTATTCGGCACCAGAACTCAAGATGTGAATGTTCCGCAGATAATTGCCACAACTTTTATCGTCTATTCTTAAACATAAGAAATGTATTTCATTTTCGCTCATTACACTTCGCGTTGCAAATGTAGAGAAAGAACTTTAATCGTATTTCAAATGTACTTTTTCATTTACTCCGGTAATTAAGAAAATCAATGCTCCTGTTTGTACGTATAATCTGAAAGCGGCGATAAAACTCTGCTGAGGTGCGTGAAAGCAGGATTGAATGTTCTGGAATCCACTGAGCGCAGTCAGCAACTCCGCTTCAGTCTAGGAACTTTGGCCTCTTTGTTGGAACTGTGGCTAATTTTGTAACAATTAGAGAAAGTAATTACATCAGTTGAAAGCTTCCTAAGAGGATCCTGCACAGTGGTCCGTGCAACGCTCTAGATAGTTCTGTCGCACAGAACAACCGATAATATTCAACGAACCTGACACGAGGACAAGACAGCAAGAAGATCCAAAATATCTGTCAAATATTTATTATATACATGGCTATATTTATCTCTAATAATAGCATTTTAGTGTGTACACATGGTATAAAACATTAATTAATTGATGCATCGCGATCGTCTGATGCAAGAAAGTATTTTGTAACAAATACTTTATAATTTTATAATAATGTTTTATAAGATTTTATAAGATGTTTCCATATAATTGTAATTGAAACAAGATGAGTGCTCGGTGTTCTCGGATATTAGCCCGGAAAAGGAATTAATTACAAGCTAATTTCTTCGTCAATAAGTGATTAAAGTAGTATCGATACAGTTACGTTTCTGTACCATTAACCATTAACACTCCGACCCATGTCAATTTGAGGTTAACTTCGAGGATGATGACCAACAGTACCTTATCACAATCAATAATTCTCCTAGTATATTTATCACGCCACCTTAAGAAACTAAAACATTTCCTGTGCATTAAGAAAATTAAACCTATAACAGGTTCTTTATTCTTCAGTAACCCAAAGAGACTCTAAAATATTGGCGATACATTATATACGCCTTGTACCTTGAGGGAGTCCAAATTTCATCCGGCTCTTTATCGGAGTAAGAAAGGCTCCCAATATTAAAAGGAAGTGAACAATAATCCCCATAAAATAAGGGTGTAAATTTTATTTCAGGTGGCTTAAGGGGACTAAGAAATATTTTTGTATTCCTATATTAAAATATGGAAAAATAGTGTACCTTTAAACGTACGTATTTGACACAAAAATTATTGAGAGGAATCTATAGCCACCTATTGTAAAATTCTTGCACTAATTCGGAAACCTTCGTGGCGTCTGATGGGACAGTGGGGAAAGAAAGGGACCCAATTCTTCGAAAGATTGATTGGGTGAGTAAAACTCATATAAATTTTATCGGATATATAATACAGTATCGCATAGGGGACAAACAAAGACGCATTCAATTTCATTTATAAAAATGAAAGAATAGAAAACTCGGTGACATGGTGATAAAGATATCAGGATTCTGAATATATATTCTTAACAAATAAAATAACAATCAATACTTCATATTTATTTTGTAAAATAATAAATAGTCAATAAGTCAGACATTGGAAGGACGATACTTAAGATACATATTTTAAATTTTATAATGTGAAATATGTTTAATTTTTAACATTTTAATTGTATCTTTTACACTTAAATATCCTGAGTCTAAAAGTTTCGAGACTGAATTAATATAAAAAAAGAAAACTTCAGGTGTAGGCTTTAATATTTCTGGAATTCTACATAGTTTCTTCTCACTGGAGTGTGACGCGCACAATGTATATACAACAATATAAAACTGTCAATACATCGATGTTACAGTGGCTTGAATGTCGTTTACGTCGTCCAAGCGATGATCCTTCATGTGAATTTTTATTTTGAGGGATAAAGGAAGATCACTCGGAGGCAAATCGGATGAATGCGAAGGGTGGTTGAAAAGTTCCTTTTCTTTGCTTGTATCTGAACTACGATTACTGCCGTTTGGCGTTCATATTGTCGGGCAGATAGAAAAATTCGTCTTCTTCTACTGTTGAGGATGATCTCTTTGAATTATCATGCACAACCGATCCTTATCCTTGACATTCAGATAATACTGTCGTAGTTCCCTGCGGATAATGGAGTGAACCTACAAAAGGGCGATGAGCATTGTCTTTACTTTTTATTTCGTCATTTGCACTGCACGTTGTCATTTTGTGGTAGGTACGTATTGATAACACCAAGACTCGACACCCGTGAAGACATTTTCCGTAGCTTGACTGCGTTTATCATTTCAATTACGTTTCGGGCACTGGAAATCTCTTTCATACAGTTATGTTCATCACTACATTCCCGATAATGACTTGGACACTTTTTTGAAAGATGTTCATCTCTTTAGATGACGGTCCATTTCCATTTACAAAAGATCACTACATTCCCGATAATGACTTGGACACTTTTTTGAAAGATGTTCATCTCTTTAGATGACGGTCCATTTCCATTTACAAAAGATCACTACATTCCCGATAATGACTTGGACACTTTTCTGAGAGATGTTCATCTCTTTAGATGACGGTCCATTTCCATTTACAAAAGATCACTACATTCCCGATAATGTCTTGGACACTTTTTTGAAACATGTTCATCTCTTTAGATGACGGTCCATTTCCATTTACAAAAGATCACGATTATCAATGTTCCGGTCGGATGAACTTGAAGTGGAACGTCTAGCCCTCTAATTGTCCTCGAGTGACACTGCCCGCCTTTCAAACGTTTAAACCACTCAATTAATCGTTCATCCCTTAAAACTTTATCGTCGTAAACTATTTTCATGGACTCGAACATCGCCCTTAACAGTTTTCCGAGTAAAACGTGAAATAGAATAACTGCTCGTTGCTACGTTGCGATTTCTTGACATAATAACTTTGAATAACTAAGGTCGCACGTTCACTACTTAGCACAGGCTGTTCACAATTGGCTGGCCAATTAAGCATCTATTGTTTAGGGTTGTTAGTATACGCTGCCACTGCTGCGCTGCTCTGACGTTGCTAATAAGCGACGAGAAATTTCAGTCTCGAAACTTTTCGGAAGCGTGGGGTAGAGTCCAAATATTGCCACTTTAACTTCTATGACATAAATAATTACATAATACATATTTATATAATTAGAATCTTTCTTCTCATCAATGTAAACGTGTTAACTGATTAATTGCCAAAATCGGGACGCAACGTTGGCGTAAATTGTTAACAGAATTATTTTAAGTTAACAGTATATTAAATATACGTTACCTGAATTGCAGCCTAATTTTTAATACTCATATTTTAAATATAAAATTAATAAATTTATTAGTAATAGTTTTCATTTCTTTTAATTTTAGCTACAGTCAACTTATTTTCTAAAAAATAATTACAAAATATAGATTGTCTTAATATTCGTTCTACATACAGCTGTTTTCAGAAAATTTGGATACCAACGTTTATTGGTAGGAACCTAATAACCCATGAGAAATGCGTGCAGACGAATATCGGACAAATGACCATTGCGTCTCACGTTGCGCTGAATAAAATTTCAAGAAACGGATTCAAAAAAAAATTTCAGTTCTTGTATTATTATTACGAAATATATATATTATACTTAAAGGTGAATAATGGCATATAGTTCATTTCAGTTCTTAATTTTTAAAATAAAACCTGAGTTATATGCAGTTCCATAAAATTCCTCGATCGGAAAACATTTTTAATACAAATATTGTTTCATTATCTGTCTGACAAATAACCTAATATGTCATTGCATGTTTTCAAAGTTCAAATCACTCCAGTATTCTTCCACTCAGAAACAAAGAACACCTTACACGTGCCCGTAAGTCTGAAATTATTGAAATGCATTTAGGTTATGTATTTACCATATTTATCAAGATTTTCTTTTCGGAAAATACATAAATCCATAATTTTCTAGCAGAAATGTCTGAAAATGTAACGTATGAATACTCGAAGTGCTTGGTATTATTCGTGAACTATCCTACACTATAAATATTTGACTTTAAACAAGCAAGACGACAACGAACTTGTTTGCTATCTTTCAACATAACGACTTAGGACTTCAAAAGGAATTGCACGTGTTTATTAGTGCTGTAAGCAATAATAACAATTATCGTTACATCACAATTTTTATTAAGATATTTATGCGTTTTTTTCCATTTTTACAGTAAATGTGAATTGCTTTTACATTTATTACAGCCGATTGCTGCTGCATGATTAATTTATCACGTGTATCCATTATGAACGACGTACGTCCATTAAAAATTTTGTGAATTCGTTAGCTGAAATACAACGGAAATTAATAATTTCAGTTCTTTTGTCGCACCATTAAATACAAAAGCGTTAAATGTAAACAAATTAATAAATGAAACATAAATAATAGTTTTTCTTATGCGCAATGAAGAAATAAACTAATTAACAAAATTTTTATTTTTTCAGTTAAAACGTAAGCTTCTTTTAAATATAGTACCTTGTTCGTAGCGGCTTAGTAAATTGCTTCTTTCGAAAGGCGAAGCTAAGTGGAAAAGAATTAAAAATTCCGGCTTCAGTACGGGGAAATATTTAAGGTAGCAACCACACACGGAATATTTTATGAATTCAACGAATACAACGAACAATAACTACGTCATAATAATTTTTTTCTCCATATTTGTTATATTAACCATTTCAAAACGTCAATAAATCATTTTATTTAATACGTGTATAATATACAATGCAGTAAATTAAAGTCAATCGTTTTAATGCTGATATGCTAAATACGTCTAAATAGCATTGAATAAATCATTTTATGTATTTTATAAATTTTTTGAATATACCAATAAAAATAAATATTAAATCGCCATCACACGAATATGAAAATATTATGACTAAAAAATTTCATCAGAATTAAAGGATAGCTATCATTATATTTAATTTTATAACTTAAATTAATATGGTGGACAGATAATTTGCTGTAAAATTGTCCGAGAGACAGTGTCACAGGAGTTTTCAATATCCAATTATAAAATATATTAAAACAATTTCATTTGCAATTAGACAGTGATTTATGGACCGATTCGGGACTGAAATATAAATTAAAATATTTTATAATTTAAGTCTTATAAGTTTCAGTTTATGTATTTTTAATTTTCTATTAAAGATAATAGTAAAAATAATTATATTTTTATATAAAATTTACTGTGAAACTAATATAAATTTTACGACTTATAGATTACTACTAAATTAAACGACTATTTTTCAGAAAAAATTTATTATAAATCAATAGACTTTTTAAAAAAATTATAGCTAGACGCATGTGCCATTCTCTAACATAATTCACATATACATGTAGTATAAAGTTAACATGTAATATATTAATAATAAATTAAATATCCCTAAATTTCAGACAACTTTTATTACGAGAGAAAATAATCCGATAATGTAAAATATTTAATTGGTCCTTTCGACACTGCTTTGCTTATTTCTCTAATAATAATTTAAACATTTAATTAACTAATTTTTACGGAACATTGTGGACTCAACTTTTGGGGACACAATGTTAACAACTATTTTTATTTACTTAACTTTTTATTAAATTTCAGAAGCAGCGACTTTGTGTGTTCCACCTTTTCTCGGCTATTTAAATTCAGCCACATGTTGTTCTCAAGATAGAATAGTAATATTTAGTCCCTTCTGAATCTATAATTAGGCCAACCGCAATCTCATAACGTTACGGAAGACGACCTATACTTCTCGTAATATATCACACCTCTACTACGCCATATAAAATCATTTTGACTTATGAATACAAATTTTCGTCGATAATAACGGAATTTGATAATGAGTTATTCACATTATTTTAGATAAATTCCTGATCATTTCATAGAAGTTCTGTTCGCTTTAAGGCCTACTGAAGCCCAATTAGTCCATTAGGTGTAATACATGTTAATTCCCTTCAAGATATTATCTAGTGTTCTAGTTGTATACACTGGCAGCTATTATGAGAGTAGAAGGAAACATTCAACCATTATCTCTAACAATTCTGCCTTTACATGTAAAGAAAAGAAACTACACGGTGGATTGGGATAATATGAAAATATTACACAAAAAAAACATATATTTAAAAGAACTTTAATAGAAGGAATGTAAATATTTAAAGTTTTAGAGAAATTAATTAATAAAATAGGAAGAATATTTTAAAGATTATTCCATGAAATTGTAAAATATAAATAAAAAATAAGATGTACTATAATTAATCCAAATTAAAATTAAAGTATTTTTACATACTAAAATTATGACAATGAGTATATATCACATCTATTGATATAAAGGGGAGAGGGTATTATGATAGTTGTTAGTTGCTTGCGAGAAATGAAAACAAATCCGGATTAAGGTCAAAAGTCTCAGCACGTTTGGGTGGAAAGACCTCAAGACGTACTATGATGTAATAAGAATGCTAATACTTTTTCAGATGGCTATGGTTATTAAAGATGAAATCTTCTTGTTTTTTATAATTATGACGTTGATGTAATAAAAATCAATAGAAAAAATTATAGACGTATTATTGTTAACAGAGTGAATTTCTTAAATTCGTAGTATTGTGGGTGGAAGTGACGTGTGAACAATAAAAAACATGGTGAACCATCGCAGGAAACTGGGGTCAAGATATTGATGTGCACTGCCATAAGAGAAACTGAGCCTCGTCAGCCTATGTTCTGCTGTGTGCAGGTTCATTCAGTTCTGTGGTTCACACAAACTCACCTTCGTGAACTCACGGACTTGAGGTCCTATTTCGCGGCCGGCTTCAAAGGCAAGCCGCAGACCCGTTGATGACATGGTTAATGACGGACGCGTAACCATAGCTCCTTTGTTTACACTAAATCACTAAATGCTCACTATTAGTGGCATATTAGTTTTGCTGCCAACTTATGGCTGTTTTATAGTCATCACTTCTTACTACGCCGATCTCCTGTCTCTAAAGAAACGTATATACTTTTCCACCGAATGTCGACTGACCGCAACATCAACTCGATGCAAATGGCTTTTAATGATGGGTTCACTCCACCCTATCATTGTTAGGTAAACAATGTAATTTAACGTCTGATTCATTGTTCATTAAACCCAAATTCATCTTTAGTAATAACTATACAATATATGTTTATTTAATTTTAGAAGATCTCTGTTTGAATCATGAAACTTTGATCAATTTGCACAATGCCAATTCGTCTCTGTTTTCTTGGAATTAGGTTCAGTTTTACAAGATATTTCGCATCAGATAATGGCGTCCTCTCGGATTGGCTAAGTGGTGAAAGCAATCACCCGGTAAGCGGGAAGTCCCGGGTTCGATTCCGGTTCCGGTCGAAATTTTTCTATTATGGTCTAAATTATGTTTTTTGACCTTTGCCTAAACTTCAATTTAAAAATTTCTTCTCTGTTTGAATTGAACTGAATTTAATTAGATTTCCGCCCAAAAAATTATTTTTTATCTGCCTCAGACATTAAAATATAGCGTTTAAGTCTCTAAATAGCCTCCACACACACCAGCTTATAGTTAAGAAAACTATTGGTTGGATTGCCTCACTAAATCATTAATGTTATAAGAAACATCATACTATAGCACAAATCATCATTCTAATAATAAATGTCTCATATGTACTTTAGGTGCTTATTTATGTACTTAGTCTGAAACAATGGACAACAGTCACTTCACAGTCAAAAATATTATGATTACTTGTTAATATAGATGCAAAGAGTCCGCAATAACGTTCATGATTCTTTCGAACAGTACCACTTATTCCATGGAAGCTAAGTTGAATATCCTCCATAGCACAACACTGCCTAACTCGTTGTATTCCCGGTGTGATACATGTCTAAACGGGGTCATGTGCTGGTATTCCTGATAATCCCTACTCTCTATCTCTTGGGGAAGAGATAGGAGATTGCGTGGGTGCTCTCCGGAGTCAACGGATTTGTCACAGCGTATGAGGGTAGTAGCGTGCAGTTCTCAGGTGCCTTGGTGTCACTTCTTGGACGGTTGGTAGAAGTGGTTGGCCCGGGTATGTTAAACCTAATAGTAGGGGGGAGAAGGTCGGGACTGGCTGCTGTTGCTGGCTCGCTGAGAACAGGAGATGCACGGGAGATGAACTGTCAAGGGTTGGGATCATCGCGCGATGATTGAAAAAAATGACCGTCTTAAGGTCAGTCGTATAGTCTTCGGGCTAAGGTGTCGAGAATGGAATTGATCAATCATTAATAGT
The DNA here is from genome assembly GCA_034510155.1 of Eucriotettix oculatus. Classification (NCBI taxonomy): domain Eukaryota; kingdom Metazoa; phylum Arthropoda; class Insecta; order Orthoptera; family Tetrigidae; genus Eucriotettix; species Eucriotettix oculatus. The sequence continues at coordinate 43,890,838 of CM067379.1, forward strand.
ATTGACGATGAATCTGCGTAGCTGTAGTTCCCTGACTGACTGGGTAGCTACGCTGTTTGCCTATAAGCGATAGCTGTTAGCCTTCACGACCGAAGGGAGGGGCGGCGGGTATCGAAAACCCGCCATTTCCTCTGGATGAAATTTAAGCTTGATTGCCAGTTCCCGAGGAAATTCGTTGCATGGAAGACTAACAGCTAAAGGTAGACCAGGTCCGGCATCGGTTAAAGCGACGGCCACGAGGCCACTTCATTGTGGCGAAAGGAGTGCATTTCCTACTGGACGGTCAGAAAGTCTTAAATAATTTTACTGACCTTGCAAGAGCTATTAAACCATCAAACTGTTTCTAAGTTAAGTCCTGGAACTGTAGATTAAAGTACAAGGTTTATTTGCTAAAATGTAATTTGTCTCAAATTATTTTTAACGACGTACATCCGAATTCAATTTATTGATAAAAGTCGCTGCGAAAAAGCAACTCTTTCCTCTTGAATAATTGTGTTCCCAAGGGCAATCGTGACAAATTACTACATGAATGGTGTCGCTGATGTATAGTGTCCTGTGTAAGGCGTTAACCCCCTGTTGACGGCTTCTGGCGGCCCTGTTGCATGAAGTGCGTCCTGGATGTGTTGTTGCTGCTGTTGAGAGTTGAGAGCCATTGTGTGAGATCATCGACCCGACCTGGCGGGCTCAGAGGCTGCTTCATTGTTCGTCCTTCTGCGCTCTTCTGGGAGCTTTGGAGACCAACCACAGGTTATACATAATAAACAGATATTAAGCTTTCTATAATTCTAACAGCTTTTTGGTTAAACTACAGTTTAACTTTAGGATGGCTTCTGAAACCTGCTGTTTGAGTATTCTCATTAAAAACATAGTGGGAAGCCGAACGCTTTGATTTTGATTTTTTCTGTCAAATAAGGCTAATTTAAATGATAATTTCCGACTAAATTATATATTTGAGTATCCTCGTTTGAAAAAGAGGATGAGGAGGGGCAGAAAGACGGTCTACAGCTAATGAGAGCCTCCGCGATAGATGGTTTAATGATCCTGTCATTCGCCAAAAGTATTAAAGACAAACCCTATAAAACCTGCATAAGGTAGGTCAGTCTATTGGTACATGCCCAACGCTCTTCAAACAGGTTCGATTTTTCTGTGAGTACGCAGCATTTTCTTCTCTGTGCCTTGACCAATTCAGGATGTAGATTTACAACACTTAATAAATTAATCTACTACGGTAATCGCTTTCTGTATCTAAAATATGATGATTATCCTTCTTGTACTGATCATTTTTCTGTCCTATTCTCAGATATGAGGTTATCCTATAATAGTTTTATATTGTACTCGTGTTCGTTAATCCTAGTTTTATTATTTCCTTTTGTTTGTCCCATATAGATTGAATGACTGTCATTATATTACAACTTACGCTCAACGTTGCTTAATTTATTTTTATTAACAGTGTCCTTTCTGTTCTGATTTCATTTAAAAAATTGCCCTTCTAATTTTCAAGGTAATGGTAAGAGTTTTTATCTAGGGATTTAGTGGACATAAATCAAAAGTTGGTATCAAATTTCGACTAACACTCTGATAACTAACGGTCAGAAACTTGAATCTTTCTGCATCAAAGTTCTGCTTTCATATAAGTAAGCCTAGGATGTTTCTGCATCTCGTGGATCCTCAGGCAGTCGCATTCACCGCAAATAGATACTCGTTGTTGTCTGGAACGCTAACAATCGGCCATTGTAGGTGAAGGGAATCCTCCAAATCATTGCCGAGTCATCAACAAGGACGGCTCCAATTTCATTCTAAGATACTAAAATTTCTACGAAACTAGCAATCCTTTATGAGTGATAGTCGTGAATAACTGATTGTTGTATTGAAGGTAACGACTGAAAGATTATCCTTGAATGAAACAACTCTCCCTCTCCACAGTTCAGTATTTTATGAATTTTGATTCGCCTACACTTTCTGGTGGAGATTGAAGGCCTGTTCTTGCCAGAAATATGTAACACTCAATCTAAGCCGTTACGCGTTGACCCCTCCGGACGACAGTATCACAGAATCTTAGGGCGTGAAAATGGTAGCTTACAGGACCCATTGTTAACATAACCTCTAAATGTCAAGTGTTAAGACGCCAGCATTTTGACACGGACTTTTCCATATCCTGGTAGCTTGTCCTATTATAATTTGTTCAGCTGGTCCTTTCCTGGTTATTGTGCCGCAACGAACATCTTTTTCGTGATCGTGGTGTTAGTACGTGCTGTTTGCTATTGATTTACTCTTTTTATTCATGACAGCTAGCCTTCATGTTCATAATAGTTGAGATACAATTTATCAACAATTTTCCTTCTGAATTATACACTAATTAAAATTATTGCGCTTACATTTTAGTATACTCACGAATCGTCTGTGTTCTGTCAATATCAACGTGACTGATATTTATTAAATCGTACACAGATTGAGAAAATCATCTAGTTATTTTAAAGTCTTACTTCATGTTTCGTTTTTGTTGATATAGGGAGATCTGTAATGATTCATTAGGTATATTTGGGTCGGTACTGTTTTCATATGTAACATACTTATATTTCAACTGATTGACGTGAAAAAGTCTGATTGAGATACTCAGTTGATCTAATGTTTCAGAAAATACCTATGGGTTCGAATCTGTTATGACATTTAGGTGTTCAAATTTGATTAATTTTGTGTCGCTGGACGTTTGCAGTAAGGAATCTTGAGAATTCATGGTTGATAGTAAGGATTGGCAAGAAGCAGCTAATAACACAAACAATACCTTCACATATTAAATTCCAAGTCAGAATTTTTCCCTTTACGTTAGAAATGCATGAGGAATTTCAGACCAAATTTTAATAACTCCCCAACTGGACCTGGGAAAACCGACCGAGCTGGAAGTCTAAAGCAGCAGAGTTGAAAGTTTCCCGCTTTAAGTTAAGTGCCCGCCGAGCAAAATCCTCAGTTCTAGAGCTCGTTTTGCTTCACTTCCGCAGTTGTAGCCCTTCTCCGAAAGTGTGGTCCACATCCCTCAAGTGCTAGGTCAGTTTCACCACAAAAGCTCGACTCTTAAGTTGCTATTTTTATACGACAGTAGAAATATTTTGTAGCAACATCGAACTTTTGTAATATTTGTATTTTATCGATATTTTATTCCAAGTCAGTAGTTTTAATTTAAGGTGACATACTTGCGGTAACTAACAAATTACATATTATAAACAATCGTACAACGCTAATTTAGTATCATTTAAAGTCTCTGAATCAGATTCAACAATAAAATCTTCGAAATAGGGTGTCAAATAGCAAAATAATGAACTCATATAAAAATTAATCTTGATGCCAGTTCAACCTTTTAAATAATGATTCATTCTGCTAAAGATCCTTTATCTAAATTTATAGATGTTAGCGCTCCTATCGACACATCAAATTAATTTTATTATTGTGACTTGTGTATATCGGGTATCTGAGTGGTATTTTCGTACTAGATGCAAATTTTGAATTGTCCAATTACAAGCTTTGCCACAATACTGAATTCTTTAAAATTAAATGTTAGACTCTGAAAGAAAGCCCATTTTAGATGAAGAATTCCTTTAGAAAGGTTATGTGTGAAATTTTTCACATAATAAGTCAGATTAATTGTATTAACAATTGGCTTTAACAGTATCTAAGATTTTGGTATAGAACCTCTGACTTATCTCTGATTTGTTTCTATTTTGATCTCTGGCTTTAGTTTGTCATACAACAGTTTTTGGCACAGACAGACAGGTCGATACGTAAGACAACTTTAAGTATGTTTGCCTGTATTCAAGAACTCAAATACTATGTCCTCAATATATTATAATACTAAATATAATTAAGAGTTTATTTAGTTCATTACACTCATGAAAATCTATCTTATTTTTTGTCATTGTAAACGTTAAAATTCTATGTGGATTTAACTAATGAAATCATGACAAGGTCTGTTATACCCATAGTCGTAGATTATGCACGCATCTTGATTTCAATTCCATACTGCGTACAACGAAGCAGTGTGGATCGATTCGCCCCAAACGCTTTATTTATGTGACGTGTTCGAAAATTGCCTGCAGCTCTCTTTGACGCGGACGCGGCCAACATAAGGCGACGCTTGCCGAATATTGGCACAGAAATTAAACAGAAAATATGTTCGAAGGAGAATAAGTAATTTTGAAATTAATAACTTCGTTTCTATACATTCAGCTAAATAAAGAGACCTAATAACACGCATATTTATGGAAACTATTAAATCATTTTACTCTAATTATAAATTTTGTAAAAATAATCATCAATCTATCACATACACAAATGAAAATCTGAAGTATAAATACTTGGTGAACATTAGTAAATCACTATTAATTTTAATTAATGATAGTGTCAAAAATAATATGTATATAATAATTTATGACCAATGACAATACAATATGGATCGAGTTTATACGATAATATTCAGACGAAACAAAATTTTATGTAATGAATTACATTTTCATAATTGAAAACAGTACCGATCGAAAGTTTGAAAATATTGAGTGCTATGAATGTAAATTTTGCTTTCAACTTTGGTTTGTCTTTAACGAGTTTAAAAAATACTCAAAATCAGGTAGAAACCATTCTATTGGTAAAATATACGACCGGTAATGAGTATAATAATAGAAGGTATATGGTTTAATTAAGTTACTACTTTAGTTTTATTAATACAGTACTAAGGATTTCTTCATAATAACCATAGTTTTCTGATGCGACTGATTTGTAATGATAAAACAAAACTACAAGCAGAATTTGGCGGTACGTAATCGAAGGCACGCGACTTGAGGAAAGTCGTAGGTTACAGACAAGGGTAATAAAACCCGACCAGTCGGCGCGGTTTGGGTTTTTCTAGTCTTGGAGATTCGATGGCATCGGGTTGTGATGGGGCATGATATTTTCCCTAAACCATCGGTGGAGTGGGATGAATCGCAGAAAAATAATTTTTATTGGAAAGGATTGATACATGCCATGACGTAAATGAAATAATGAATTGGGGACAATACATTAAAAATGTAGAAAAATGGTTTTTCAACATTTAAGTTTGAACTTTAAGGGTGAAGATGAAGAGTGAGCAGTGAGATTGACTAAGGATTCAGGACATGGAGGGTGGTGATTTTGGAGCTCAATATGTTAAGCATTTTTCAGTGTCCGTGAAACCAAGGAAGAAAAATAAGTGGGCAAGGTGCTCATTATAGCAACAAGGAAGGACTCCAGCGGCGGGTTACTGGCTAAACTGAGAGAAAATGGTAATTACACTGTTTTCTTCTCCCCGATTACCTTGTACTTCTAATTCCGCGTAGAATTTGTGTTTTTATTATACTCCATGAGAAGGTCCGCTTAGACGATCCCTAGAAAAGAAGTTTATGTCTCCAGTTTATTAGATATCTAATTTTTGTAAATATTGAAAATATATGTTGTTAGTCGTTAAACAATGGCCGACTTTGTGAGGCATTTTCTAAAAAATCACTGCATATATTAAATTGATAAATGTTGAATAAATGAATTTTTCACATTTACATAATAATTTTTCTATTTTTATTATTAAAAATTTAATATATCTCATATTCTTCTCAGATTGTTACTTTGAATTGTAAGTTTACAGAAATCTACAATTACAGTATACGTAAGTATGTAGGCATGAAGAGATTATAGTATTAAAATGAAGGAATGTACCTAATTCTTGGTAGGATGAAAATTTTCAAGTATGTAAGCTGTTAAGCAACTGTATGCCTCATTAATAATGATTCACATAGTTCTGTCCAACAGTAAACACAGTTATATTGAGAAACAATGAAACTTTAAATTAATTATTAAATGCAATCATTTGAAATCATAACGTCTATATGCATAACAGCACCAGATATCATAATTGAAAAAAGAAAGATAAATCTGTGTATTTATAACACAGAATAAATATTTTTCTTCCTTTCGGCTGTAGGAGAAAGCGAAATTCGTGTGTAAGTTTATGGAGATGCTAAGTAATGCGATTAAGTGATTGTTTTATATCCAGGCCTTTCTAAAGACCACGGTCAGTGATGCCAAATTTCTGTTATTAAATACGAGCTGGAACTCATCCTCAAATGTAACATATCGTTTATTCTCGTTTTTGCTTATCTGTTGGTTTAGCTCGGTGCAATTATTTATGCAGACAGCTGCAACAAAACCGGACCGTCCCTCCAGGCTGTAAATTTAAGGGGCAATTGGATTTTTTTATCAGCTGAACCTGAGCCATCCGTATTACGTGTTACAATTTCGTACGGAAGATCCCCCTGGCAGCTAAAAGCAGAATCTCTGCTGTTCTGGAATGCGCAGATACCAGACCAACTCGGCAAAACACTGCGTGCCTGCAAAAACTGTTGGAAATCCGCGACGCGTCATCCCTGGCTCCAACTCTAATTCACTTGGAGTGCTTACGAAAATAAAAATTCTTTTCCCAATATTTTTGCTCCTCTTCGGTTTTACTCAGTCTATTTCTCAATCGTGAAACCAGTTTATAGGATTACAACACTGTTGTTTTACTTTTACAATTTTCAGATTTAATAAATTCTGATCAAGTCTGCCAAAATACTATATTGTTATACAATTAATTAATTCAAGGTTGCGCTCAGTTAAATATTAGAAATCAAATTTGACATAATAATTGTCTCTTCAACAAAAGTGTGTACGTCTAGAAATATAGTGATAAGATTCTTTTACTGACGAAAAACTGAATCTGTCTACATTAAGAGATACCATTATGTTTACCCGATTTATTAGATGAATAATAAATGAGGATAGCTGATTAAGTAACAGGGTGTTACTATAACACATTATGTAAATTAAAAATGACCGCCGTTTCCAGAGAAATTTAATTTCATTTGATACAATTCTATGACTATAGTAGGTTTATCATAAAAGGTATAAACGCCAAACGAAACGGAATCAAATACGCGAACATCTAACCTAATCAATATTTGTTTTATTCTTCCATTCATGAAGAGTCTAATATCTCAATTAAACACAATTGTTTAAATCCTTCAGCATTAATATCACAAATAAAACTACCAATTAACTATCTTATATTATGAATAGCATGAAAAAGTTGTCAACAATTTGCATAACCAAACTGTAATTTATGATACATAGAACACAAAACTACGCATATTAGTTTTTCTCCTAACTTAAAAAGTATAGTGTTAAACATTTTATATGGTTTTATTAGAGTTACGTTGCAATATGGTGCAATATTAAATGCTCCTAAAATTAAAATTATAAACATAATCTTCGTATAATTCGTTATTATCCTTATGTAATCTCTTTGGACTTTTCACGTTTATAACGATTAATTAAATTGAAAACAGTTTGTCCTCTTAGTAAGTAAATACACATATTTTCTGTAAAGCTTTTCGTATTCTGGAAAGGTTTGCGTTATAATGGTTCTAATAAGTATGTTTGTGTATTATTTCTCTTCCAGCTGACTCCTTGGCCATTTCCATCTTCTATTTCCTTTGACTTCAAACGAACGTAAAATGCAAACTTTTCATACACGTTGCACAAATATTCCTTCGTGGTTGCAAAAAATTAAATATTTATTTTAATTCCCAATCATGTCTACAATTCAAATGTTTCCGCCAGCATATTCCGAATTTTCTTCTATTAATGGATAGCAACATCAGAGATTCTGTATTATTACTACAAGTACATTTGCTCATAATATTTACAGAATGAAGCTGTGTACATGTTTCCCTTCAATTTGCCCAGCTAAATAAATACTGAGAATCTTACCTCATTAAGTATAGGGGTGTTCAATAAGGGTCCATATATACACTTTTAAATAAAAAGAATTTCGATAATACCTCATACACAGCTTGTTTTATTCAATTTCTTCATTTCAACGTGGACCCTCCATTATTGAACAACCCTATATACGTATTGGTTACAACAATTTAAGGTATCAATAAGGTTCAATTTATCTGTAGCTAACGTTATTGAAGATGCATAAATCTGCATAACTGAGTTGAGTATTATTCAGTTGCAACATTATCTTTGTTCACTTGCTACTGACCAAATATTATAGAATTTAACTTTGTGGTATTATTCGCATCAAATTTATAACAAATTACCAGTTCCTTAAACAAATCAAATAGAGTCCAAAGCCAGTTATGTTATGTAAAGTTTAAAAGTATGTCTCTTTGCCAAATATAAACCCAGAATAATACGTGATTGGTCGCATGAAATGTGTCCTGGCGAATTGCATTCCCCGGTACTGATAGCGACACAAGTATCACATTGCGTAAGCTCCATATCTATGGAGTTAATAGTTGAAGATATATTTGTACTCAATCAAGTATCTCAATAGATGTTACATAAATAAAAAACATAGATTTATTACACCATCTGACAAAACTGATTATAAATATAGAACACAAAAATAAACCAAAAATTAGTGCTATAATAATGAATACTTTGAGTATTATAGTTAATAATACCCAGTGAAATATATTATTGTATATTTTATCTAAAAAACATTTGGCTTCTCGGTTTATTATATTTTTTATATTTACTTTTATTCTATGTAATCCAACTATTTACTATAATCTGGGTACACCCTTCCATCATATCTTATCGCATTACGACTACAACAAGAATAAAATCAATAGACCCCAAATATTACGAATTATTTCTACGTAACCACGGATATTAATGTGTGAGGACAAATTCCTTATTGACACCAGTCAGACGCCGATGTTGCGGCATTGTGCTACCCGAAACGTACGAAATCCTAAATACATGGAATTAACGGTTGTTTACCTTTCTCAGTTTTAACAATAACCCCTTGGAAATTTTGAAGGACGTTTCTCCCTCCGCGAAGTCAGATGACTATCGCGGCCCAACCTTGAAATTTGATTGGAGCATGGAGTTATATAATCTGGCCTCCACTCTCGTGGAGAGAGAGAGGTAAGAAGAAGAATAGTTGAATTATACGTGAGAGAGGTTTGTCTTTAATCTCTTGAGACAAATTCTTTGTACGAAGGACATACCTACACCGAGACACAAACTCCGGGAGGAGCCCAGGAACCTGTGCCGACAAAGGAGCCGTTACCTACGAAAACAGCAATCAGGTGTGTTGGTGTCATTGCATCAATTTGCGTGATGAATAATTTCTTCTGCATAACAATGACCACATATTCATAACTATGTAAATACAATGACTCCCTCTGCTAAATTTTAAATCTTAGCTAGCGGTGAATTTTAATGCACACTAAGTTTGTAATTTTTGTGATGCTTTTAATGAATTATTTTTTTAAAAGGATTACTTAATTTTTCCTAATTTAAATTAAAAACTCATTTCCATCAGTTCTCCATTATAGGACCAATAACACTATTTCTATTGACGCCTTTAAACCAGATACAGGTAGGAAATAAAGTTTTACCAACAGAGAAATCTTTGACTCTGCTGGAAATTAATCAGGATCTGAAACCGTACATAGTGGATAGTTGTAAACAGACAAAATTTGAAACATTAATGAATGGTTTGGTTAAACCGACTTTCTTCTTCGCAACGGCATTAACATAAGAAACTTGTTACACATATATAAGTCATATTAACGTTGCATATTTACGTTACATGAAGAAATGAAATTATTTCCTTGAGAATTTGGAGGTTTACTTTATCGTAACTCACTTATTTTAGTTATGCAAATTAAATTCCTTTTCTAATCGTAACATTTCAAGTACTTACGTGACTATCTTCAAGTGAAATAAGGACACATCTCAATTTCAGTGAAAATCTTGATCCTGCAAAAGTGGTATATAAATACTGCAATTTGAAATAATTTTATTTTATTTTTTGTTTTTAATGAAAGTAATTCATAGGTTTCTATAGAAATAAACGTGTCTAATATAATTATATGGGTTATTTATTCCATGCAACGTCCTATAATTGAAACCATAGTCTTCTGAAACATGTTTGAGAGTCATACGTTAATTAAAATACTGTGAGGTAGAAAAATATTTTACATGACAACTAGGTGATGGACAGTTATGTTTCTGTTAGTTTTGCAGCCCCCTGCAGGGAAAAGAGATTTCTACAGTGATTTATTCATTAAATTGTTTAAACCAGATACGACTGTTATTCTGACGGGAATTGCTGTTATGTTGACCACGGAACGATCCATAACGTTCTACTGTTTTTTGAGAGGGAAAAAAATCCCTCGCTTTAAATTAAAATTAAAAAAATGGCTAAGTCAACATTAATTTTAGGTAGTGAATGTACCTACACGCATAACAAACTGCTCTCGAAATGAATGGATGTGTGTGCTGCGTACCCCTGAGAATAACGCAGTGCGCATCGGTGGGAACGTTTATTGGGTGTAAAAGCAGGGATATGTGATATGTCATTGGTAAACTCAGGCTGTGTGGTCGCCCTGGGGCAGACGTATTGGCTAATCCAACGCGTTAGCCCACTGGATATAGGCGAGCAAAGGTCATCGGGTCCTTCCTGCACTTCACCAATGCAAACAATGACGACAACATAAACTGCACAATCTATTGAAACGTAACTCACAAACCAATGTATTGAAATTGAATAATGACCCTCAGTCATGGCTTTCATGCTCATTTTATTGGCAATACCTCCTATGAACCATTATCCTGACATGGCATACTGTGTATTAGAAATTTGCACCATTTATTAGACACTTTATATTTAAAACGTTAGTGTAACTCTCAACAGAATTTTTGATAAACGTAAAATTTTCCATGTGTTTTGGAAGATTTGTAACAGTACTAATGTAGATAATACGAGATATTAACGACAGACATGTAAAAAAATTATAATTTGCAATTAAATCTACGATCAATATATTTGATTTTAAATATTTTTGTTGAATCTGTTGCATAATTTAAAATGGGACGAAATCTGAGTTTGATTGTTTCCCGCTCCACCTTTTAGACCAGGGATCTCTAAACATTTTGACATGAGGACCGAACAGAAAATCTTGTGTTGGCCAGTGTCTGGAGTTTGAGGATATTTATTGTTTATTGAATTAATAATTTCAGGGTAGTTAAAGAAATAAATGATAATTTATTTAAACAATATTTACAAATTTATAATCTTTCGTTTGTACGGTGAAACAATCAAATCCCAAAATTCTCGGGTTAGACTGTGGACAAATATCCTCCCTAGTACTCAAAGATCGGGACACTTGACAGTGTAATTTTAGCCGTGACGCTGCGTCGCTTCTCCGCCAACTTCTAGGATGCTCTTCTCAGCGACACACCAGTATTCTTTCGTTCAACTAAAACGGTCTCTCCTCCCTTCTATTCCAACTGCAGAGACCATAATAATCACCATCACGGTTAGTCACAGCAAATCCGCTGTGAGAAAATATCGAAAACAATAGAGCTATCAGTCGATCATTCCAAACTACGAAACGGCATTGGTGGACGCAATCACGTGTTTTTTTTAACTTTTCGACCCTGTTTAGGCTACTCTTTCAAACCCCTCGCCGATCCAACATTCTTGCGGATTAAACGCGAAATCTGGTCTCTTCAAATTGGTGTCTTGTCCAGTTTCCCGATTCTCGCTAACTTTTTATGAAAATTTAATAAATATCGAATATCGCGCATCAGTAATAAGAAAAGTCTTAAAGCTGACAGGACCTAAGGGGCCCTATTTTGTTAATTAATAAACGCCTCAAAGCGGGCCGTAAATTGGAAATCTCCACTTTAATGATTAATTGTTATCAATAACCATTTTAGCAATTAAAATTTCTTAAATAAATCAATAGAACATTTTTCTGTCCAAACTGTGCATAAGACGTTAGTCGTGGAATGTAATTCTTAAACTATTATAAATGCGTAAGTACATATTTAAGGCATTCGTATATAGTATTTTTAGATTTATAAGTCCAATACATCATATACGAGTAATTACGAGCAATTTACAAGCACTTAAGAATAGAAGTCGTATGAATTTTGTGAACTACATGCGGAAAGTGTATAATTCAACCTGAAGAGAAATATGCATAATGACAATGCCTAAAACCATTTGAACTGCCTCCTTATATTTTACGAAGAAATAGACATTAAAAGGTGAAAAGTTATCTGCGCGCTTTATGGGTTAGTGTGGAAAACGCAGTGGACTATCTGAAAAAAGATTAAATACTCTCCATCATCAAGTGGGTGAATAATTGCGTCAATATAATCATGCAGAAAAAATACGATTGAGTGTAATAAATCAATAACCATGTTTAAGCATTTTATTAAGAATTAACTTTTAATAACGTCAATGCAATGAACAGTTTCGTTTCTCTTCTTCGTTTCCCCCATGGCAGAAATTGCAGCTCTGCAGGGGGGTAACAAAAATTCTTTCTGGTGGAGTTCGGCATGTCAGGAATGAAGAGTGAAATAATTAAGTGCGACAGTCCATCAACTCAAGATTCCGATCTGATACGGTGATTAATTTTCCTGTCTGGAAGGATTCTCAACATCACAAACATAATACTGCGGTGTAAGTTCAGTGTTATAATGTACATTTTAGGTAAATTAATTTTTAAATTAAAGTAAATATAGATTAATATTATTTCAAGTTATGGTAAATGTCTATTTACAAAGTCAGTTTAAAATATACCATACAAAGAGCAATTATTAAAATGTTCACGGGATTCAATCTAGGCTACCTACCATAGAAACGTAACATAGTAATCCCACAACCTGGATGTAATTTAGAGGATACTTTATGCATGTACAGGGACAGACTTTGTACCTGTTCTTTTTTTCCACTAAAATCTTTTTATAAATAAAATATGTAGAAATAATGGCCAAAAGTCAGAAATAGAGCAATTAATTTGAATTAAACTTTTCGTCCACAACGTTTGGGACCTCTTATGCGGACGAAACGTTTTAATTAAATAAAATAATAGTTATTAATGTCTGTAAATTAAATTAAAGTTTAAATAAAGACAAAAAATGGTGAAACGTGACAAATTATAATTTATGACCGAAACATGTAGTTATTTTTAAATTATAGTTTATGTTCCACTAATTTTTTGTCGTTTAAATTCAAATTAGAGTGTTCTATTTCTGACATTTGACCATTCTTTGTATTTCATTTACAATATTAAGTCATATTGATTTAATTATTACCTATATAATCCTTTTAAGATAAGCAAAACTGTAACATGTCCTGTTCGTGTTAGTTTATATTTTCCTAGTATAAAAACAAATGTTGTCAACTATGAAAAAATAAAAAACAATCTAACTTGTCATTCGTAATAAAGAAGGAATTTGGTATAAAAATCGTTAAACTGATATTGCTGACTCACAGTAACCTATTTTGTAAATAATTCCATCTCCTAGAAATTCTATCAGAAAACTACTGATTATTTAAACTAATTGTTGACATTCCTTTCAATTAAATGTCTATATAATTGAAATTCTAACAAAGTTATTAGAATACTTATATATAGCTTAGTGAAGTAGATTTACATTTGTCTAAAATCAGTTTTACATTTCAAAGAAACAGTCATTTGTTTCATACTAACGTTCTTTAATAAAGGAATGGAATAAATGAATTTTTAAAATTAAATTTCAGATATAATTTTAATAATACATCACTTGCGGAAGGGAACTTGGGTTACATAAATATGATAATACAATTTCGTTTTACTGAAGTATGAAAATACTCGAAGAATAATATTTTCCCCCAAATAAAACTTAAGAAAAGAAGAATATAACAGCGCTAAAACCCTTAAAACGAAAATAAATAAACATTAATTAGGAGAATCATTTGATACAATTTTGCCTCATATTTACAGTTGTCAAAACCCAACTTATAATCAATCCTTAACCTGATCATAATTTATTAACTTTCCCACACTTACAGTGTAATGTAATTAAAGTGTCAAAATGATTTTACTTTAATTCAATAATTAATTTATATATTTAATTAAACAGGGGATCGATTATTCTAATAATTTTGGTACATTATCAGACTTGATTTTAATTTTCTTTCATTGAAATTCTTTCACATAAATTTATATTTTATGCCTTTGTATATACAGCAATTTTGTCCTCAAACTTGACATCTTTTAATCTTTTAATGATTTATATTTGTTCTTTTTAACACTGTATGTGTGCAATTATTTAATCTTTAGTCAAATGTGTCTATGAGTAAGTAGAACTGAAAGCTTCTCGCTGAATTCGTAATTTAAATTAATAAATAAATTCTTTCCAATTATTGTTAACGAAATTAGTAAACTTTAAGTATAAATTATTTTCAACCCCTTTAAATAATCATAAGCCATTATCAATTGCGCACCTATAATATTCGACACTTAAAAGTTGCAGAAGTCCATATAGATAATATTAAAGCAAGCTAAATCAATACATTAACTTGAAAATATCGTTTTTTTCTGCAAAAAACCCTGAATGGTTTATCTACTCCAGCAGCATGCAAAACCATTAATTTTAGCAAGGCTGCGGGGTTTTAATGTTGACTCATTAAAGTAAAGGAGCAACCGGCTCATACAAAACATCCAAGTTGAGGCAGAAAGACCGCATCTTGTTAACGCCGACAAGATGCTGAGAAATGCCTCCCTGCTTCTTCTCCAGTGTTCGCAGACTATATAATTCTCCAAATAAGTCCCAAGTGTCAGGTATACTTTACAGGCAAAGTCCTAAATTTAAAGCCTTCTTATGCAACGTCTCGTACAGCGCCGTAGAATATATTTTTGTTGCGCAACAAACGAAAGTGCAATTAGTCGGTAATTAAACCTTTTCTTTCCACATGAATAGAAACCATAACGAAGTACACGGTCGGGTGAGAAGTCTTTTTGTTAGTGTCCTAGTCTCTTTTACTACACTAAAACCATAAATTTCGTTTTACATAGTCACAGTCTGGGATTTGTTCCGAGACTTCCATTATTCAACACAACTCAGAAAGAAATTAAAGTAATTAATTAACACTAGTCATAAAGTATCAAATTTCAACTGAACAAAATTAAAAGAAGAATGTTAAAGGCAATATGTATATTCAAAGGAGGTAATAAGACATTGAGAATACAGAATTTCAGAATACTTATAATAATCAAAACTGTGTGTAAATTATTGAGTTTTGAACATACCTCAACGGTAATTAAAAATTCCTGATGAAGTACGTATTGTGAAATTGTCTTGATATCCATTTACTTTGAATTATTATATTTTTGACTAACGTCTAGTTCATTTATTTACTATCAAATAAATGGTTATATAATATACAATTTAAAGTCTCACAGTGTAACAACAGGTACGATAATGGTTAAAGGAAAATAGACGCAGCTTATAGGAAAACCGAAGAAAGATTCGGCGAGAGGAAAAATATTAGCAAGAACATCACGAGAGCGGATGGGAAGCCAATTATGGATAAAGAAGAAAAAGCAGAACGGTAGAAGGAATATCTACAAGAGCTGTATTATGGTGGTCAGTAATAGAAGAAGTCGTGGAGGTGGATGATGAGTTAGGGACAAAATTTTAGGGCCACAGTTTGATAGGGCGCTGAAACACCTGAGTTATGGTAAAGCGCCAGGAATTGATAACAATACATCGGAGTTGATAAGATCATCAGGCGAAGAAGCAATGTCAGGGCTGTTCGAGACAGTTTGCGAAATCTACGAAACAGAAGAATACCAGAAGATTTTAGTAAAAATATAATTATACCCACAGATGCAGCACAGAACAATTTGTTTAGTATCCCATGCAGAAAAATACTAACGAAAATAGTATAAAGGAGAATTGAAAGTCAAATAAAATGAGAGTTAGGAGAAGATAAGTTTGGTTTTAGGAAGAATGTGGGGACTAGAGAAGCAATATTGACTTTGCGACTAATTTTAGAAGATACGAAAAAACCGGCTTACGTTTATGGCATTTGTAGATTTAGAACAAGCATTTGATAATTTGAACTGGAACACACTATTAAGGATTTTGAAGAGCACTGGAATAAAATATCGAGAATGGAGGCTTATATATAACCTACAGATGGCAGGCAGCAGTAATTAGAATAGAAGATCAACAAAATAAAACCGTAAACAAGAAAGGAGTAAGACAGTCTGTCACCCATGCTGTTTAACACACACACACACACACACACACATATATATATATATATATATATATATATATATAGATGATGAAGCAAGTTAAAACGGAATATGGAAAAGGAATCATACTGCAAGGCGAATAAATGGAAACCTTACGTTATGCCAACGATATTGTAGTATTAGGGGAGACAGAAGAAGACTCGGAAACCACAATAAATGACATGAACATGGTCCTGGAGAAAGAGTTCAATATGAGGATTAATAGAGGGAAAATCATTGTAACGTAGTGTAGTTTGGGAAACAGTGGAACAACAAAAGGTGTTGATTGGGAAGGGATATTTTGAAGGAAGTTAAAGAATTCTGCTACTTGGGAAGCGTAATAACTAGGGATGATAGAAGTATAGTAGATATAAAGAGTAATATAGCACAGGCAAGGAAAGCTTTCGCGAAAAAGAGGAATTTACTTACGGGTAATAAAAATGTGAACATTAGAAAGACGTTGCTAAAAATGTTCGTATGGAACGTTGCGTTATATTGCTGCGAAACGTGGACGATAGGAGTTGGGGAAAGGAAAATAATACAAGCCTTTAAAATGTGATGTTATATGCGAATGCTGAAAAACAGATGGGTTGATAGAATCACAAACGAGGAAGCTCTAAACAGAATAGGGGAGAAGCGAACAATATGGAGGACTTTGACTAAGATAAGGGTTAGATTAATATGTCACGTTTTAAGACACGAGGGTCTTGTAAAATTAGCATTAGAGGGAAGTGTGTGGGAAAAGAACATAAGAGGGAGGACAAGGATGAAATACGCTATATATATTAGAGAAGATGTGTGGTTTGCTAGTTATAATGAAATGAAAAGGCTTGCGTAAGATATTTTAGCATGGAGCGTTGCATCAGACCACTCTTAGGACTGAACACCACCCATGTAAAACTTTGCGTCTCTGGCAAACTCAGCATGTTGACCTCCATATTAATTTTTAAGTAGTCTTGAGGAAGCAGTCCTAAAACAATTATAGCACGAAATTAGCAAAAGACTTGATTCTATAATGGAAATGTATTTCAAACTATAATATTAGGTCACCTATTTATTGAAATCACAGTTTTTTACAATCTTCAATAACTTACATTAGTGTAGGTACCTAAACAGAAAAATATGATATTAGAACTTTCCATAAACTCCATAGTGTGAGTTACTTATCATCTCTTTTAGAGAATTATGTTTTGTCTTTCATTGCTAAACTTATATTCTTTGTTTCCTAATTTAATTACTTTCTTGATCTATAATTTTATGAGTACTCTCCTCTCAGAGGAATCGTGAAGCAATGTTTACTATCGCCCATAATTATCTTACTGAAACATTAAGAAAACAGCTTGTAATACCTACAGAAGTAATGTTAGGAATCTGATTCTAAAGGAGTTATTACGATGATATTACTGTACCTGGAAACTGGCGGAATCATATTAACGGATGACCCTACGCTGGATTGTGTTCGACCACATTTTCACTGGATCAATAGCATGCTAGTCAAGCCGGATCTAATGAGATGGCTTTGAGCCACTGTGGCGTATCATATCAGTGGCGAAATGTCCATTTAATTTGCATTCTGTGACTTCTTCTCGTTTGATCCCCTTAGGATTACATGTTAATAGAGAGGAAATTCGTCCAATATTTCCATAGCGCATCGTAAGATTTCTTTTCTTTTATTTGAGGTCGCATAAACTACGAGGTCACTAGCGACCGAACTGATTTTAGGGTTACAAAAATTTAAAATTCAGCATGTTATATTACATAATAATTAATCGTTTTCAAGAACCTGATCACTCTTTCTTGGTAGTACGGTGAGTGGTTGATCTGCTCTGGGTTGTCCTTTCCGAAGACACGGTTTCTATCTTCGAGAAATTTGCTGCAGTAGTTGATAAGGTGCTCCATGGTGATGATCGTGTTGCAGAGATCGCAAATTGGAGGACTATTTGTATATATGTGGGAGTGTGTTAATTTGGAGTAATAAGATCTTAATCTACTTGATCTCTTCTGGATTCCTTTTCTGGGTTGTTAACTAATTTGTGGGTTGGCCTTAATTTTAGGAGTGACCAAATTTACTTCCAGAGTTGGAGGGGAGCGTGTTGACGTTATTAGGAAAAGATGGGTGGCGGATTTGCTAGCTAGTCGATGGAAATGTTCCATTTTATTCCCAATACGATATTATTACTTGTTGTTTGGAGCTTGTGTAGATCTTCAGCGATGTTTGCGGATAGTTCTTTGGAGTTGTCTTCTTTGGCGATGGTTTTTAAAGCGGAGCATAAGAATTATTTTGCCTAAATGTCACACGAAATGATTATGACATCAACAACGCTTGTTCTTATGAAAATTGACTTGGTATTAAATAAGAAAAGTCTGCTTGAATCTTCGTCGTACTTTACGATTACAATTCTGGTGATGATCTCTAGTCTTAACATTTTTCCTGATGTAGTACTACTGCCATTAACATGAATGGTATTCAATAAACGAAAATCAATTAGGAGTCTTAAATAAATCTGACTTTATGAAAATCTGACGATGGAAATAAATGGAGCATGGAAAGACTGGACGTGAGACACGTATATTTTTTACAGTGTTCAAAACGTGCATTTGCCTCATGATATTCTGCTACTCAGCAAACAATTTTTCCGATTTCATATTGTGATGAATTACGTAAAACATTAATTGAAATAGAATAGTATTATATGCATGTAGCATTTGAACATTAAATTGATTTATAATGGGCACGTTGGGCCGTAAGTTATGGGTGGAGCGGGCCATTTATATTTTACGAGCACTTTATTGACAAGGGTCAGTAATGTGGACAGCCGATGTAGCTGTATGTTAATTAGCTTTGGCGCCGCGCGTTAGCATTGCGGAGCTGGTCCAACCATGTACGCAATTAGCAACCTTGCCGCCATGCAACGAACAACACTTCAAGTTACTACGCTCTGCTTGAGATCAAGCAATTATCTGTCTGGCCACGGTAGTCACATTTGATGCTACAACTGAAAGCATTGCACCGAATGTAAAGGTCGCACCGTTGGTCCATTAGCCTGATATTCCAACGTGAACATTTCTACGGAGAATGTATTTTGTGAGCTTCCAGGCAAATATCGTAGAGAAGAAATATATCATTTTCAGCATTATTGTAATGTAGTCGTAGCTTTCCTCTTTCTAAAACTATGCAAATGTATTCCAATGAGGACAAAACATATTAAGAGTTCAAATTATTAATATCACGTTCAGCTGTATTGAAGGAACCTTTATGGCTTTGTTGTTACCGGACTGATTTACCTGTTCCATAGATAAGATTTATTGGATCCATTAGTCCTCTATTGAGGAAATAGGACAAGTCAAAGAATATGTTACATATCACACTAAGAATACAAATATAAGAAACAAAATATGGATACAACATATGAGTATAGAAAACTATGTATACAATGATAAATAAAATAAAACAAAGCAAAAAATATGAATACAACATATCAAGAATATGAGTACAAAACAATAAGAGAGATAGTAATAGAACTGTGTATACAATGATAGACAAATAAAAGAAAGTATACATAACATTTACAAAAGATATAATTTCTGGATAAACAATGTCAATTTGGAACACTATATCGGTATAATCGATCCACGCACTTCACACGCATAAACACTTCACAATACACTACACTTTGAAACACACGTGTGTAGATCCGTGGGAAATCAGGCTCCAGCAGATCTCGTCAATTTAGGTCATGAAACAAAGAAGAAAAGACCGTTAAAGAAAGGATAACGTATAATATACACCTGATATTGTTTGCATATGATGAACACTGATTCAGCACTTTTGCAAAAATAGACTTTAATTACTTTCAGACCGATTGATAAATTCAGGAATAGAATAATAAACTCCTTCTAGCAGGAGATTCTTGCATGCTTTAGTGAACTGATTATAACTGTTTAAATTTTTTATGTTGTCCGAAAGGCTGTTGTAGAGTTTTATTCCGGAGCAGTGGATACTGTTCTCGTAAAGGTGAAGGCGATGTTTATCAGCTCTGAGGACTGATCGGTTTCTAGTACCGTGTTGATGATAATGCCCGTTGCTTTGGAATAGGCTGAAATTACGTTTTACAAATTTTAGAATTTCTAGTATGTAGACGCACGGGAATGTTAGGATTCCTAAGCTTTTAAATAGAGGTTTACAATGTTCCCTACAATCTTTCGCGCATAGTATTCTTATAACTCTTTTTTGTAACTTGAAAACGTCAGAACTTCGAGGGCAATTACCCCAACTCGTTATTCCGTAGCACATATTTGAGTGGAAATAGGCATAATAGACCATAATCGCGGTTTTAGGATCAACTTGCTGCATTAGTAATTTTATTGAGTAGCACGCGGAACTAAGTTTGCCTGTGAGTATTTCGACATGACGATTCCACCGTAGGTTATCGTCAACTTGAAGGCCAAGAAACGACGCGTCATTAGCGAATCTCTTGTCTTCCACAGAAGAATTAACAGTTGACGAAAACTGTAGTAGTTTAGTCTTTTCGGTATTAAGAGTTAACTTATTTGCAGTGAACCATTGCTTTAACATTCCTAAAGTGTTTTCAACTTTGACATTGAGAGCGTTTATATCACTATCGGAAACAATTACGTTAGTGTCATCCACATACAACACTGTTTTTAAAGGATGAATGTTTCGAGGAAGGTCATTAATATACAAAATAAACAAAAGCGGCCCTAGTATTGATCCTTGTGGTACACCACAAGATATTTCCTTCCAGTCTGAAAGAGTAATTTTACCGTTTTGGTTCTGGATAGCCACTACTTGCTTTCTATTATTCAAGTATGAATGGATGAGTGAAAATGCGTTTCCTCTGATACCGTAATATTTGAGTTTATTGAGTAATATATTGTGATCGACTAAGTCAAACGCTTTAGATAGATCTGTCACTTTTAATTTTTGATCAATTGAATTCTGGACGTCTTGTACAAATTCGTACATGGCGTACATTGCCGACTACCGTAACATGCCATCAGAAAATTGACTCGAATTTGGAATGACGGTGTGGGGAAAACTAAAATGTGAGATTGTAAGGACGTGGAATTACTCCGTACGGAGAAATTAGAATTTGGAGGTTTAATTGTCTACTTCAGTTTCTACAAACCTGAAAAGGCAAGAATTTGTGGCGTGGTTTTCGCTTTTACGAGTTTTTAAGGGGGTTTCAGAAAAGTCTGGGGCAGTTTAAATTTTAAGTTTTTGCAGAAAAAAATAGTAGAGGTAGTTTAATCTGATGAAAGGAAACAGAGTGAAGCGGATAACGAGGCTGGAGAAAGTTGAAGACGTTGATCGGCCGTGTAGGAATACGTATTTATAGACTCGCTTATCACCAGAAACAGAAAACTCAAATACATAGAATTTCCCAACAGGGAAGATATAATAAATTAGTTCCAGTTAGCTATGGCGTCGGCAATGATTCAGTTTCAACACTACTCAAAATAACTACCCAACTTGCAATCCACAACTTAAACTTCAAATGGTATTTTGATTTAAAAATTATAACAACGTCCATTAGAATATTTATTTTGTAGTTTTCATTGAGCTACGTGCAAGTCGAGAAAAGATCAATTTCAACAATCGAATGTACTTTAAAAACTCTTAATAAAATTAATTGTTTTACTATCCTTTGGCATTGCACCATACGTGTTAATCGAATTAAGATCAAAATAATTTATGAATTATCGTAACATTTCTAATGAAAACCTAACGTTAACCATTATAGTACACGCCTGTTATTTTCTGTTTCCGTGAAATAGAATTCAGTATATGAAACTCAAATAAATAGACTTATTCAAATAGTTTTTAAGACGGTAGTTCAAATACTCATAAGTATTACGAACTTAATTGGGGGTGGGGGTGGACATATATCATGAAACGGTCACACACATACTAAGCTTCAGCGGTTTATTAGTCAAAAAAATTATTTGCATAAAAGGGGTAATAAAACCCAGACATTTGGATGCCAGAGGGGATTGTCCCGCGACTGGAATGTGGAGTCGAAGGCTGGGAATAAGCGTGAATTTTCCCAAAAACCTTGTGGGAGAGGGGCAAACTATTCTTCCCAAAGAAGAGTAACAATAAATCTAATTGGTTAATATCCATACCTACCACCTTTTAGATATGAAATAAATAAGTGGGGAAGAGACATTAAAAACCCTTACAGACATGGAGAGTGGAGATTGAGGACACCAGAGCGTTTGATCAGATGATAATAGTGGCAAACTGATATTTCAGCGCAAATAATCACATTATCAGACAGATAGTCTGAGGAGACGAGGTGAAGTCTGGGAAATTGTCCTTAACCACGGACAATAGGAGCGGTTGCGAGCAAGAAATAGCAGCAATAGAAAACGCTGGAAAGTCCATTATGCTGACACGGTAATTACCCCTGTAACCTTTTTGATGATTTCCTGTATTCAAGGTCCGAGTAGTTTTTGTATGAAAAATATTCGCTATTTGAGAAGGCCCACAATATACGGCCCTGAGTGTAGATATTTATAATTCATAGTCATAAGAAATTTATTTGTATCATTTTTTCTAAATATAAATCGTGTTTTATTATAATTATTCGTTGTCTTATAATGTTAAAATGGGCACATTGTAAATTTAAGTTATTAAGTATAACGTATTTGTTATTTCAATGGAAGTTCATTCTTTATATATTAATTTAACATTATAAAACAAATAATACCCCCTATTTATCTCAATCATTCTATATGTGGTGAAAATGACATCATAATTGCAGCTGCATTGATACTCCTCGTTCATGTGCGGACAATTTTTCGATCTGTTGTGTTATTCTATCGTGAATACATCTATTAATAAATAGAACATTAGGTATTCATGTAGAATATGGTTGCCTGTATATAAATGCGCGTTTCTTATTGTACTTAAATTCTTATTGATATCTCTGCATGATTGTAACATTGGCAATTATGCTGCAGCCTCATACTTCCATATAGATTTGTAGATTAGTAATCTGTATATAAAACTCCGATGATGTTTTTTTGATGCAAGTGGTGTGACCTTATAGGAAAACGTCACAACGCTTCACAAAATGTGCGAACCAAGAACGTTGCTGAAAACTTTCGCGAAGAGGGGCCTGGCCTTTGTGGTAGTTTATCATAGTTTTACTATGTGGCAAAGAAGTCTCCCTCCACTCATTCGCACAGGCGAGTCTCGTGCGAATAGATAATAATTTTTCCACACTTTATGCTTATATACTCACTCTTTCTTTTAATATGATCCTTCCATATGATTATTTTGTCTAGGTGTCTTTCATGGTTATTGATTCAAGTACTTCGATGTTATTTACATGTTAAGTTCATTAACTTGTATTTTATTGAGGTTATGTCACTCTTACAGTTGATATACTCTAATTTGAGCAATTTATTATACTAATTTTACGTCCAAATACAAATATATAAAAATATTAAGATCACAAAACATAGTTTAGTATAAAAGCTAAGTTTAGTTTAAAATCTAAGAAAATCAAGCCAACTCATTAGCTGAAGTAGATGTAAAAACTAAGATACAGTTCATGGTGAAATATATATGCAGTGTTTTAGGATTGATATCTAAATCTGTTTTAACGTTGTAATTATTTAGAAACTCATAAGGTGAAAATTTAATCACGCTACAAAAGAAATTCTCCCTGTCAGAACCGTCGCTATAACATTTTCATCAAGAGTCTTTCATCACATAGTAAAATCAGGTGTTTTTTAATTTATAATTACGTTGACTGGAGCGAAACTTTCCACATCTGGGTCACTTTATTCCTTCCACTTGACGAAGCTGCCCACCCTTTTTCAGCGTGTCATGGATTCAACGAATGCATTTACATTCATGTCCGCCTTTGTGCAAGTGCGGATTTGCATGCGTGCCTTTCTGAGTGCATGCCTTGAATATTTATGACGTGATTTGGTTAGTTCACAACTTCTTGGTGATCCAATGGGATCAGTGTCCAGCTATCGGTGTCTTCCCTGTGCGACAGCCGCCTGCCCTTTTTTCTCCTGCCAATAATTGCTGGCGGAAAGCAGCATCCTGCTGTCTTTTTGTGGGCAAGTAATGAAGTTTGCCACGAGTTTCAATTTCGTCGGCAACACGACGCTCGCAGCAAAGGAAGTGAATAATATAATTACGTAGCCGCCTACCATAGCCCGCCCGTACAAAGAATCAGAATAAAAGACTCTGCAGAGCAAGAACCTTCCCGCATTCCTTAAAAATACAACCTTTTATACTGTATGGTAGCTTAAGGCACGAGTTCACCGCACTCGTTGGATGGAGAAAAAGGTTAATGTTTACAGGTTGTTCTTTGTTTTTGAATGGCACTCATTGAATATAAAGGAACACATTGTTTTGGAGGATCCCCTTTGAATAATGCATACTACAATTTCAAGCCCTTGCATAAGTTTATAAAGATGGTCGAAATACATTTAGGATTTAACATCACACTATGTCTCATATGTATATCACAATATTAACCTTTAAATAACGTTTAAAACCAGAATTCTACCACGAGTATCGTTATAAAATAGTCAAATATTACCATATGATAAATAATTAGTGAATCGTAAGCAATCCTCAATCAACTATACGAATTAAACTTATTTTGGTCATGAGTCGAAGCATAAAATTAATTAACCCACATCCATTTAATTATAAAATAACCCATAATTTTCTAACTAATACTGTGTAAAGAGTTATACACTACTCACTGAATTATAAACCAGCGTAAAAATTATACGGCATATTGACGAATGCATAGATGTATTTTATTTACACTAGCGCTAGGTACAGGAAATACGAGACGCTTTTACGTGACATTATACATTTTATATTGTATAAATCTATGCTAACCTACTATGAAATTAATAAATCACTCTGAAGAACTCATGTAAGACTTTTTAGATAATTTACACATTAGACGCAGTATAATATTATTAATAATTAAAACCTCTGTAGAAACAAAGCAGAGCTTGCACTATAGTTTTGAAATATACATTATTTGAACAATTATATTCCTTAACAATTTGTTAAATATCAATAATATGTAATGATTAAATCAATGATTAAATGTCGAAAAGTGTTTAAAAGACGAAATCATAGCAACACAAATAAGCATAACAAAAAATATATAGTAAATGAAAGGAAAAGATGCTCTAAAAATAAAACCTAGAGAATTCTATTTAAAAAATAAAGTAACAGGCTTAACAAATTTTCTAGCCACATAATTATAAATATTAGGTAAAGATTCTTACACTTACAAAAGTTTTGAATTATTTTTACATCAAATAATAATAGGCTATATTTATGGTGGATACTTCTCTAGTACAAGTTAATGTGAAGTTTGGCAATATTTGAGCTGAACGATTTCTTGTCTAATATTCTACGCTTTCGCAATCAGCTTAAAAGAACCGTTTTCATCTCGTTGCATAGAACGGAATATTAAGTACTGTATTAAAACATATATTTCATTTCGTAATTACAAATTTTTATCTACAAAAAGTGATTCACAAAGAAAATTTTTTATAAGTTTTACTGAGAGTACAAACAAATGCATAGTTCCTTCAGAAAAAGAAAAAGATATATAAAATAAAGATATTAGAAATTAAAATCTATAAATATTAGTCTTAATTATTAATTATTTAGACTGTGGTGATCCTGTGCGTTTACTATTTAAAAGTTCTATAAAAATCGCCAGTAAGATGAGATCATGTGCGGGATTCCCTACCAGGATAATTATAACTAATAGTAAAAGTTTACCTGTAAAGAGTTCACATTTATGTCAAACTAGAATTTCACTTCTTTCTTTCAAAACTATTGACGAATTTCCTTATGGACTATAACGAATTTTAACAGAGTTTCAGTAATTTTGTATTATCATTACATAATATTTCAATTTACATGTGTAAAAATTAAATATGAATCAATTATAAATAGACGGAATTGTTGATTCGACTCGTTTCTCTCTCAACGAGTTGAGATAACTACACTAGAAAATATTCGGGTGAAACGTTTCATTTCGTAATTAACACAAATCATATATAAAGTATAGACAATATATTCAACAATTTTCAATCAAAGGAATCAGCTATGGTCAACAAATAAATAAACTGGTCCCTGTTGTCTATTAAATTCTTAATAAATAAGGTCGTTTAGTAATTATATCATGTTATTAGATATTAATTATAAATCCAAGTAATGATCTGTTAATTGGTGTTAATCACAATTTAATGGGCTTTAATTTGCATAGTGCATTATATTTTATTACCAATGTCATACCGCATCAAAATTTGAGTCGTGGTTAGCAAAAAATAAATTTATGATTTAATTGTAATAGAATTTTAAAACGCTATAATTTGTATAAAGCAGTCTACGGTGTGAAGACATTACTGAATTACTTAAATAATACGAGTATAAAACGTTATATTTGTTATGATTTTTTTCTCACAACAGTAGGTTTTGTGCATGTTACGTGACAATAATTTAACTATCGTTTAATTGAATATTTTATTTTATTTGTTGTAACTGAAAAAAATTTTAATTATTTTTAAAAATCATAAAATCATCCATATATATATGGACTTATGAATATTCGTTTTAGTATTAGACTTATGAATTAGCTGTGGGAACTCATTATTCTAGTAAAACACGGTCTTTGATCTTTAAAATGTTGAACGCTTTAATAGTTCCATGGGGATATTTATCTTACGTTGTGCCGAACGTTTCCTTTGTGGTGCACGTGTTAGATTCTACGTATTGCTAGAAGCTATTGTTTCAGTAACTTTGTTCTTGGTTAAAAGAACATAATTATCGTGAAACAAAAAGCAGTACTGCACTTAAAATTGATAGTTTGGATGGCTTGTGATGCGATTTTTGGGTAAACAACGGCTTAAACTTAATTCGTACTATCTCATAAACTTTTAAAACAAATACTATTCTCCATTAATAATGCATCTGTGACAAACAATGATTAATTTTCAACTTTCTCGAAGTTTATTTTACGAAGTCTAATTTATGGCCCATGTTTTAAACAAATCATGAACTGAATTTATTACAATCTTTCTTTATTGAATCACTACTCAATTATTTTTACTTTAGAAACTCATATTAATCATCTTTTACTGAATATGTATAGAAATTAACTTTAGATTATTTTTCCAAGTGGAACACTGGGTCCCATGGAAGGTGGTAGGTAGCAAAAAGTTTGTATTGAAAGTATTGAAAAATCAAATTTCAAAGCAACACAATTTTTATAGGCAGGTTTCTCAAATATTTAAGAAAATTGGTAACTAAACCCCAACTTTTCCGAGTCCTATGTCATTCTGAAAAGCCGCTACCACTTTCGCGCATTCTGGAGCAAATTTTTAACGTTCCGCTCCCTACAGTACTCTCCGGCGTTCTG
Source organism: Eucriotettix oculatus (assembly GCA_034510155.1). Taxonomy (NCBI): domain Eukaryota; kingdom Metazoa; phylum Arthropoda; class Insecta; order Orthoptera; family Tetrigidae; genus Eucriotettix; species Eucriotettix oculatus. The sequence continues at coordinate 43,918,430 of CM067379.1, forward strand.
GTCAGAACGTTTCTCTTTCCTCAGTCCTCCAGAAAATACTGAAAATTTTTATCCATTCAGTAATCGGAATTTACAGTGACATCTATTAACCAATTCCTTCAAACATCCAGCTTCTATAACGAAATTTCCAAGGCCTGCCAACGTTCTGTGCAAGTGAACTGTCGCAGTCTTGCCAACATTACCGCCGCCTTTGTCAATGTTAAATGCCGCCCGGCATACGAGTCTGTCAGATGTTTTACAAAATATATTCAAATTATTGATAAAATGTCCCTTTTTACGTGTCCTTAATCACCCAATCACAATAACACTCAAATTAACTGAGATGCACAATAAAATTAATATTTCTATTTACAAATTCATCGGTTTCAGTCAACTTATTCTAAGTAAATTAGGAGGTATCAAGAGTGTTCATTACAATATAAATTAATTTTATATAGTGAACCTCTCTGTATTTGGAACTTTCCTTATGTAAAATTCCATTCTGTACAATGACGCTCTTGTTTACGTTGGTCGTATTAATAAATATTTTACTACAGGTGTGAATAATTTTTATTTGAATATGTTAACGTTAAAAGGTTAATGATAGTAATATTAATTTATTTTTTGTGTAAAACTATGACAGAAAATTTTTTAATTTATTTTGTAAATTTTTGTAGCAACATTTGAAGAAATTACCTTAAAGATCTTAAACTTGCTGAAAAAACGTCAGGTGAGTTTTATAAAACTTTATGGTTTGCAATTGGTCGTTAATGTATTTGATTTTCTTATTGCTAGGTTCATTATTTTCTTCATATTTTATCCCTCGTCATACAATAAATTGATTAAAATGTTCATTTGTTTCAGGTTGCGAGTGCTTGGTGTTCTCCAGCACGTACGGCAAGGAGTACGGCGCATTCAGCAGCCCTGACTATCCTCGTCCATATCCCGATAATATGAACTGCCTCCTTTACAGTTTCATAGGCCGACAGCACGAGGTTGTGCAGCTAACTTTCACGGATTTCGATGTGCAGAAACTTCACCTCGAGTGAGTATTTCAATTATGTATAAATGAGCGAATATATTTTTTCCAATTGTATGAATTAGACAAAATATAATTATTTTCCGATCGCAATACATTAGAATAATTCGTTTATCTTCATAAAACGGTTAATTGACACTTTCACCATTTCCGACCTACATTTCAATTCTGTATTTCGAAACTGATTTTCATAAAATTATATCGCTTTATTTTACACAGTTCGCAAAATGCAATGTAAATTGAAATTATATGTGTAAATCGGTGAATAATGGCCAGGAAATAGTTTTTCAGAGCAAAGGTTTGTCAGGGCCCGTGGAAGAAATTTTTGTAAACATAAATGTCAGTATTTAATACCACCTATGTAAATATAAATTTATAACTTTCAACACAGATAAACGGAGTATCTTTTAAATTAACACCTGAATTAATTAAACTTACCTTCAAAGCGCAATTACTTTTGAAAATGTTTCTATTTCCTTGTGTTAAGTTTTGAAAGCGGTTTCGCAAATGACTAATAAAAATCTCAGTGCACGTAGTTGTTTCAAACTTTGCTGGTTCTGTAATGAAGTTTGCATGCTTATTAGGAATATTGTTCGCTCCACCTTCTATACTTTCTGAAAAACTTTCAGCACTCATTAAACGTTTTTTTCTTTTGCAACACATTTTCTGAACACGAGATCTCACAACTTTTTATTTCATGGTTGATGGGCATCAGCAAGTAATATGACAGATTGTTAGGATAGGCGTTCGTTAACAATCAAAGAAAACTACGTTTATTAATTTTCTGGTACAAAGATTTAGTATCAAATTAAATTAGTTTCAGTCTGAATTAATTACTTACGATAGATTATATTTTAAGTGAATTTAAGTTAAAAATGCATAATTTATAGATGTATTGAAACTAATTTATTTATTTTCATTATGAGTTAACTAATTCCAATAAACTATATTTTAAATGAATTAAAGTCAGTTTTTCAGTTCATCTGAAAATGATTAATTAAAGATTTTGTTGACTCTGGACCATAGGTCTTACAGGATTTTCGTAAGATATACACATATGCTATATAGGATATGATATTTTTGAAAAAGTGCAAACTTTCTGACGCATATATAATGAGAATTAATGTTGTAAATCTCTATTATATATGAGATATTTGGGATATCAATTTTGTTTAAAATTTATATATCTTTACCGTACAACAGATTATGGCAATATTCCAAATTATCCTAGACTATTTCCAAACGCAGTAGTTTAGAAAACTATAAATGAATTGTATTTCTGTAAATTGTTACCGGTGAAAGAAATACGCTTTAAATACAAACACAATTAAATACAAGTCGGATTTAATAAATCTAAAATTATTATGAAAAGACATCAGACTCAGGAAACAAGCTGTAAACAACGTACATTTTATTGTATTAGTGTATTACTGATTAGGAATTTACCTGACAGGTATAATAGTTCTCAAAATATGTCATATGATGGCAAATACCACAGGAAATTAAGCTAGGGTTTAGATATTCAGACCACTGTTATATACTAAAATTGTGGTAAAAATTAGTTTCCGTATTTGCTATACAGCTGGATGTTTAACAGTTCAGGATTAAATTAATTTAGACTATTCTGGTTGCCTTTGTGTTATTTTAAATTAGATTATAAACAAAGCTTTTAATTAACATCACACCATTTTCCACAATACTTTACTGTGTCGTAAAAATTAATTTGTATAACTTTGTCTGAATGTAATGAGCACGGGTCACGTTTTATATTTTTATCGAAATTAAAAAAGGCTAAGCAATGAATTCTACTGTTAGATATGCTTATAGTTCGAGACCTGGTTTATCTGTATTGTAATGATATATAACCATAAACATGTAAAATTCTGGTATTCATTCAGTAATATACATATCAATATAAAAATTAAATCAATTATAGCTTACACTATAATCACTATCATAAACCATATTACGACTAATTGTAACAAAAACGGAACATATTAAACAATAAAAAAATTATATTCGTATACAATTGCAAGATAAATGTTACAAAAACCTCTTTTGTATTATATATAACTTTAAATACTTTATTCTTTCTCTTTTAATGTTTTTGCCTGGATATTGGTAATCAATTAACGAATAAAATGATAGACGTTAGGTATATACGTCCTTCAGAACCCACAAATATTCTAAAAACACCTTTTATGTTTAATATGGATAATAAGCTACATTTGTAATTAATACACCACTAATAAAGATATGAACATAATTATATACTAAAATCGGAAAACTGAAAGTATTAATGTTACAAGATACCTTAAAACTTATCAAAAATATAATCCGAAAATCTAAATTTAAGTCAATTCTTAAGTGAGTATAATACACACATATTATTATTAACGTTTAGTACGAGCCCGTAACCAGGTTTTCGATTCAAATCTTTTAATTTAGTGTTATAACATTTGCTCGAAATAACTGAATAACTTTAACACGGCAGAATGTATATATATATATATATATATAGTAATGTAAACGTTACTCATCCTCGAATTTTTATTAGCGTTTCACTGTCGTCTTTCAATAAAAATAAATAAATTGAAATATTAGTTATTAATCAAAAACATTTAATGACAATAGACATAAGTCGTCTCCAAGGCGTGGTCATACACAATACTCAATCTTTCACACACTACGACCCGAAACTCAATCACGTTCTAAATTCTTGTCGTTCCACCACCTACTTCCGTGGTTTGTACGAGACCCTCCACTGATACACTCGGTCGCGGCATACACATACACAACTTCACTCCATAACGTCTCGGCGACGACTCTCCTAGCTCAACATTACATATCTTCGCCATATTGAGAAAATCAGGTCACCTGACGTAAAGGACCAATCACGTATTCTAATGTTTGAAATTTTAAGAATTACTCATTTTGATGTATCACTTTATAGTGGCTCTTTCCGATTCAAATAAATATTATTAAAATTTAAATTGAACCTAACCAGCCTCGACTGATCCATGAAAACCAAAAAATATTTGAAATATTAAATCAATAATATTATCAGTATAGAGCATTGAACAATTATGAATATAAATATCATAAAATTATTGTCAAATTTCAAAAGAACATGCATAATTCTATTTATACAGTCAATTGAAACTTTGAATGCTTCTTGGAAATACGTGAAGCGATTACTCGCAGCAGAAGCAGAATTTTTGGGGGTCTAGTCAACCTTTGGCTAACATCACCCATTCTCCATTTCCTTATTATACCTGTTTCATGATCATCCTCATGTAGCCTGTTACCCAAGGAAAATTCACTTCTGGAAAAAATAACCATTCTTACATTATAGAAAAAATAGGTACCTAAGTGATAATAGTAGAAGTATATTAGTAGTAACAAAAACTACATTCTAAAATACTAACACAGTCAACCCATAAAATCGCTTTTTATAAATAGTCATAAAAATTGAAGTAATTTTAAAAGATAATATAATTGAGCTTTATATTTGTATGATTTTCGTAAATTGAAAGTGACAATGATACCTCGGTGCAGTGCCATTCTGTGTTCCCGTGTGTTTCCTTTGGAGCCCATAGGCAACATTTCAGAATTCCGTCCCCGGCGCCGTCGCAGAAGAGATAGCGCCGTTAATGAGGCTCTTGTTTAGCAGCTCAGATGCCGCACTTGTAGTGCAAGTTCATTAGTTACACTCAAGCTCGTCACGACCCGTCACAAGGAGATTTGTCGCCGGATTTGTTTTCTGACGCCGGCGCCTGTAAAGTGTCACAGAATATGGGGGAGACTCCATGAATAATAACAACTAAAATCATTTCAATGCGGACAGGGAGAGATATAAAAAACTTATACAACGTATCAATTATCAATAAGATGCCCTTAACATTTATTTTTAATACTCCTAAGTCGTATATACTATATACTGTAAATTTTTTATACAATTTATATTTCACAATAATGAAACAGTTGCTATTGTTTAATGATTAATTTCTAAGTCAAAATGTACACTAAAATCATTTTATCACATTCAATGACAAGTATAAAACTTCTTCGGAATAATAATAATCCTAATATTTAGCGATTGAACAGTTTCTGTGATTCTTCACGTTTATAACAATTGTCTTTATAGTCAGAGCTGTATTTATGACTCCATTATTATTGAACATTTATAATGCAAAGAAAACTTTTTATTTATTATATTCCCATTCATTCCGTGACCAATAATTTTTCGTCATAATTTAGAACTCTTCCTCGTATACAACCAAATAATAGAAACAGTCCTAGCTAAGGGATCAAATCGTGATTGGAAATAAAATACACTGAATTTCCAAAAGTCATAAATTAATACCATGGCAGTAGTGACTCTAAATACCAATAATATTTTGATTAATTAACTTAAGAGGTCTCGAAAGCTAGTAAAGAATTGTTTTATTTTAAATTAAGAATCTTCTATTTCTTACTTTTGGTATTCCAAGGTCAATTAAAATAGGTCTGGTAACGCTCCCAGAATTCTTAGCAGCGGCGGCCATATTGGGACTCTATTGGCTATTCTGTATATCACTGCGTGTGTTCTTTGATCTTTCTTTCTGTTTCATGTATGGACTATTGTTTTGGACCGAATTGTAAGAGCCATTCCTGTAAAGAAATTAGGTTACCTAGTTTCCCAAGAGAGCGAAATAGAAGCGCAAAGTGTTTCCAAACATCCAACGTGATAAATACCAACCAACAGAACATTCTAAGTTCTGTGACGTTACTTTCCCCTTTTTTGTATATACGTTCATATATATTTCTTTCTTCCACTTTTCATTAGATTTTGCATGTATAAGTATATATTACCAGCAGAATAGGGGTAGAGAGAACAATTTGGAGGACTTTGACCAAGAAAAGGGATATATTGACAGACCCTATAATTAAATAGGGATTTGGTTGCTATGTAGAAATGAAAATGCTTTCACAGAGTACGTTATCATCGAGAGTTGCATCAGACCAGTCTTAGGACTGAATACTACAACAACAAGTATATATTGGCCTTGAGTCATTTCATTTATTTACTAAGCCAGATAAATTTGACTATTTTATTAATAAATCGTGATTAGTTAATAACAAAAATGCAAAATACCTGTTTAAGATAAAGATAACATCGTAGTTTATAGACGTATATGATAGTAGTATATAGCAATATTACATAAAATTTAGCCGATGTTCTGTCCTCAATTTCTGATTTTATCAGGTGTACAAGGAATTTCGAGTATTATAAATACTTTCAGTATATTGCCAAAGTCTTCTGTTATTGCCATCCAAAAAAATCCATTGACACCTAAAGTTTTTGCATTTTATTTACATGTAATTATTGAAGTCATTACACTTGAGCGATATATATAAATAAAAATAAATTTTTAAGAAATTATATATTTTTATAATATTTGTGGTACAAAATATTAATAAAATTTAAGAAATAAATACAATGTTACAACGACAGTGACAGTACAAAATTTTAGAACGAGAAACAAAATTATGTATAAAATTGAAATTATCGTACGGTGACAGAACTATTTGGTTTTTTCCTTGTAACTTATGAATATGTTTTTTCTCTCTAAATATTCAAGGATATTTTGAAGCATTTATGAAACAAGGGGATTTATACAGTTTTAATTTAGCTACGATTATAAATTTATCTGTCGGTTATCTTTCATAAATACTATGTGTAACTGCAACGTAATTTATAATAACTACACGTCGACCACTGCTACAATTACGCCTTGTACATATTAGGTTTGACAAAATTTGAAATGGTTTTTGGGTTTTCATTTCATTTACAAGCTTCCTGAACTGTTCCAGTACAACGGTTTCCTTCTGTACTTTCTGATCACGGCTAAATTATCCTATAACTTATCGGTGAACTAGAAAGTGAAAGAGAATCGTTAATAATTATGGACATAACGTGTATATAATAAATTTCAATATAGACATTTACACTCTTTTATTTCTAACCAAATAAATTAGTGGGATTTTTCAAGTTCAGTTGAGTGGAAAAATCTCCACGTCAAGGGAACATTAAAAATCATAAATATATTTTTGAACCGTACTGGTGGTAATGCAACATTCATCGAGTTGAAACATTACCCGGCCAACGCTCGTTCTGGTTTCACAAAATGTCTACAACGCGAAATTCGAGTCATTGCACGTGTAAAATCGATCACAACGCGTTACGTGCACTCAAGGGCTTTCACAACACAGAATTCGTTTAAGAAAATAGTAAATTGCAATTCAAATGAATTTATAACTGTAGAGAGTAACTTTATTAGACTACTACCTGGGTGCCCGGCGTTGTCCTAGTTTATATTATCCCAGAAAACAAATAACATCAACACTTTTCTCTGGTTTTTTACAGGCACACACCAACTCATCTGCTTAAAATTAATGATAATGATGACTGAAGTTCCCTTAAACGAGTCTTTATTTCAGCAGAAGCATTAAATAAGCACAGTATTTTAAGAGTTCAAAAATTCCCGTCCTTTTAACAGAGGGAAAAATATCTGTGCTACTTAAAAGGAATTCTTAAACCTTTATGGTAGTCCAAACTATAGCTTATACACGGTAATAATACTCGAGTTTCAATAAATGAGGCATGAATATGGAGCTCTATAGTGTAACATTTACCTTAAGTATATGGCACAGGTTTTATTTTGTTAGTTTATTAGAATGATGTAAAATTTAACGTCTGTGGTACATAAAAACAAGAGAAATGACCTTATTTAACAGAAAAATTAGATAAGCCGACCTTTCGATGTGAGCTTAGCCTCTCGCATAGAAACGTCCACCTATTTTTTAAAATAAGTTCTTCTGGTTTGTCTATTGAATTGTGCCGTTTTTTATTATTATTTATTAGAACCTTGTTCTTCAATATTTATATATTTTTAGAAAAATTAAACTAATTTCGCTAAGCATGCATTTATGACGAAAGGCCTAATTCAAGAGCATTATAGAATTGTAGTATATTCATTTCCTGTGTAAAATTTTATATAATTGATATATTTATATATAAATCATAACTATAATTTAAGGATTTTTTTGAGTGATGGATGGAAATCTGCGGCATAATATTTATATATAAATCATAACTATAATTTAAGGATTTTTTTGAGTGATGGATACAAACCTGCAACATAATATTTATATAATCTTACTGTCTCCTAAAACATTTAGCATTTATTTCAGTAACTGGACCTAACCTAACGAAAATATTCAATTATTAAGAATGAAAATCAATTAATGGCTGTTTTTCACAATAATTAAATCGAATAAATTCACTAACAATTACAGACAAAGTTTTTATTTAATTGCACCGAAGTGACGTCACGGTATTTAGGATTTTTTCCTGTAAATTATAGAAGTGTTAAATTTTTATGAACAAAAGTCAGGCGAATGTACAAAAATCTAATTCTTTCTGCTTGCAAGGGCAATTAACATTTGAAGAAATTACCTGAGTAAGTCTCAAAAATAGGGTGACGAAACGTCGGTTCAATTCAATGACTTATTAACTACTATCCATAATTCATATGGGCATTTTCTTATGTTGTTGTGACAAATATTAGAAGTACCAACACGTTTCGTGGCTGTTCTTCAGAAGTCACAATGCGTTGTGGTTGATGATACAAGTGCCTCGACACGAACTTCGTTTTATGTATGCTCTTGAAAGATAAAACAAGATTTAGTGGTACTTTTTGTGTCAAGGAACGCTTTCGGTATTAAAGATTTAGACACACACAATAATTTATCTCTAATAAAGTTGCCTGTATGTTTGTATGTGGGTGTGTCTGTCTGCCTAAACTAGTGGAATAATTTCAACCAAACTTGGTACACGTATTCTAAAACATAAAAATGAGAAGAAAATATTTGAGATCGGGATCTAACTCAGTCGAATGTGAGCCGCTGAGTTTAATTCGGAAATAAAAGATTGTAATTTAAGTAACATTTCATCCCCTAAGAGGGTTTGGAAGGGGGTTGAACACACTTCCTCATACTATCTTTAACGGATGGAACAATTTAGACCAAATTTTGAACAGGTGTTCTTGGGGACTCAAACTCAACAAAATTAGGATAATACACGGTTTCCACGACTTAGAACAGAGATGGAGGGGTGGTAATCTTTAAAAATTCATAAACTTCCGTTATTTCATTCCAATATATATTTTTGGCTCAATTGCTTGATAGCGTTTTCACTGAATTTGTTTGCGTATCATTTCAACCCCATTCATCTTGGGAGTGAAGGGGGGGAGGGTCATGTGAAACCGGTGCCATTGAAGTATTTGAGTTTGATTCTGACATTTAGGATACGAGTTTAATTTCAGGTCATTCCCTAACGCGGCAGGATCAACTACACTTCTGAGTAATACATTGAAAGTACAGAACAATCTTGATACAATTTTGTTTCCATATTTCTCGCGACCCAAAACCCACTGTGGGCGGAATAAGCGGAATTTTATATTTAATAAAGGCTCATATGTAAAGCGAAAAAAATTATTGAGGTTAGTAACTTTTATAGTATTTCCCTGAATTTTTTTGTATAATTTCAAACCCTTCCAGCTTGTGTGGGGTGGGAGTGTAAATTACGTATATTAAAATATCAAGGAAACTATCGAGTTTGGTTTCGAAACCGGTGTAATGCGAGTCGCTGTATTACATTATGAACTTTAATATGCGATTTAAGTAAAAGTTCATCCCTTAAGTGGGGGAAAATTTTTATTGTGATATAGTACCGAAATGATTTTTAGCCTTGTTGTTGTATAGGGAGGATATTGACTTTCTCGAGAACTGGGAGTATATTTAAGGTTCATAGTGTGACGTTTTCGATTCCGGTTTAATCATGTGTTGTTGACGAAGAATTAAATAATGTACTGGAATGATATAAATAAATATCCAGGCAACGCCGGGACCCCAACTAATGAATTAATAAATTCGAATATTGCTGAGATCAGTCACATAATTTAAATTTTTACAATCAGTAGATGGTGAGCATTAATTGAATTGGGATTTTGGCCTCCAAATAAGAAATGCAATGATGCAGAATTAGCAACCGTTTTGTTATGTGTACAAGCCAACAGTTACCAGATTTTTTTCTGTAATGAGGTAGCGAAATAGTGGCAACGTGTCTGGAACACGGTTATTATGAGATTATAGATAAGGGAAATGTGCGGGGAATCTTCATTTTAATATGTCGGTTAGAAATTTCTGAATAGTTTCACTCTATTTTTCTCTTTCTCTTCCTCTCCAAAACGTAAAAATCTTCATCTCCTTATCAGGGCAATCTCGAAGATTGCAAGATAAAATAAATTCGCCATTTCCCCGTTGAGAAATTACCTTCCAGGCGATCTACGGTCCAAATTAATTCCGGTCACTCCTAACTTTATTGCCGCTTGACTTCGTAGTATTTTGTAGCTCACGAATTCAGAAGTCCTCTTAAAAAAATCTCCAAAATGTCTAGAAAATGTTACGTACTAAATGTGAGAATGATTAATCGTCACTCGAAACGAAAATCTAAATTAAAATTTTATTCTCCATTGAAAGTGCCCTCTGTTTCTGAAAACTCGTACTTACAACAAACAAATACACTACAGAACTACAAATTATTTCCTATAGAAACTACATTTTTGAAATCGTCATGAATTATTCACATTATATTAAAACAAATGTCTATCATCGAAGTTTAATATATTCTGAAAAGAATTGTAAACAGTAAAATTCCTAATTAAGACAACTTGTCTCGAGTTTGAAAACGTCAGTTTTCATTGATCCGAATTAACTGAAACATTTTTAAAAAATTATTACTGATTTATAAGGAAAATTAATTTATTAAGTCAGATATTTTTTGCTAAAAGCATGCGTACGCTGCTTTTCTTTACCATCGGCCGTTGCCACTTACCGGATCTATTTCATAGCTGGACTATAGAGAGAACAGTTCATTGTCGGCGTGTCTGTTGCAAAATGGAGTTGTTTAATCCTGCTTTAGTGTGGAAATGTTAGGCACGAACTTAGTTACCGCCTCTGCATGCGCGGGGGCAAACATTTGCACTAATTTCATTGCCATATCCTGGACCTACTCATAGTGAAGCTCATAATAGCATTAGACGGAAGCTTGTGCAGCTAGACCCGTTATGTTAATAAAATAGTTTAACCACATTTCAAACATGCAAAACATAATTATTTCAGCGTAGAAAGTTCATTAGAAAGTTTTAAAGTTGATGAGAAATTATTCTGAGTACATCACAAACGGTTAAATTTGAAAACGTCATGACTCTACAGAAGTACTAACATACATAAAAGAAAACATCTTGCAGATATTTTTAATTGGAACTGCAGTTACATTTTTTACATGGCATAAACACATCATAAGGAATTTTTGAACACATAGAAACCACTTATTTAATTAGGTTATTTAACATTAACGCATCCATTCTGCATAAGTGGAAAATTCAATAGTGGTGCCAAATTTTAAAGGGAGAAATAAAACGGAATAATACCGGTTAGTCTCACCTCGGTAATTTGTAAGTTTTTTGAGCAAGTAATATCGGCATACATTCGAAATGAACTTAAAACTAAACATTGGTTCTTCAATGGATTTAGGAAGGGGACTCATGTGAAAGCCAGTTAGTGTCCTTAGTTAAGGAATTGTCGGAATAAAATGATTCCGGATGGCGATTGGATGCAATAATAATTGATTTTGCGAAAGCGATAGATGTCGTGGCGCATGATTTACTAATTAAAAAATTAGACGAAACAGGCATCGACAAACGAGTTGTACGGTGGGTTCAAGAGTTTCTTAAGAGGGAGGAGATAAGGAGTATGAATAGGCCAACAATTGGATCATGTTACGTCAGGTGTACCCCAGGGCTCTATAATTGGTCCTTTACTATTTCTAATCTTCATTAATGACTTGACGCTTAACATCAAATCTAACTTAATAATTTGTGCTGATGATTGTATTGTTTACAGGAGAATAAATAGTATAGAGGACGAAGCAAAACGATTTGAATACACTACATAGTTAGTCAAAAAAGAAAATAATGAAAATAAATGGCAATAAAAGTATATCAATATCGTTTACTAGGTCGCGATCTGAAATCAGATTAAATTACAATACAGGTGGTGAAGAGGTACCGCAGAAAACAAATGCAAGTATTTAGGAATTTATTTGAGCTCAAATATGGGGTAGAGGCTCGTGTAAACCACATAACACTAAAATGGTGGAGATCTCTTCTTTCCGGTTTCAGGATCACCCTCATGTAGCCTGTTACCCAAGAAATAATTTAAATGTGTTCCAAATGCTTCCAAGATACTTAGTGCACCATTTAAAACCGATGTTGTTATAACAGATTGAAAATTTAAGTGTTTACAAATATTTAACTTTTATTCCCTGATTAAATTTTAATAATATGAAAAATTTATTTTGTTAGTCGGCGAACGAAATTTATGCAACGTCAGTCAATTATTCCTGATTCTGTCATTGCTAATAGTGGTGAAAAGCTTGTTTCAAACTTTATGACGAATTCCAGAAATTAATTTTCGTTAGTTCAATAAAGTTCAGATATGAGATTTAACCGCAGGCGTACAACTAATAACAATTGCTCTTAACATCAAAACTAAATTTATAATTCTGATAGACGATTTATTAATAATATTAGAAATATATAAATGTCTTCTTCAATTAATATTAATTAGTTATAATATTAGTAAATTAAGAAATAAAATAAATATCATACAATACTTCTAAAATAATTGTTCCTTTTCCCAAGTTAATCATAATCGTAAATACTGTAAGACCTCATATATTAATTTATTGTATCCTTATCTATTATTATAAATTATTTAGCATTTTATAAAACCGCTTTTTATTAGGAAATCTGATTATGAATTAATCACTAGATAGTTAGTAAAGTGAATTAAATTTTAGCGAAACGAAGAAATATGTAAGCAATAAACTTACCTCATTTATTTACAAATTGTACATATATTACTTTAAATACATCTTATTAAAGATATTTATTATCACATTAATATATTATTTAATAACATTACCTATCCACTTTTTAAATACGAAATAAAATTTTCTCAACATTTTTAAACTACAACAAAGAATTAACTTTTTATTATTACTATTACAAATAATTACCTAAACTTAATCCGACAATATATTAATGAAATAATTCTTCTTCAACCGGTATGTAATCTCTTCATGTCCAACATTGATAATAGAACATTATAGCAAATACATCTTTCTGCTGTTAGATTTGTCCAATTTAAAATCCCAAAATGTGTTCTCATGCAATAAGTCATATTTAATAATCCTTTCTGAGAGAATAAATTTTTATTCATCCTTGATATGATACTACCTAACTGTTTAAATCACATTTATTTACATAAAGAATTAATTTTTGGACTACGTTTTGAAAATACTGTTGGTGGATTCATGACTAACATATATATTTCTCTCTAACTACTGTTAATAGCGGGAGACAGTCCAGCGCAGAGGAATATTCCCCATTTAATTCATCATTTAACATGAAATATTTCTATATCAGAGGATAATATATTCTGATACAGCAAAAGAAATGTTGAATCTCCCTCAAGGATCTGCCGCCGTGGTCTCGCGGTTTAAATCTCAGATCCTTGCCTACAGCGAAAGCTTGAGGATAAAAGCTTGTCAGCTTAAAGAAAAATCCCTGTGAGTCACCCCTTCCAACGAAATTGATAATCACTCGATTTTGGAAAATTCAATATGATTGGCATAGACACGTCACATGGAGCGATGTTTCATCCCGTAGTGGGAGTGCCAGGGAGATGACCTCGGAAGTCGCAAGGAGACCAGAACGAAAGTTCACGACTGGGTATGAAAGGAGAAGGTGTGTGTAATAGGTGGAGAAGGAAAATGTAAAGTTAGAGGAATTCGCGACACGACTTAGAAAAAGCAGAAGGTCTGAGAGAGGAGAAGGAAGGAGATATTAAAAGAGCAATTTTAAAATCGTTGACTGAAAGAAGAACGAGATCCGCGGAGTGAAGAGTAATAGAGGCTTTCACCACTCATCGAAGAAAAAGATACATACCGCTTACGAAATTTACTATGTAAGTCAAAATTCATGGTTGAGAAATGAGCATCCTTGTGGAGACAAACAACTGTATTTTCCTCGACGCCTGACCATGAAAATCCGTCGCCCTATAATTATCAACGCTCCTTACTCAAGTAAAAGAACACTGTTAGCCCGAACAGTCAGGAAGCTTATAAGTTGTGATAAGATTGTTAACTTTTTAAAAATTCCCATATATGTCCTTTGCTTCGCCTTTAGTATACATCTCTAAATTCAAACATATGAGTCTCACATACAGAATTTAAGTCTTTTTCATCCCTCTTCAGGATATAAATCATCATCATAGTGTTTCAAATTCTATATAAAAGGTAGTTATTTCTTTAGTTACGTTTTTTATTGTTAAAACATAACTAAATACAGAGTTTGGTGGTACAAAACCAGTCAGTCGGATCGAGAGAAACTGAAGTAGACTGCAAACAGGGCAATAAAACCTAGACTGTGTGGCGCCGGTCCGGGTTTTCTAAAAACGTTGAGACTTTGTAAAAAGTGGTGTTAATAATAGAACGTTATTATTCTCGGTTGTATTACCATCATCGCATGTAGCCGAGAAGCATAATACCTTACTGTCCGTCAACATGAAGGCGTTTTAACTATATTTTAACTGTCTTACCCAGTATAATTTTCATGCTTATCTCGATTGGCTATTTCAATTAGGTCAACCTTGAATGTCGTGAACCTCATGTCACCGTAATGGCGGCTAACATTAAGTAAGCGCATAAACGAGGACCAACTACAACAAATTGCTGAATCTAGGATCATAATAACAAGCGTACAATACGGTAAATCACAGAATATTTAGTACATAGACGCTGACATGACTCAAAGCATTAAGCGTAAATTGCTTCGGAATGATTTCGCTATATTTTTGTAGATGGCCTTGTATACGCGGAGCACAATTGACTGCATGCAATATTCGTCCTCATAAATAGCCCGTGCCGTATCTCCTAGTTTATGAGTATACTGCACCGGCTCCGGCGATAATTACGTGTAATTTGTGTTTCGCAATCTGTTTCGATTGCGGCGCCATCCGCGACGGCGTAAAATGTCGATTTCCGGGCAAACACACTCATGCGTTCTTTACTACCGTTTTAATGACTCTGCGTGTATCTACATTTGAAGGGAGATTAGCGGACTGCTAATGGAGTCCCTAATGCGAGTAGGGCTCACTGTTATCGGAGCGTCCCTTCCTTGCGTCGCGACGCTCCGCGGTGATTAACGCCTGCCTGTGCGAGACACCAGGACTTCCTGCGAGTCTCCGAAGGAAGGCCTCACTTTTCATATCACTCTTAACAGCGATAGTTGATCATTCTCGGAACGACAAACGTAAGTTCAATGTTACGAATTAAATTATATGACAAAGTGTGAAATAAATATTAGACCACAGCATTCACTTTTAGTGAAGTGTGGCATTTATACGTGCACCATAAAATTGTGTTGATCGTTGTGGAATATGCCCATAAATTTACTTTACATCAGTGAACGAACATATTAAGCCTTAAATGTGAAACAAATACACTTGAAATCCAAACAGTCTCTCCCATAGAATATACGTTACCCACCTTGACATACATAATCCAAAATCCCAATCTCCGGCTTCCCTTCAATAATGTTTCCTCATATATCTTCCTTAAACTCAATTACTCAATAATAAGTACAAATTCAGTCTCAACTATCCCTCCCCGCTTCTAACATAATTTCAAAATTGACACATCTCTAAATCTTATCCCCAAGAATATATTCTATCCTCACACCCCGAAAATCGTCAAAGATATTATCAAAAAATATGTCAACTCTTCACAAGTATACACCAATGTCTCCAAAACAGCTTCTGGGATTACCCGCGTGTTCAACAATAGTGAATATAATAATACAGTACTTTAAACACAACTTCCATCTCTACCACTGACATAGCAATAAAACACTTCAAGAATTCCTCATGGAACATCATAATGATACAGACTCAATATACAACATATACAGCATCAATATACAAACTTTTACTTGTTACAATGGAATGTTCTCTCATCACAATGTAATCTGGTAGTAATCAAAGTAGATTGGTCAAATAAGGCAGATCAGTTAAGTCTCCATAACGTTAAAAGAAATTAAAATATTCCCGTTATCCTAAGAGAGTTTAATACACTCACAGTATATTGAAACTCAAAAATTTCTAGGTACGCTAAATGACTAAAAATACTCCTAACATTTCATAAACCAATATTGGTCCCGGCATATTAAAAAAATTAAAATAGCTACCAATACGTTGATGCAGTCAAAAAAATTTCTGTATACTAAATGAGGGAGATACATTAACGGTTCTTTAAGAAAATCAAAATTATGTCCAGTATTTCAAGAGGGTAATATTAAGATACAGTACCGTAAAACAGTATAGGGGCACCGACCCACCATATTTTAGGTGCTATGGGTTGTTTTATCCACGCAATGTTCAACCTGGACAATAAATGAAATACGAACGAAGATGGGAGAACCCGATGTGAATTCCTGAAATTCAACTTACCCCGATTTTTGAGTCTCAGAATAAAAGAGAATGAATTTCATAACGCTAGAACCAGTAGCAAATCCTGAGAAGTACAGAGGGTGCAGATTCGAAAAAATTAATTTATATTTTATAAGTATAATAATTATTTTAACTCTAAATCATTTCATTATTTATTATTTTCTATCAGTATTTAATAGATAATGGTGTTTCTTTAATAAAGGCTTATTTAACGATAATTAGTATTGCATCATATACTCGTACACAACTCCAAAAAGCTATTGTTATCTGAATATACAAATCTCTATTTTTCAGTAAAGGGTAATTCCTTGGTTGTGTGAGTACGTCGACTCACGCCAAGTACACAGATCCCTGTAGGACGCACCAAAGAGCTTCGTTAATACCCATCAAGATGGGTCTGAAGGATAAACCGCTATGAGGTCGAGTTGCCCTTGCTACAAGGCCGTTTGCATATCCACCCTCAAGCGTTGGCGGTAAATGTTACTTTCGTTCTTCCGCCTCCGAGCTCGAGATGTTAGATACTCTTTATCCCTTGCGCTGGGTAGCAGGAACCAGCCATAATTTATTCGTTTTACAAAAACTATTAAACATAATTAAAAAATATTTTAAGTCCGTGCTCTCCATCAAAGAATAATATTAGCTCTCTCTTCGCTTTCTTTTTCAGAAAATTGGATATGACATAATTGAACTGTTCCTATAATTTGAAATCTGTAGAAACCAAATACGTAATCACAGTTTACAGATCAGTTGGCTGTTGTTCTATTCAGTGTTATAATTTAAATGAGAACAATCTCAAGGTATAAAACAAATTTCTACACTTATCTTTAGAAAATCATACTTGTGTTTCGTCAATCATTTTATTTTTGTTCTTAGCTTCACCGAAATATTTACACATAATTTTTCTCTAATACATTTCGTTTCGTTACTAAATATATTTTCAAACAACATACGCAGAAGAACTCTCCTTCCACTGTAAAATGATGCTACCGAACGCAGATCAAGAAAATTGAGTATTCCAATAAATGGAATCGATGACAGAGCTATAGCGCGTTTTCATTAATAAAATCGTGTGCCAGTGGTGGAGGGTAACGATGTTAAATACTAAAGAGCGAATGAAGAAAAGCTTCTCGGTGAACAGCGACGTTTCGACGGCTTTCACTGACATCGTGTTCCAGGCTGAAGTGTGGCCTGGAAGACGACGGCAGTGAAAGCCTTCGAAACGTCGTGGTTCTTCGATATTTCCCGCGAGAAACTTTTCTTTGATGCTAAATACGTTAAATTACCTTTTATCGTTTTTTAAAGATATGATATTTCTTCTATTAAAGCGAACGCCGAACATAGATTAGTTCTCTTTAAATTAGGATTCTTCTTAGGATACTGCCAAATAAGATAAACTATTTCTGTATATGACCGTCTTGAAGCGAATGGGGGGGGGGTTGATTTTATAAAAATTAATGAATAATTTGTACAAATGTGAATAATAGTAATTTTATTTTATTACAATTAACACTGATTTAATAAATTTTTAATTTACAAAGCCGGCTATTTTATAATTAACACTATATATATTTACAAAAGTTATACATATTAAATAAAATATATTATAAACTAAATGCATGAGCTCTAACATGGGTCGTTTAAACGGGCCTTCCCATTGAGCAGAATACTTCAATAATCGGAAATGGCAGTACCAAAAAATCAGCAAAAGGTTACAAACAGAGGTATTTACCGTGTCGTCTCAGCTTTCTTGGCACTTCCAGCTACCACTTCCTCGTTGACTAGTTCACGCCTTACTGCCGTTCTTATTGTCCGTGGTCAGGCCGATTTAGAATCTTAAACTGCCAAATCAAACCATCATCTCCTTAATGTTCAAAACATAAAAACCTAAACGTCCTTAGTGTACAACTCTTCATCTTAATTCCGTGTCGAAATCCGTTTCTCCTCGTGTTTTTAATAATTTTCCCCATCTTCCTTAGTTCATATTCCGCCGGTGGCGGGGCTCAGTATTGCTCAATCAAATTACTGTCTCTCCTCTCTGGAATGAGCCGTTTTTCCCCCTCACCGACGATTTGGGGGAAAACGCAAACCTCCTTACCATCCGCTGTCGCCAAATTTCACGGGCCATTGTGTCTTATATTACACTTGTCTGTAACCTTTGAGTAGCTTACCTTTGATTCAGCACCGCCAAATTCCGCGTAGTTGTGTTTTATCGTTACAGTCTATATACACAATTTTTTAATTAACCACAGAAACAGAAAAGAGCCTCGATGCTGAAGGAAACATCTGGCGCTATAGCGGCCATGCCGTTAATATCCACTTCATTCAAATTCAGATCAATTATATTTTTTCATATACAATATAAAACAAATTGTTTTGAAATCTATCTTGATCAGGTTTCATAAAAATTACTTTAACTGTATGCTCTTAACTGTGATTAACATTCAAAGAACTAATTACAATTTACGCTATTGCATAATTAGGAGCTCTGTTGTTGTGGTCAGCTTTTGTTATGGCGATTCTATATTGTTACTCAGTGCTTCTAATTTATGGATTGGATATATTTGATCATTTAAGCGTTCTTTGTGTCATACGTGGAAGCGATGATACTATTTCAGGTGTTCAATTAAGTTCGCAAATGTGTGCACAAATTAGTTCGTATATGTTGGTTGTGGCGTAATGAATGTTCGTGTCAATACTGCTTCATCACACGGAAGAATTTCCCTTGTAATGGCTTTGTACGGACAAATTAGTTTTACATCATTCGCTTTCACAATTTGGTACTAAGAGGTAATATTTATTATTACGTGGGGGCGGGATGTTTGTTATTCGATTATGTCTAATTAATTAAACAAATTATGCATTAACGTCCTATTTACTTAAATATCATTTGAATTATCATATCACAAGCTTTATGGTATGATCAAGTACCTCCATAGTGTAGACTATAAGAACATCCAAATTGCCTACTTAAGAAGAAAAGGGGATGACGACGCGCGGAAATATTGTGAACATATGTTTTAAACTATTAAATTGTGTTTCTTTAATGGCCACATAAATATGTTTATTAACATTTACGAACAGACGTACTAATTAAGAATAGAACGATTTTTTTGTGTATTTGTTGAAGAAATAGTTCTCGGGTTTCCTCACGGGTAACACAAGTAGCAAGAAGCGACCTCTAGAATATGACGACAGAGCTTACGGTCGTCGAAACGTCGCGTTTTAATTACTGCGTTACCCGTGTGGAAAACAGAGAACTATTTCTTAGACACACTAATTTTTGTAATTATCTCAATTTAGTTGCAGATATTATTTGTCTACAAGTTATTCAAACCTTAAAACAAAATAATTAGACATAAATGTTATATCATGCTAAAATAAAATATTAACCCCTAGGCATCATTGCCTTTTGCGCTCCAAGTGCTTGGAAATACAATCGGTATTGTCATTATTTTAAAACTAAGTAATTAAATAATAGCATAACGCCTGTAGATCGATTCTGTCATACACCAGAGTTATTTACACAGTACTTCGATTACACTGCTTTTCCCAATTAGACAAAATTATTCGATTTTCATATTTCTATGGGATAATTAGATGTGAAGAATAATGAATCATGAGGGTATTAAAGAAATTATAGTTCAACTGGAATTGCAATAGAGAATCTTTCTGTGAACTGTAAATTTGTGAGAAACTTCAGCACAGCTTACATCAAAATATTTGTTTTGTTCGAAGCGAAATGAAAGTTCTGCTTTAAATTCACAATTTCACTGCAGAGGATGACGCGAAACGAGTTGTCAATTACGATATAGACGTTGAATAATTGAAGTTTTATCAGCGCCAAATCGTAATCCCAGATAACACGATACGCGAACGCTTTCGATTCGGAGCTACATTCCATTATACTAGGCAGTTTTTTCCGGGATTTATCTTTGATTTAAGGTAAACCTGTTTTCGCTAATTTTTATCACCGACGCACATCTCTCGCTCAATTAAATATCCTCCATATCCTCTAATTGATTTAACAAGGTATTGAATAGCTTTTACGAGTAATTAACAAAAATCTCCAGCAATAAAAACACAATTTACCAATATATAGAAGATATCACTTCCAATGAGGGGATATAACTGTTATTTTGTAAACCGCGTACGTGCACCATATATTAATTATAATTTATAATTATTGCAGTCCGTAAATAATTTTTATGTCTTAATATGATTAATTATGAACTTATTCTCTAATTTTACTATCACGCACCAAGCAAAACATTTCGTTGAAACTGTCATACACCATCTTTTTCAATTGGATAAAACCATATCATAAACCTTTTCTCTCTCCTAAGGTTATTTTACACTAATTTGTGTTCCGTGCTTCACCGATGCTTTAGCTTTTTATACATTTTGTTATTTACACATACTACAGGAAATTTCTAGAGGCTTAATAATCCTGTATTTCTGAACTCATCAGTGACAATAAAGAGAATAAGGTCAGGTATAGTAAATACCACCTCAAAGCGTATCATTTTTTTTTCGAGTGTTAATATCTGTAATTTTTATGTTGGAGTTTGATGATCACCATAAATTTTGAGATGTGAAAGGTTTTGGGAAGGCAAATTACAGTTGAAACTAGTGACTGGACGTTGGAGAAAGAACGTTCCTTTATAGAAGTATCAGAATTCCTTAACTTCCTTCAAAATATCCCTTTCCAATGTAACACCCTTTTTTATTCTACTATTTCCCATAATACACTCCATCACCTTGGTTTTACCTTTATTAATCCTTCAAGCCATTTATTATAATTTCCAAGTCTTCTTTTGACTTGGGGTTTTTATTTCTTCTCCTTGCAGTTTGATTCCTTTTCCATATTCATTTCTAAATTTCTTCATTGCTTGTTCTATACATATGTTAAACAGCATGGGTGACAGACTGAATCATTGTCTGCTTTCTTTTCTTGCCCTTCAATTCTAATTACTGCTGATTGCCATCTTCTTTCTCGACATTTCTCTCCTGACATTTTCAAAATACTTTATATTTCACTGTACACCATAATTATTTTACATAAGTAACTATTTACAATCCATAATTATAAGATTAATTAAATTCTAGACGCAATATTTTTTAACAATGATCTTTTATTTCCTGCAGTAGCCTGATCTTAAGCGTCAATTCTTGTGTCGATGAAAGTCGTACATATAAGTAAATAATGGAGCGGCAGTATAATTCAGGATTATACATATTCACTTAACTATTATGGAATTCCAGGAGGATAATAGTATATTGAAGTGTTTACTTAGGCCTTTCGAGTATTCTTTAACTGTATAAAAATTTCCATTAATTAACAAGTTTTTGTATTGTTTTATAATAAAATTCTGTGTTTTTATAACATTTGGGAGACTTTTATAGGAACAACCGTTGCATGTTACAAAGAGGCTGAGGCAATCCTTTTCTGTTCTGGTGAACGATGCAGCTGATTTCTGTTGACGTTTATGGCAAATGTACCGATGTTACGCCAAACGAACGTCAATACTTCGATTATATAAGAACTGGGTAAGGTTAAAATACCCAGGTTTCTGAACAAATGTTTACAAATAGCTTTCTAATCTACAGACATTCTCACGGCTCGCGTCTAGAAGTTTAAAAAATATTTTTAACGCGACTACAGTTTGCTAATCAGTAACAGATTGACGAATGAAAATAGCGTGGTTGAATGTCTTTTTTCTGTTCTAATACTTTTAGGCTATAGAAGATTGAGTTGCGTTTTCCAAAAGTTTATTAGCATTTTGGGGTAGATATTTGGATAGTTTCCCCAAGAGGGACTAAAATAATTTTGAGAGTCATATACGGGTAGGAGAGTGTGGAAAGGAAAGTCTTCGAGTGTGTAAAAGTCTATGGCATGTAATTATAATAACGTTTCATGACTTCAACGTATTTCTTTTCATCAAACTCTGTGTAACTTATGTCAGTTAATTAAAAGAATTAATACAGAGGGTAGCAATCATAAATAAATAACGTCACGCAGATTTCTTCTCAGCTGCTGAAAAATTTAACCATATTTGGTGTTGCGATGCGGGTTCGCTGTCTGGGGACTGGATGAGCCACGAAGCAGTGCTCCGGAACCGGACATGACGTTGCAAGCAATGACACAGGCTCCGGACTAATGGAGCCACAACTGTTTCCGGGGTGGTGGGAGGTGATTCCGCATACGCACAAAAGCCGTCCAGGTCGATATAATCTGCGTTGTTGAGACGCGCTGCCACTGTTCACAATGGAATAATTTATAGCGCTATTTGAAGCTAGGACGGCCGTGAAACCTTCTCTGGTCCCATCCAATGCAGTACTTGGCCATTTACTCATTTATATCTTAGCTCATTTGGCCAAGTAACTTATTTGTAATTATTGATTTCTGTCTCCCAAAATTCGTCAGTGATTATCCTACACTCAAAGTGTTCCCGTAGTGAAATTAGGATCAGAGCAAACAAAATAACTGTTATGAGGCCAATCAATGTCAATAAAGTTTTGGAATCACGCAACAAACAGTAATTGGTTACGTATTACTACAAAAATAAACTTCCTCTTTCTAGGACAAGATCATAAAAATTATTATTATATGCTCTATTTTTTTAGTTAATTAATGTCGAAGTCCCAGTTCATCACTTTATCTATTCTTATAATAATAATAAATATATGATTGACTTCATAAAAAGGTAACGAATCGTCGTTTCCGTGGCTACAACATAAATCATTTGCCTTTTGGCTGGACGCATTCCTTAAGACACGATACAGGTTGACAAATTCGGAAGTAGTGCAGGTATGCTGACGAATGCTGATATATCAGTGCCCTACATCTTAGGCCAATGACATGTACCTAGCGTCTTACAAACATCTCACTCCACGTTTTCAAGTGAAGTCGATCACATACAGCTACGCCAAAGGCTATAGCTATAGTTCGACTTTCCTGTGTTTAATATTGACTGTATTTATGCACATATCTAAAACTACATATGTATTTTAACTGGTAAACACTTCTACCTTTCAATTCTTACCCGATAAAACTCAGGCGAACCTACTCACACTACCAAAGACGTCCTAAACTATCCGTTAATCTTTACAACTCTTCGAGACAATCCTTATCTCATTTCCTTTCCACGTTCCGAATCAGCTTCGAGAGAAAAGGTAAGGCCAGATTCTGCTACATTGCAAACCTGCAAAGGATCCCTACTTTTCTTGTTTACGGCTCCCTGAGGACCTACAATCTCAGGCGAACACGTGACAGCATTGATTGATTTAATTTTTTCATTTATATTTACACTTAGCCTACCAGAATTTCAGAATAAAATTTCTAATCAACGTCATAAAAATATTAAAGTATTAATAACGTCATAGAAATGAGTTCTTAATCTTTATTACACATGGTATATATCATTGCATTGAGCAATGGCGACATAACGTCATTCCTGACGCTGTAGCGATTCTGCAATTCAGTTCATAACATTTTTATGCGGCAGCATATGTGCGTAAAATACAGTTTTTATAGTGTTGCAAATATTCTTTGATATATTAT
The DNA here is from genome assembly GCA_034510155.1 of Eucriotettix oculatus. Lineage (NCBI taxonomy): Eukaryota > Metazoa > Arthropoda > Insecta > Orthoptera > Tetrigidae > Eucriotettix > Eucriotettix oculatus. Next base: position 43,942,687 of record CM067379.1, read on the forward strand.
AAGGAGAATGAATATAATTCCATGCACAAGAGTTAGGAAAGTAGAATTAATTAGGATCGTATGAATTTACGGACTAAGATTTATCCGTTTATGTTAATATATTACAAATAACTAAATGGGATATATTCCGGTTAAATGAACCTTACGCAATAAAAGAAAGGTGTAGTCATTAGGCAGAACGAGGAAAGTTAACGGTACTCTCTTATAGAACTTCTGCAGAGTGCATGAAAAAACCTTTGTATGCTCAATTCTTCATCAGTAAAATTAACAGGAATTTTTGCTCTCCCTAAGGCATTGTCAGCATTTCAGACCTCCGTTCAATAAGGCAGTATACAAATGCACCTTATTTAAAAATAGCTTTGACTTCAATTATATTAGCACATTTTCATTACTAGGTAAAAGACATTAAACTCAAGAATACAGTTTTTATCCAACATCGACGAAAATATGTTAAAAATAGTTATAAGAACATAAGATTGTGTACTATTACTTGATAAATATGAATCTTTTCTATTCAACATATACCAATAATCTCAAATGAATCACTGTGGCATCTAAGAAGAAATTGAAACTTAAAACATTTTTTGCCATATCACACTCAAATATGTATTAATTAACAAACACTTATTTGTTGAAATTTTTAACAAGAGATATGTTCATTATTTTTTATTTCACAAGTCTGATGAGATCCTATATCAGAGCCAAAACATGTAACTTCATAAATAAACTTACAATTTTAATTTTGTTTTCAGAAATTTTATTCATTTAATTACGGTTGAACAATTGTCTATGCATTGGGAGCATACGAAATTGTGAATTAATATTCCATAAATTAAAGTTATGCATAATCGCTTTATTCAATCGTCAATAGAGTGATTTCATTTACCATATATGTAAATATATAACAAGTTGTTAATACCCCTTTGAGCTCGTATAAACTGCTTGCGCTCTGACGTCACTAATGCGCTTTATTTCGAAAATCAGCTCAGTAATATTTTTCTTTGAGACCCATGCACTCGGAATACAGCTGTAAGCTACAAATTTATGTTATAAAAAGTCGCATAACTTATACCGTACAAAAATATTCTTAACGCTAAGTATAGAAATGTTTTGACGATTTTTAGTATTATTCGTTACAGACTCAATCAAATTCAAAGAAGTACATTTGTATTGTTCAGTACGAAACGAGTAGCATGTTTTTTCAAAAGTGTTTGCTGATTAATTTATAATAAATAATCAATTTATAAAAGATGTTAAGCATCTTATTTAGACCCAAATTTGATAAGACTTTTCAATAATATATTCTAGAAATATTTGGAAAAGGGACAATAATCATCTGATCTAGAATCCAAATTCAAAAACAGGCTCCGAAATAATATAATTCAACTGATTTTGCACTTGATTCTATTATTCTAGCGTCATAATTTGGTAAATAAATATTAAAACATATATTAGGCACATATTCAGACACTTCCAAGTTAAAGTACCAATAATATTCTAATATATGTAACCAATAAAAATTTCAATACTTTTTGTCATATACAGTACATAAGAAAAAGTTATACATTATTCACCCACACCCATACGCTCATCGATATATCCATTCTTGTCTCCGTAAATGTACTGTAAATATTATTCACTTTATCATTACCGTGTGTTTTGAACCAACTTGAGAAACCGATACTACTTTTGTGCCTGGAATATTTGTCAATCTGTTACAGCAGTGGGAGTTTTAGTACTGGCTGGATTACGCTTCCGTCATTCATAATTCCTGTTAATTATGAGATAATCCCTTATAACCAGTGGTTTGCGAGTTCTCATGGACTTAAAAATTGCTGACCACGCTGTGAGCTAAATCACTGTTGACTAATAGATTAGATTAGAATTTAATTCTTTTTCCTGGCTACTATAGATAAATACCCGGGCAATTCTGGACACTAAGCTAGTCATATATGTATGTCTCTGTCTGTTTGACGATATATATATATATATATATATAAGTAAAAACATTCTTCTGGATAGGTTTCGTGGCACATACGCTCATTGATATATCCAGAAGCTTATACGGGTTGCCTATAATCTTGATCTATACCACTATATTTTTGAAATCATTAGCACTTCGCGCCGTAACTAACCTATCGTTGGCAGAGAGATAACTCCCTGAGAAATAATAAACTTCCTTGGATCGTCGATACGATGTATAAGTAAACTGTTTTTATTTCGCGTCAGGTAAATTTTAATATTTAGAAGTTTCTCATTTTTAAAAGCAAATAAAATAAATATAACCTATCCCAATAAATATAATTGAAGTCTGTCTGTCTTGAAGTTTGTCTCGATTACGTTCCGAAACGTGTGAAAGCGGGACCAGTTGAAAACAAACTGCAAGTTATAAGGTTTATCCTTAAAATTAGATAATAAAAATTAATTCATTTTTACATATAAGATACTGTGCTTTTTATATATTCAATGAATTCAACTTTATTATTATTTTGCACCTGTTATTTCGTTTTTAAGGGAAAATAAAAAGAGGCATTTGTCCAGATTCCGCGCAAGAAAATTCGTGCGCCTAGCTAGTTAAATGTATAAAAATAACCATTAGACAAGATTAGTCTTATAGCTTCGAGTTATTACAAAGTTATAGATACATTATAAATATTTGTGCCAGATGCCTAAATGTTTACCCAAGCCGTATATCTCTCTTTATATATTTTATTTATACAAATGAGTCACACTGAAGTCATATAAAATAATTTTAACCGTTATAATATGAAATTTATGAAATTTTCTTTCTTATTAGTTAGTAAGTGATTAATTTATCGAATCAGAACATCGCTAAGAGTTGCGAACGTGACAATGATTCTACTTTCCAATCAAAACAAACGAACTCGATTTTTAGTTCTCCATTGTTATAATTTGCCATATTGTATTGTTTCACGTATTTTATTTCATGAGTTACCTCTTGCGTAGAAATATCGTTCGTTTTAAATTAAAGATATTTCCTGAAGATCTTCAATGGATTTTCCTTGACCGATAATAACAGTATTACCAATATCGAGTTCTGCCAAATGTTACAAATTTGGTTATTTGTAGAGTGACGAATATTTATAGTGCGAGACGCGTGACCAAGGCCGGAGCTACAATCGCTCAAGATCTTTGTCAGTGACATCACGTCCTTCGCTTTGAGAGACATTTGCAAGATTACACAAGTCCCTGCAATCTGAGCCATCGCATTGTTTCTTTCGTTTCTAAATTGCTATGTCAAGTGTTACTTGATATTTATCAGACAAAACGTGTTTCCTTTATAAAATATTTATTTCTGCAACGATATGAGTCTGTATTTTAAGCCAAGTAAATCTCTATGTTACATTACATTTAATCGCATGCAGTTGCATTGCAATTTAACGAATGTAAAATAGTATTTGTGTTCTAAATATGCGATAAGGCGCTGCGGGAGTTTTCTCGCAGGCGCTTAAGCCCAGAGTGATTGCGGGGCTCACCTGATCATGTCGGGAATGCCTCGCACTCTCTCTGGGTATCTTTTTTTTATCAAAGTTCTCATATGCCGAGACACCTTCACCTATTTTAGGAGGTATATGTACTGGGGTTAAAGACCTTGGGCATATGGCAAGAGTTGTCCGGTGATCCCATTGGATTAGTCGGCCAATTGCCTCCTGAAACTGGTGGAGGCACGGAGAAGGGAATGCTGCGACCCCACAGCACACTCGTCTCCCGTCATTCGGAAGGGCGTGAGAATAGTACCCAATGCCAGACATACCTGATGCAGGTTTCCTAGGGTTTTCCCTGCATCTCTTTAGGTGAAACACCGGGTAGGATCCTTAAACCATAGCCCGGGGGCCGTAGTTAACCCTTGGCTACCTTGCTCTACCTTCCGCATCCCCCCTTTTCAATTCCCTTCCTATGCTATTAAAGGGGAGTTGCCTGTTTCAGGATCACCCTTATGTAGCCCGTTAACCAAAAAAAAGCGATGTTATAGAAAGAAGTTAAATTAGACTGTTGTAAACGTTGGTCTGTCGCGCGTTGTGCCATGGGAACCCTCGACCTCTTGGGATCCCTATAGATATGAACAGGTCTTGCAGTGGTCAAAGAGAATAAACGAGGATTGGATCCTTAATGCTAGCTGCCTGAGACTTTTTCTCATTTCTGTAGCCCAGAGGTCTTGATAAACAGAAAGCTTGCTGTCTGCGCGACAGTCGCCAACTCTGTAGGCTTAATATTAAATGATCCTTGTGGAAATAAGAAGCGACCCAACGCCGCGGAATAGTTCCGTTTACGGCAGACGACGGACGGCGAACATGTTGTAAATTTTTACAGAGGTCGCGCTCGGACTGGTAGCAAAATAAGAGAAATAGAAGATATTAGCAATAAAAAGTTGATTTAATTAGAGCGGGAGTGCAGCAGTTTGTTTCACGTGAAAAAGTGGTCTTCTAATGAACTCAATTCACAGCAGAACCCCGGTGGAATTCGCCGTACTCCTTTTTCCCCTCATTATATATAATTAACTCAGTACTGGAGACTCGGTAGAAAACCCTCTCGAACAATATCGTATAGACGCAACTATAACAAATTAAATTAGCGTTTGCTTCGCTTCATATTACATAAAATAGAAAAACTAAGCACGTTGGCCCTCAATCGTTTAGTAGCTTAAGGTCACGCTTCATTTACGACGTGACCCAGGCACTTCCCAAACGTATCGTATTTTTCACGGTCAGCTCTCTCCTCGCTATTCTTTCCTCCTGACTTTCATCGCGCGTTGCTCAATTATTTACCGGCTCCAGCGTTATTTACTCGCTTCCTCGGGACGGGCTCGATATGTTCGCTTCAGCAGCACGCTCCAACCTTTTTCTCGCCGTTACTTGATTGGCGTTATCCGTCTTCAGCGCTTTCTTCTTATTTGCCAGACCGAGAGTCTAAGCGTGCAAACGCGAGAGAGTATCTCTCTGACGTTTTAACGTAAAATATCAGCTGTCAATCCTCTTCACTTTAAATATACGCTCTGAAACTATTTTACAGCTCAAGATGTTCTTTCACGTGTGTATGCTATCAACTAATCTATCTTGTTCTAAGAAGTTAATTCTGAATTCCAACCTGCACTGGATTCTTCATATTATTTTATAAATATTGAATACTTCTGTTCATAAATATATATTCTAGTCTTTAGTAACGTCTTTTCTTTGGATTTTTAATAATGAGTACTTTTCACGTACTATATACTAACTTATTGTGTGTGGGGTTTTTCTTTTGGCGTATTCTGGCTCATCAATAAAAAAGAGTGGTTGCAAATCTATTGAAGCATTACAGGGAAGTATTGAAAGGTTGTTAGTCGGACTAATTTTGTCCGTTTTTTGCAATTATAATTCGTTAAAATTACACTTTCATAGGATTATTAAAATAGTAATTTCATTATTGTTATTAATGATATTATGTTTAACAACTTTTTTACACTACTGTGATAAAATACACACATTGTTAATTAAAAAATGGTAGTATTGTGAGTGTAGTGAGGTGGAAAATATGAAAAGGATAGAGCGAATGGAGTCGCTGAAGTAACATGCCATGCACCGTTAGTTCAGTAATTTGTATTTAGTAGTAATTAAAATAAAGTTGTTCAAGTTTAAAATCAACCGACGTTTGTCTTCTCTCCTCCCAAGTCAGAGTGGAATCCGGAGTGCTTTACTTTAAGGAGACTGTTCTGTGCCACAGAGAGCTACGGTGTGTGTGTGTGCAAATACGCAGATCGACTTGGGGTGCTTTCGTTTGAGACTCACGAAAGTTTTGCGTGTTCAATACACAGAAATTCTGTGACAGACTAGCGAGGAGGCCGCCTTTGCGTCTTAATGACGTGATTGGCTGAGAGGCAAAGAACATCTGTGTCGTGTGACGTTGTTGGCTGACAAGATACTGCACAATGGAAGAAATGTTGATAGCTTTTGGCAGCGGCTCGTACTGATTGCAAGTCGCAGTGGACAATTCGGAAGGTCTTGGACGAAAAAGTCCAGACGAGAGGCTAGGCGCGAACGACGGAAAGGCTGCAGAAGTAACGAACAATCAAATAGTTGACCTGTAAGCATATGACCATTTAATACAGGATACTCAATCTGCGGCTGTGAAATATGGTGTTGTCGGGCTCGCCGAATGTCATTCGTGATTTTGTAGGGACAGAAAGTCGGGAGCAGGCTATAGCTTTGAAATGAATAGGGGGTATATAAATTATTGTTAAGGTGGAATACATAATAAATTAATAAGATTTAGTAATAAAATTAAGAAAATAATTTACTTAATCAATAATCATATTTACATTAATAATTACAAGTTTGATATTTCGATCATTATCCTGTAACTTCTTTCGTCAATTAAAACATTTAATCTTACAAAAAATATACAAATAAATTCCTTAAACTTAAACAGTTCTACCTCGCATATTATGGGTCTTCTCATAGAACAAAATATTTTGCGCAAATATACTCGGATCTGGCAGTACAGAAAATCAGCAAAGAGTCACGTGGTGATTACCGTGTCGGCTAAGTGCATGTTACAGCTCCTTCCTCCTAATTGGGTCGTCCTCTCTCCAGATCACATCCGCTGCTGCTACTCTTCCTGTTTCAGGAAGAATTTCAAAATCATCCTTGCCTCTATTCCAACCACAGTCATGAGTGAGAAGTTTAGTGTAGGCTAGCTCCAAGAGGAATTTCTCACCAAATATGTCTTGCCATCTCTCACTGCTCTCAAAAAATCTGTCCAAAATCTCCTCTTGATCAAAAAACTGTTTCACAAAATCTTTCGGCCAACCTTTTTAAAATCTCCTCTCCACTTCTTTAGTTTATATCACCAAAGTGGCAGGGATGGATGGATATCTACCAATAATATTTATGGATCTACTTGGGGAAACACCCAAGACGCCTCGTACAATCGACCAAATTATAGTATAAATACAGTGGACCTACGGTAATTGTTGGCATTTATGTTGTGAGGCTAATGAAATCAAATAGTTTCGAGATAACGGAAAGCAAATAGAGAATGTGAAATTATGGCAAACTAGTGAAAATGACTCGGATGAAAATGACAGTATTATATCAGATAGTAAAACAAACAAAAGAGAGAACATTCTGTGTAATACCAAGGTTGACAGAAAGGAGGAAAGTCAAGTAGAGTAAAAATTTGATGTAATTATGTCTAAAAGAAACCACAATATTTGAGAGATTATAATTTATAAATTATATTACGATATATGTGAATTTACAAGAAAAACTCAGTAATTTTAATTATAATTTGTAAAATGGTTTCTCATTGTATATATTAGCTTATTTTGTGAACAAACTAAGGTAAGGATGACCAATTGTGATAATATAAAAACTCCGCAAATTCTAGGTTGGTAGCACTTCGTTACTTCTAAGTTGGTAGCAATGTGAGTGTAGTGATGCGGAAGACATGAAAAGAATAGAGCGAATGAAATCGCTGAAGTAACAAGTCATGCAACGTTAGTTCTGTGTTTTCGTACTTAATGTTAAGTGAAATATAGTTCTATAAGACATTAAATTGTGTTTGTACATCAAACTACGTTTAACGTTTCTGTTTTATTTCAAGATTTAAAATTATATAATTATTTTCCTATAGCTAAAAATTCGTAATTATTTTTAAAAAGTGTGCAACAACATATCTAGACTATATTCGCTAGTCACCAAGTCAGATTTTTAAGGAACATTATTAGAACGTTAATTTTTTAGTATAGGATGTAAAAATATTTATTAATTTTATATATAAGGTACAAATTATATGTCTTCTGTATAGAACTTAAGAAAATCTTATAAGTTAAAAATTAATGAATAGTTACAGTATATTTTAATATTAATAAAGCAATCTATGTAAAATCTCTGACTCGTTCCACATCCTTGAAGCTTGTGCTTCTCCATAGGATTTATGGAATATGATTTTATACTTATACTTACTTATACAAAAGAAGTATGATCTATATATAAATACGAATTATTTTCATGCTGTCATCGATGATAAGTTAATAATATTATATATCTTCTTGCTATTAAACTATAGTTATTTATATTTTGAAAAGTTAAATATGCCTTACTGGATAAACACCTAAAATAATTTATTATCCTTACAATGTTTTTTTAACAAAATAAAAATTATATAATATTGATATCACGAATATATTACATAATTTATTAATTTATGGCCTGCAGTTGTCCGAAAGAAACATTCACTTTATAATATAGTTTATACATAACGTCTGTGACTTACTGGATACTTTATTTAGTCAAATATAAGTAAATTTAAGATACAAATGTAATTTATAATTGTTTACGCATGATTTGGAAACATATAAAACTATTTTCTGCCATATAGATACTGGCAAGTTAGGACGATGGAGGCAGGACGCTAACGTCCATCAGAATCAATAGAATTTCAAATGTTTGGCTTTAGAAGATTTGATGCATTATTTTCAAGGAAACACTTATTATTAGAGTAACATGTTCGATCGGGATTGATACTGTCTGATCGTGATTTGCCTGGGTCACATGAAACAATTTTTGGAAAACAAAAATAATTTTTTATTTAAAAGTTGATTTATTTTTTAAAAAATATCTAAAATTTCAATTCAAAATAACTAAGAAACAAATGGTTAATGAATTAGATTGAATTTCAATAAATTAAATGTAATGAGTCGTTTCATTATATTATACTTGTGTTGCAGGCATTCTAGTTCCTTGGCGTTCGAGCATAAAGTATAATATTTTACTACATTGGTTCAAGCAACGAAGCAGGGGGCGGTGTCATAGAACGGGAAACTGTTCCGCGACTGGGCATACAAACGCTTAATTAAAAGTTTTGTCATTTGTTAAATAAGTCCACACCCCTTGAACTTCCTACCCCTCGGCGATCGGTAGGAGTTCCAGCCAAATTCTTTCTAATCAATAAATCCATTTGAAATTCAGACAAAAGCGTTCAGTAAATAATCTCAGATACACGTTCGTATCTGTCGCGATCAATTTAGATAGGAGATCTTACATTATCAGACTCAAAACAAAATAATGTACCAATTCGTAGACCATAGAATGCAGCAGAAAATATTTTTCCAGGAACACTTGATGTGTGTTGTGTTATTCAGTCCTAAGACTGGTCTGATGAAACCTATTCTGCTCAAGCCTAGTCATTTCCGTAAATATTTTGTCCCAATATTATGCTGAAATGTTTATAAATATTATTTGTTCATCATTTACACTAATATAAACATAGATAATTTCACTCAAGGGACAATTCCGAATTTAAGCTGTCACCAATTTACACTATAATAAAATGTCAACTGCCTTAGCAGAAGATAAAAGTTCTGTAATTAGTGGCGCATACACACTGGCATATACTTCAGCTTCTTTCCAGTTATTTCTCAGCTTAACTTATCTGTTTGCTCGAAATAATGACGTTTGCATTATAGAGAAGTGGAGGTACGATCTTAAAAACGTCTTTTAAGTCTCAACAAAGAGAAGGCCCAATACTTTCAAAGAATTATGAAAGTTCAGTAATTAATAAGTTTTTTCCTGTGGACGTCATCTCATTATAAATCACCGAGAGAGTTTGAAAAGTGGATACTGAATTATAAATCCCTCGATTAACTGTTTCTACACTTTTAGGGACTAATCAAAGAGTTTATTTCTGAAATATTGTTTCTTCTTTAGGATTATTTCAGAACCTATTCAGGGTATAATTATCGTAAATAAAAAGAAATTTAGCAGAAATTTACTTGTAATCTGATAAATTACATTAAGAAGTCGGTAGCGTTTATGACTCTGTAATTATAGAGTAGTAATCTGATTATGTATAATAATATAAGTAGCTTATTAATTTTTCTATTAAAAATATGCTTTATTTCGTAAAATCTCATCTTTAAAAGACCCATGGAGATATTAGTCGTGCAAACGGTAATCGGACAAAGATCTATCTGAATAATATCCTCGGGAAATAACCGCTTTTTAAAAAATAGGATATTATTAAAAATACAATAAAAAAATTCAATTCTAATAAGACGTTTCGATATCAATGTATTGAATAGATTTAAAATACAAAGATATAAATATAAAGATGATACAGGTCGAGGCTTATGTAACAGATAAACATAGAAACTGTTGAGACATTCATTATAATCCTCAATGTTCATTCTATTAATATATATTTCAGAGATGATTCTTTTTTTTATACCCGGTTTTAGTTTCAACTCAGCCGCTGCCTGATAAACACCCCAATGGAAGTCGAAACGGTACTCAAATATTTAGTTCATTAGTAATCTTCCTGTTTATGATTAATTTCTGTCTGACGTTCCACCTTGTTATGAATACAACATCAGAATATGACGAAAATAATATATGGGAAAATTTTCATGTGATAACTATTTTATACTTCCTTTCTACGTTTTATTGACGTACATTCTTTGAGCATCTCAGTTTCATTCCTCCTTTATTAGAAGCATTATTTGGTTCTGACGAAATGAATGTCTTGAAACGTCTGGGCCATTAAATTATTCCAGTGAAGCTATATCCAAAATTAAGGACATCACCACTGTAAGTGAATTTAAAATTTGCCTAATATCTTCCGAGGAAAGAGATAATTTGAGGAAACGCTGTTTCATTAACTGCCAGAAGAGAATAACTTATTCGGAATGAGACTTATTAACGAGAATACTTAATGACTTCCCGCCTCAAACGCTGTTCATATATAATAAAAGAATATTAAGACGCAAAATATCCTCTAGAATATATCTTTATGACTTTTGAGACATTCCGTGTTTCCGTCACTTGGCAAATGAAACTTTCATAAAATTCTTGTTTCTGTAACTTATTTAATATACGATGTACATAATTTCCATTTTGAGATAATAATGAAAATTTATATGTAAACTTGGACCCGTTAGTTATTTATTTTTTAGAGGAAAATAGCACTAGTTGTGAATAATTGCTGATTTTGTTCACGGTGAACCTAATCACGTCACATTCGTCTCCCGAGGGTTCGACTGACTTGCCTGACAACAAGCACTAATTACATTGCTATGTCAATGTCCATGCGTGCCCAAGCAAAACGACACATAAACCGCAGGAAATAATTAAAGCTTCAGATATAAATCTAGTTGTTTTGTTATTAACAACGTAATGTAAATATTGTCTTCCCTAATTCGGATATTAGGCTGCTAACTGAACTAAGCAAAACTTTCCGATTAGTTCAGGAAACATGAAAATCATTTCCACAATGTAGAATACGTTCCCAAGTATTTTCAAAAATACGCATGTCAATTTGTTTTATTTTGTACGAAGTATGAAGTTTATTATCTCTATTCGGCAGCGACGTTCATTTCATTGTAGTTTTAAGATATTACAAGTAAAATACTATTACATTTCTTTATAGTTTTGGAGGGATAAGAGTCTTAAAACAATCTGAACAGAAATCGAGGGCGGATGAATCTTTATCGTATCACAGGAAGCACAATTACTTATTTATAATTACTTCAAACCTCTATTTTCTATACATTTATCAGCAAGAATACTTATTTACATTGTAGCTCCAATTCTGTTAGCGTTTGTTGCAACCGCGTTCTATTATAGCGTTTGATATCTTCGAACTTCAACAACTACTGTCATATTATAAGAATTCTACTTATAATCACATTATTAATTCAATTGCCTCATTATTTATTATATCAGTTTCGGAAAATAGCATTTTATATATTTAAAGGTCATTTATTTTTTCGACAATGCCAGCGTCATCATTTTCCAAAATATTTTTTCCAAAAATTCCTATTGACAATTACATAAATTAACAAATATTCTAAATTTTAAATTAAATTATAAATTTAAAATCAAGAGGAGGGGAATTGTTTCAATTTTTATAGTTTGGACCTAAACAATAAAATTGAGTTGGAAGATGTAAGCTAAATTCTTGGACGGACTAGGGCTCGAACACGTGACCTCCATTTGTAGGGTGGACAATGAAATTTGAACTATCAGAGTGGAATCCCTGCCAGATGTAGATAGTGGCTGGAGAAACCTTACACTTGGCTGGGAGTCGACCCCGATAACTCCTGGAAACTTGCGCTGCCAGGTTCATTTCTTGTCCCGCCGAGATAATTTCCATTCTGATCTAATTATTTAATTTTTTAATTGCTAGTGACCAATAATATAAAATACAGACAATAACTCTACAGTGAGTACGAATGGTATGTAATAATGCATTCTCCTAAAGATGACTGAAACGAATCATGCTGAATTGAAGGTGTGTGAGTAGTAAACGACAATTAATGGGTAATTTTAGATTAAAAATCGGCAAATAACAAGACCGTTAATTATTTCCTTGTAATATTAAGGTACAATTATTTGCACAGTCCTCAAAGAAAGCAGTAAATACCACACCCAATCGCCGAATATGTCATTCATTAATAGCAGCTTTCAGCCTGTAAGGTCATACACGTCCGTAATTAAAGGGTCGAAAAGTTTTACAAGCAAGATCATTAATGCTATTAACTTATATTTCCGTCATTTAAATGTTCCATTTTATAATATAAAAATTCTTTTCAGCGCTGTTTTCCATACGAACATTGTCTAAATTGATCAAAGGTTCATGGAATTCAAGTGAAAGGAAGTGTAATCCTTCAATTGAAACCCACTGATAAGAATTACACAATGTCCGTTCTTTACTTGTTCCTAGCAATTAGGTTGCCAAGATTGTGATTAGCAAATTCTAGGTGAGTCTGGACTCGGCTCGGATTATTTCAGTAGTAGGGATGCCTCTCCCCCCCCCCCCGGAGGAAACGGGAGGTCCGGGGTTCGAGTCCCTGATCCAATCAACATTTTTCCATTCTTGCAAATATATAAACCAATTAAAGATATTATTACTTAAACTAAATATTAGTTAATTTTAAGTATTATTTCACACTTAGCAGAATTTTAATCGTCTAGTTTGACACATTATATGTGGTCATAATTGATGCTATTCATTTTAGGCCGATAACTGACAACATTTGCAGACAAGAAAAAATTAGAAATAAACATTTCAAATAATAATAAGAATTTTACTATTGCAAATGCATTATAAAAAGTCAATTTGATAAAAAATTATATGTTGACTGATTAGAATTAGTAAATTTGAAATGTTTTTAAAATACAATAATTGTTATTTTGTAGATAAATGTGTCTAAATTATCGGCCGAAAGCTAGTTGGTTTAAAAGGGTAAAACAAAATTAGTAATAGAGTTTTGAAGTATTTTGAGAATGATTAAAAACCAGTGTGATTATAATACATAAATACCAAATTTAAAAATCAGTTATATTAAATTTATAATTCTTGAAAATTAAAAAATTATTATAATAGCAGAGGCCGGGTAGATAAAAAAACAAACTGAACTTACGGTCATGACGGCAACCCAGAAACGCAGACGTGGTATAAATCCAGTTGTGGCTTCAATCATCACTGCCATCTTCTGATGTTGAGTTTGGTAATTCATTCACTGAGAAGGTAACTGAGTATGGTACTCACATGTCAATTTTTACGAGGGGAACTATGGAAATATAATAGACACAAGGGAAGGTCCGCACTCCACGAACACTTCAAAAATGAAAACACAATCAAGCTGAACATTGCTTCAAAATGATGACGTGAATTAACCGAAGCAGCTCTTCGTTATTTTTTTCCTTCTATTGGTTGAAGTGTCTCCTTAATGCAGCCTTTTCATGTCCTCCATGGTGGTTCATGTGCAGCCCTCTGGTTTCATCCATGCTGGTTCAGACGTAAGCCATTGTGCAGAACTCTAGTCCTCTCGTTTCTGGATTTTACTGCATCAGTCTCTTTCCTTGGTGACAAATCACAATATTTGTTTATTAACAACTCCGCTTGGTCAAGCATGGTAACCGACAACAACAGCATTCGCCCCTGCAATACTGTAAAATAAATAAACTGGAATTAAAAATAAATGTCCAATAGCTCTAAAGATCTAGACGTGTCTAGTCAGTATGGAGAATGAAGCGGTGCGCTCCTTTATATAGGCTAGCGACAATAATGAAGCCGTCGTTTCCATGAGTACGTCATAGTCAACAATTAAACCAAGCCTGCGATAACTATAAATTATTTAAGTCTTTTAAACGACGAAGATATTTAAATATTCAGAATAATTGTAGACACTTTTTCATTTTTAGTATGTTTAAAAGCAAAGCAGCGTTCTGGAAATAAAATTTTCTTCCATTACTTTTCACATATTTAAAAGTAAACAATGAAAAGAATTGTTAACGATAAATTTCTTATCTAAGTTCACTGAAAAAACTTATTTAAAAGCAATTTTCCTAGCAATATTTTATGAACGATACTAAGAAACTGTTACTAACATTTGATTCGATTTTTAAATAAATTCGGTCTTTCTGGAGTGCAAGTTATTATAGTCAAACTTCAATTAATTTTTTCTAACAGCAGCACATAAAGAGACTAAAAATTTTATCAGCAATATATGTTATAGATCTTAAAATAAAACACATTAGCACTAGTTTCTCTAACCATCTTAGCTTTTATGGTGGACTCACTTACTGCTTCAGTATTTCTCTATCTGTTCAACAGACTTGAACACAGTTTCGCAACAGTTCACTAGAACACACTCTTAAATACCTAAATTTAAAACGTCAATGGATAATTGAGTGTAATTTAATCATAGGTACAATGATTTAATAATGAATAACGTCTGACATTTATTGTAATACTGTAAATAAAATAATGATATTCATCCAGACACGTTTAATACTATTTATTACAAAATATTTCATTGATAATGACGTTTAGTCCTCTTCAGAAACGTCTGTAGGTATAATAATTTTGTATACTATCCTATGTTCCATTAATAATTTTGTCATGAGTATAATTTAGAGCCAAGGTCATAACTCCCTCACCGTACTTGGTCTCAGAGGAGAACGAAACAACATTATGAATTATAAATATAAAAGTTTTTTAATGAATAGCATAAACAGTTTTCTGCTCCGAGACTATTTATTTATTGATATTACTATCTGGATGTCCGACGACACCCAGGATATTAACGCTTAAATATAACAAAAATTTTACTTAATTTATGATAATTTATGCTTCTCGCGATCGTCGTCGTCGTCACAGCCGCACGCTTACATGAGGGCTACGTAAAAATCATAATGTATCCTGTTCTATTTGACATTAGGGTAAAGCAGGTACAGACAGTGTCGCAGTAAATACCGTAAAAGTAATTGACCCCGAAAGGTATTTATTCGACTGAAATATCTTCTGATTTTACATACTTAAAAATTTCCCTCCCTCCAACCCCGCCACTGTGGGTGGCAATACTGATTTCTGAGTCACAAACAACGTGTGTGTAAAATTTCGTTGAAATTGTTCCACGCGATTATATTTGTAGGCGAATAAGAGAGAATTAAAGAGTATAATGGAATAAATTTACGTAATTGTAATTCCTAAAAAGTGGTATGGAAAACAATAAACTAGTTCGGCATTTGCAATTAGCAGAACCCGATGCCCACTTACAATATGAAATGTAGAGTACATAATATATAATTAATACATAAACATGGAGAAATAAATGTTAGAGAAAAATTCTTCAATACTCAGCCCTTATTTACGATCGTTATTAATACAGTCAGTGAAAAGAAACTTAATTTAGTCTTAAATAATTTCCTGATGCATGGCTTTCACACTTGCATGTAATCGATTCAAATTCTTTACCGTTCAGTTAAAAAATATATATTAACCCATCTCAGTTCGTGTTGGATAGTACAAGTAATTTTATTTCTCTATAAATATGATTAAACTATTTTTCTATATAATTGTTTATGTACCTTAAATTCGAACAAAGTATCGAATTTTTTTTCCTGTATGTCAGGTACTGGCTTCTGAACCACAAAGAAGATGTGTACAAGATTTTTATGTGGATCATATATCCACAGGAAATTTGAGCTTTTTACACTTAACATATTCATTTCTAATATTATATATGTAGTCTGTTTGGTGCGAAATAAGTCATGAATTTAATTAACGTTTATTTAAGTAACAATATATTGTAATTATTTTTAAAAAATATAGAAAAATATTTATCACTCGACCGCACCACACACGCTGCGCCATATAAATAGCACACGTTGGGCCGCTTGCAGTCAATTTGATTTTATGAGTTACAGTAACAATTCACATAGCAATTCTAGTAAATTCTCTGTTGACATAGTTTCCTTGAAGAACCACCCACCTGTTGAATTCAGTAAGAGTGTGGCAGCATTGACGCTTACCTAGTGTCCAACCATTTTGATAACTCTAGGAGTAAACGATTTTCTTGCAATGCGACAGATATCTCAATGAATTAAATAAAATTATTTAACTCAATATCAAAACTAAAATCAAATGTGCACCAAAAAGTATATTTTACGTTATTCTTTTATTCGTTGCGCAACATTAGTAAACGGAAACGTCCTAATTGAAGCCAACCTTCAGTGACATTACGTACCTGCCGTTCTTTTAATTTTTTTTTAATTTTCGTATGAATGTTTTGAAAGTTGCAGCACGTTTCTACGCTAATTTAGGCGAGTCTTGCTTGAAGGTTTCCTCTACGAAAACCAAGACTCGACGCTGAGTGCATAGCAAGCAGTAGTTAGCAGATCTCGTTAGCTCAGATTAGCCTCACGTGCTCGAATCTGCGTCAGGCCCGGAGCTTTATAATATCCATGTTTCAATATGCCACGTTGTGGTATACCTCAGAGTCTAGCGTCCAGCTTACCATAAACATAAGAGTCGCCAAAACACCGATTTTAGCAAAATGAGATGACTTTTTAAGTTTTATTATCCGTAACGTACTGTCTACTTAAATTTTAAAAATTTTATTACGCATATTAGTACGGATCACTATATACAGACAAAATATCGTAGAACAGTTTCTCTAAAGACTACAGGTGTAACTTAATAAACAATATAAATTGAAAGCCACTAATAAAATTTAAGAAAAAAAGTCAATTTACCGATTTTTACTGATGTTAATCGAAGACTACGACTTTATAGTCCAAAAGGTGGCAGAGATAGATATTAACCTATCATTTATCGTTACTCTTCTCTGGGAAGGATTTTGGGGAAATCCACGCTTATTCTCAGCCGATGTCTGGGTTTTAATATCACTGTTTGTCAAGTAATGTCTCTTTTCTTTTGACCCTAAAACGCCAAAGTCCGAGTAAATGTTTTTGACCGTTACAAACTAATTAATTATTGGAGTATATATAGATTTGTGAAATTTTAAATACAATTCAACGAAAAAGGCAAAATATTTACAATTCACGGCCAATATTCAGTGACGCGCTCCTCAATCGTTGAATGTTGCTCTTAAATCAACAGACTCACTCACACACACTTGTACACTATTTTATTTTATGCTAAACCAATTACGAAAAAGAAAATTTCAGTTTAAAGTAACTTTTCGGCCAAAATGAAATTATTTCAACTGCAGGCATTATTTTTTAAAATTTAAATGGGAATTTTATTGTACATATGCGGTACATTACAGTTGAGCGAAGTAATATTAAATGGTACACAATAGAAACTTGAAGCGTGTAGCGGCAGCCAGCCATGAATCGGTAGGCCACAAAAAAGTAAATTTTTTAGTGAACAGTATTATTAAATAACGAGTTGTAAAAGGAATTACATATTTTTCTTTTAAAAAATCTTAACATTTCTGGACGTCTTCGAAGGGAAAAAATTCGGGCACCTGAGCTCTCATATGATTGCACACTACGAACTACATTCAGATCCCTACCCCGTTCTCTAATCACTAAATACAACGCCTTTAACCGGGAAACACTACCATCACTATGGAAGTAACCATTCCACTGGAAGAAATATAGATCCAATATAGGTACAAATATTAATCTCACCAATTAAAAGCCTCAGACTTAACAAGAGGCAACTGTTAAAGAACGAAGGTTTTCCCGGCGTATATGTTGAATAACGTATTCTCGGGTTTTCGCCCGGGTCAAGTTGCGAGAATACTTTATTCAAGAGGCAACTGAATTGAATTTATAAACACACAAAAGCATTAAAATTGGACAGGGTAATCATCTCCTCAGAGTATTTGGGAAGGAAATTTGTGCTCATGCACATGCGGCGTCGCTGGGGTGTTGCAGTACCTTGTTCAGGTTCGAACCCTTGGTACCTCAGCGAAGACGGATTCTTCCCTGTCCTTAAGGGTAAATCCGCGTCACCCGCCTATAGTCGATCTCACAACTCATCTCATCGCTTTCCAAAACAAAACTGTCTTGGTCCACTACTCTGATCACTCTCAAAAACCGTACTGCTAATCTAAGTTAGTGGGAATGCTCAATTGAAGCCCAGTAAAGCATATAGTTAATTTTTAGAAGGAAGACAAGAATGGAAAAATGTCAACAGGACCAGGGAATCAAACCCAGGACCTTGCGATAGCCAGCCGCATGCTCTACCAACTGAGCTAATCCGAGTCGACATCCAATGACTGACTCAACACTTCTCCATTCCGTAAACCTAAGCTAGGCTCACCTACCAATTCACTAATCACAATCCTCACGTCCTAATTCTGACACCTATGATAAATTTACGCAATGTCCGTCTTCACATATTTCCTAGAATTAGGACGTGAGGATTGTGATTAGTGAATTGGTAGGTGAGCCTCACTTAGGTTTACGGAATTGAGAAGTCGGTCCTTGGCTGTCAACTCGGATTAGCTCAGTTGGTAGAGCATGCGTCTGGGTTCGATTCCCTGGTCCCGTTGACATTTTTTCCATTCTTGTCTTTCACCGTACTGCTTTGCTCCGCTATTTTGCAGACTCTGCCACCGCGTGGGATTTCTTCTGCACCACACGATCTCCCAAAACCTACTCCCACTTCAACAGGGCTTTAAAATAATCCGTTACCAACTGTCATATTTTCCTTTCTTATTGTTTTCTCAAGATGTTGACCTATCAAATGGCCGGACAATCTGACCTTTGCCAAAACGCCACACATAAACATGACTTATTGAGTGTCTTGCTAAATAACTGAGCTGCTCCTATCAAACAAGTTCCTCCAAAATTACCGTCCGTGGTCACAAAATATCAGAAATTACAAGAAAAGCCTTATTACTAATCACCTTCATAAAGTACGATTCGTCAAACGCTGTTCGAATGATTTGAACTTGTTTTCTCCCAGCCCTGTTTTCAGGCTTGGAAACAGAAAATAGTCGCACGATTATATTTCGTGTGAGTTCATGTGCCGCGGCAGCAATTCGTAGCGCAATTCGGCCGTGATTCTTGATTAATGTGCTGGCCTGTATCGTAGTGAAACAGTACAATTTTCTTATCCAAATGCGGCTATATCTCCTTTAATTTCGTTTCAAAACAGGTGCAATCGTTCACTGTAGTGCTGCCCCGTTATCGATATTCCTTTCTTTAAAACATTCGTGAGGATTATTCGGTTACAATCACAAACCTCGTCACCATGACCTTTCCGATCGACGGGACCGTCTTCTTCCTCCATTGTTTTAACTGTCGCTTTGTCTTTGGCGTATAATGAAGTATGCATTTTTCATGACGATTTGGCTCAAAAACGCCCATGAAATTCCCTTATCCAATCACCGCTTCGACAATATCAGCCCCGTATCCGCTTGTTGTCCATCGTGAGCAATCGTGACTACCATCGGGCCGGCATCTTTTTCATTCTGACCTACCTATCTCTACTTCTTTGTGCACTTTTAAGAATCATGTCGTGGAATTGTTCAACAGTTTCCTCGGTACCACGTCCGTCGGTCTCCTCATAACAAGCAGATTTACGAAAACATTTCATTTTACTGAACCAACATCTGACGGTTTTAATAGATTGTGAAGGGTCTTCAAAGGTAACACAGCATTTCACTTATTTCTTGGTACAGTTTTCATTGCAAAACCAAAAAGGGACTTACAGATAGATATTTCAGTTTTCTATTTTGGCGTTAAACACGTGTCGTACAACTATCTCCCAAATAAAACCTCTGACTCAGTCTGATATTTAGTATGGTATCGTTTAGCAAACGGCAGAACACGACGGTAATGCCACCTGTCTTCAAACTCAAATACTAAATTACCGACCCTCATAATCCTTTTCTCATTAAATTAAAAGGAATTCACTCTGATCTAATGATGACCATAGATACTAATTTACTTAAGTAACTACACTACCAACTCCACAATGTTTACTCAACAATTTCCCTGGACCTCTTCAAGTGAGTTACAATAAAATAATTTACTCAGTGTGTTAATGTAACTCACTTGACGAGGTCCACGAAAGTTATGGAAGAAACATTATGTGGTTAGTAATCTTGGTTATTTTATATGAATAGTATTAAACAGATCAATTAATAATTTCTATTAAAAGTGAATTCAGTCTATTATTATAAATGAATAATATTTCTTTCATTCTAAAGTATTCGTTCAGAATTACATTGAAGAATAATAATTATTAATGTGATTTCATTTTGACTTATGTAGATGCATGACTCGTTCCCACGTAACTTTCTTACTGGCAAATGTAAAGATGGTCATAACATTCTACAAATTTGTGGTATTTGGTAGACATGTTATTTTCTTCAAACAAAATTCGTTTGGTTCTTTGATTTAGAATACGAAAATTATTTTCTCGTTACTTATTGCGTCACATGAACTAAGAGTACTTATATAATAAATATTATAATGCCATTAATTTAGCAATTGTAATGGAAAAAATCATTACATATCTACGTGCTATCAGTGTATTTATATAGTGTATGTCTTTGCCTTCAAAATATTATGTCTGATTGATCATAGCATTCTATGCATATCCTACATTTCTTGTAGAATTGTTCCGTTCTTCTCGTACTTAAAAGGTTAATTATACACGAGATCGTCTTATGATAAGAATACACTTCATATCACTAAATTTATGTAGTACCTTTACGCGTTTACTGTATTTCTTTTCTATTGTCTTTTCAATTTGACTGTCCCATCTATCATTTTGCTCCTGTACGTGGCTATATTTTCCTCCTTACCTTGTATTATTTCGCAATGCTGTCTCAGATGTTTATAGCTTCCAGGCTCTCATTGATTTTCACTACCTCTATGTTTAGGAAACTGTTCCAGTTTCTCCCGACATGACTAACTGCATCATTCCGCACATACTGCTGATACGATCATTTTCACTTTGTTAATTATCTGGATACGTATCCTTTATACGTAAATAAAAGTATAGAGCGAGGAACTTCAGGGTTTATCACTACTATTTGTCTCCAATATTGATGGTGTAAGTAGTTTCCTTTGACGCCTTATCTATAACTCATAATTCCAGTCCCCAAGTTCCTTTATTGCGCACGAATAAAGCTTTGTGCTCGGTGTCGACTAGCATTATTTATCCAGTTTGAAACCTTTCTACTCTTTGTGCAAGAGTCTGCAATAAGGAATCTAAATAAAATAATAATAAATGTGATTCAATGCCGAATCGGATTATCTAATCGGTATATAGGTATCGATAGTACAACACTGATCGAAATGAAGTATGCATAAGTAAATAGCACTATATACCGGGTGCCAACATTTTAACAATAATATTTTGTCCGTTACTTTATTATGTCTCAATAGTGTGTTTCCACTCCTCAGTCTTAGGTTCTTAAGCGATTTATCTTGGTTCTATTTGCGTTGATACAAAGCACTTCTATAAAACTAGTTATTAATAAAGTTTATGCAGATTTTTTTCCCAAATTCAACTCTGTGTTAAGGATGTTTCATAACTTCTTGGCTTAATCTTTATGAATATTATATAGATACAATACTACGCGATATCTTAACATTCAATATTTTTACCTATAAATAAACTTTGCTTGAACATTTAAGATAATTAGGTAAACTGAATGATAATTCTCGAATTAAAGGATCAATACGAAAAGAATATCGACCTGACCGAGAATCAAATCGGGTATCTCCTCTTGGTACATGTTACTCTTTGTCAGATAATTCAGTTGATTTCAAACTAATTTGGTAGACTTTTATGTTATTTCCCTCAAAAGTAGTCCATCTAGTTCTTTGGTTTAGAATACGAAAATTATTGGAGGTCACGTATTCAATTTTCTGTCCTTCCTCCACGAATATTCATTCAAGTAAAGAGTCAAACCTAACCCTACATCCGTTGGAATATTCCAACACATAATTTATGCTGTTTACCTCAATTAGTTTCTCGAACCAAGTACTTCCCCACCTTCCCCGAGTCTCCTATCTCGGGATTCAACCTCAGCCTAATTCCTCAAGTCAACTCCGAATATGTGTCACCCAAATATTTAATATATTCGAACGGCTACGCTCTAGAAACGTTCGTGTTATTTTTACTCCATATTCGTCCAGCCAGTCATAGAATATAGCTAAATTTTTACGCTGTCCACCAAAGTCTTCCTCATATCAAAGCATTCAACGGCCACAGATCCATAGAAAATAATATCCCAAAAACCCTATCCATTTTTCTCCACTCGATACCTAAATACGGAATTAATCCTCAAAACCCAACACAAAAATAATAAGACCCCAATATTCCACCATACCGTCTTAACCCAGATCAGTTGAAACTCTAAGCTTAAACTAAAAACTGTCGTTTGGATCACATTTCTCCGCACCAATAAAATGTCAAATAATAATAGCAGAAACTCCATCACATGCTGAAGAAGATCTCTGGCCCAATAACGGGAAAGGACTCGGCTCGTTGTCAAACAATGAAATGAAAAAGATTCCATCCATCCGATTGAGGTTTGTCGACCCCACATTTCGTTTTGTTATGGCTGATCTCCGTTTGACAGTATTTCTTCCCTTCTTGAATTTTTAAAATTTTCAAGTGGTGCATACGCAAAGAGTAATCGTTTTCTTCTCATTTCCTTAGTTCATGGGTATGATGGCAGAGATAGAAAATGCAATACATTCTGAAGGTGTGCTAATAAATAAATATATATATTCTTTAGTGGCTAATAAAGGGTTCTTAGAAGAAAACGCATTTAGAAGTAAAGATATAAATTGATTGTAGCTTCTATTTCCTGCTTATTTATATCCAAAGTAATTCCTGGACGATTCAAATATATCAGTAAGAGTTTATAAACTTGATATGTTTTAAATATGGGAAATCATCGACGACAAAAACCCATTCACTATTCGGATTGTTAAGGAATTCCAAGGTTTTATTCATATGTGATTTTGCGGGTAGATAGTATTTTGATTGGTATGATCTAATATTGTGATTTCAAAGTTTGGAAACACACAGTTTGATGTAACAAATTTCCGAATTCACTTTGATGCTTCCTTAGATGAGGCATAATAAATACAAAGTCTATTGTTTGGAATTTTTATACGTATCGGAAAAGTCACGGACTGACGTACTCGGCCAAAAATTTGAGAATCGCGCACAGATGTAAATTAACTCCATAGGCAGGGCTCGAACGAGGCCTGCCCTAACGAAAACTCAATCGAGACGGTAGCAAGTATAAATACATAGAACGTCTGTCGACTAGGCAAACAAAGCTATCATGCGCTCGCTAACGCTGTTCACATGAGACTCAAATGAGCTTTGCCTTGTGTTGCTTTGTTCTATTTCAATTGTACAGTTATTTTTTATTTGTCCAGGAGAACGTTATTTTAATCATTTTTTGATCCTCCGGGCTGGATACTTACATAATTAGATAATTCGGTAAATCCAAGGCATTTTTTATTTATTTTTAACAGAATTTGTGATAGTAAGGAAATTGTCGTGAGGATGGGATCCTTAGCCGGAGACTTAAGACTGCGCCCAAGAATATGAAGAATAATCAAATAGAAGAAATTTATTACAAGGCGAATGAAAATTACAGTAACATAATTACATAAAACCGAACTAAATAGAGCCTAGTTCGGTGTTGAAACAGTTGGTACGTTCATCGCTGTCTCAGTTGCTCCGGACAGTTTTTTTTAACAAATTCCCACCGCAATTCGTGGCTCCAGGCTTCAACTATTTTTTTCTTCTTCGTGTAGTACCCAGCAGAATACGGTCACCGAATTCCGGAATTGTAATACTACAAACCTCTGAATCCGTTCAGTCATATCGACCACGTCAGAAAATATGGGCCTAGACTGCCATCCGCTGTCAGCATCAGCAAGCTAAAAAAATTATTAACAAATATAGAAATATATTAGTGAATATTCATAAGGCAATATTGAAATACCCAAAAAATATTACTTGACCTTTTTAATTCGCGTCCTACATTACACTGCTGAAACAAAAACCTACTTTGATGTTTTCCTATAATTCTCTTCTTTCACTGATTTCAAAAGCTTATAAATTCGTTTTGTGAGTATATTAATTGATACCACAGTAATCCATTCAAAAACGGAATTCTCGTCGTATTTATGATTTTTTTTTATTTCAATTAATCTTGTTACAAGTATGATTGATCACCATAAATAAGCGAGCCACGAAATTTCATCAAAAGTTAAAATGGGTTTTGTTGAAGAGGATACGGCTTAACCAGGAACAGTATAGCTTTACCTTTTTTTATCTAAGCCCCAGTACTTCCTGCCAGGAAATAAACTCATTTGTCACTCTAGAATATTGATACACAACTAAACCGATTACTAGTGAAGCAGTGGCTATAGTATTGCTCCTATAATACGATGGGTCGTTTATCAAGTAGTCCTTATGGCTACGAGGCTGGCTGGCATGCGGACTCTCCACTTAGCCTACGAAACAAACAGTACGGCGGTACTGCAAGATAAAAGTGATTTATCGTCTCCCGGTGTCATTAATCTTCCTTCCTTGGCTTCAGACGTGTTTACAGACATCTGGATTTTGCGAAGGGAAATTCCGAATCAAACTGTGACGGCAGCATGCACTAGTGGGTTTGCGGTGCGGCATGTTGCGAAAACAAATCAATGTTTGAACTCGTAGGGCTTCAAAGAATACACAACAGCTCTAAACGAGAACACAAAGCTTTGACGAAAAGATAAAACCCGTATGTCGTGTAATTGCATTCTGAAATTCACTAATACCTAATATTAAACTAACCTTGTACAGAAGTAATAATCGTTTGGTATTGGTTTTAACAAATAACCACTAATTAAGTGTTCCATTGAAATAGAATATTCGGAATCGTTAGCCCTGCATCAGTAAAAACGTATAGCGACAATTTTTTGGGTCTCGTTGAAGAAAAATACTAGAAGAGCTTTCACGGTGTACGACGTTAATCCTTGGCCCACAGCAGATAAGAGAGCCATTAGGTGGATTAAACCCTAGATCGATTAAATGTGAAATGGTTAGAGACCATTTCCTGCCGTCTGAAAAATAGCCTCAAGCATTACAAACTGCTAACGATTAATGCAATCCTTAACTAATCCGCTTATAAACAAACTGTTCACAATAATCAATTAAAAATTTAACAATATAATTATCTAAATATCAAATTTTTACAAAATTAGCTAATCACAATAGATTATGGTCAGCACATAATTTTAGAGTTTGTATAGACTAGATGAATAAAAAAATGATTTTAATTTCTTGAAATGTAAGATAATTCTCGGCAATCTTATCCATTTGACGTAATGTTTAATTTATAATTCTATTTTGATGAAAACCACTGCATACTAAATTCCTTTAATACCCATTTTTTAAAAGTTGTTATTAAAAATCTTATTTAGACATTTACATACACAGACCTCTGCACAAAATTATAAGCATTTCCTTAATATAAACTATGAAAAAGAGTGTAGTTAATATTATTTTCTGCGGAACAACACGAATGAATTTTCAATACCTACATTTTTTACTTTCTCTACTTTTTTATTAAACATAATGATGTTTATTGATCAGAGATGAAAATGGTATAAATTCAGAATCATCTTGGTATATGAATATATTTATAGTATGTGTTATGGTAAAATTTACGGTAACTATTATTAACAATTTGTTTAAAGTATTTAGCATAATATTTATTTATAATGAGTTATTGAAACTTGGAATATACTTAAAATCATTGATCCCGCTCAGCAATATTCAAGTGGATGCTGCTTAATTTACATTTAAAGATGTCGATATGTTCTTCCAAAATCGTATATAAAAATAAAACACGATTAATCAGAAACGTTTCAGGAATGTGTATTAAATAGTCAGCAGTTAAGTCACATATTGGGTTTACATCCTTATGAAAAGTTGTTCAAAAATAAGACTTTATTGACACATTTCCTTTAGAATGCAATTTTTTCTAAGAATATATGGTTTTCTAGGACGAAATATTTGTTTCGTTATTTCATAGTTCATGTTTAGACATAAGACGTTTGTTTGTAGCTTATTTAAGAGAAAGCATTAAGTGAAAGAAATTGATCAATGAAATAAGTATGAATAGTAACCACCGTAAACAAATATTTGGTCAGAACGTTAATAACTATGGCCAATGCTTTCATAGTTTCATTTATTATCATTTAAACATGGGCGTACACTTAATTTTACATTAGTATTTTAATATTTAATATAATTTAAATTGTAGAATATATTTACAACTATAATCGGTCATATATCACTGAATCTCGTCCTGTAATTTACAAACAAAGCTAATAAACTTTATTTCGTGTGACGAGACTGATTTACTTCTGTGAGTATCCTGAAGCTGTAATATTGTACTTCTGTCAACTTAATAACTTATCCAAGAACTATTTTTTAATTTATAAATGAGCTTCTTTCTCGGTGGCAGATAAATTTAAATTATAATTAACCTAAGTAAAGGAGACCTGTGAACAATATTTCACTTATAAAAATATACGTAGAGAATAATATAAATCGAACCTCCAATTTTTAAAATAAATCTCTTATCCAAAAACAGGAATAGAATTCTTCTGAACTGGACATGAAAGAAAAACTGATTCATCTGAAAATTAGATTATCTATGGAGGTACTTCAGATTATTGTTTACGTATTTTGAATCTGATTTATATTACGAAGCACTATAATTTCACTATACTGACCTATATTCTCAAATGTAAGTTCAGACTGAGCCTAGTGTTTCTTACCGTTCCTTACAGGTTATTTCGGCTGGACTATTTCCGAACATTCTGCTAAGTTTTGAAAATATGGTGGACTTCCCGTATTGAGTTGGGTTCTTCATTCGGTTTAGAATTTCCTCCTAATAATTCTGATCAGAAAATAAATCGTGTAACATTTTCTTGTTTTTTTTCACTAATCGTTTTAAAGTTCTCCTTACAAAATATGAAGTATTCAATAACTTCCTTATAGCATAAGTTTGCAGCTTAAAAATGCCTAGATAATAAGTTGGTCTCCAAGGCTACTGTTCCCCAATTTATCTTCCATTGATATTCCAAATCGGATAGTAGGAATTAGAATTATATTTTTTCACTGTTAATTTTTACTTCACTTCAAGTGGTACATGTCCTCATTACCTCCAAGTAATTTTGGAGGGTAAGTATGTCTGTCACCTACCTCCTCTGTTCTAGTGGCTAGTGTCGCTGCCAACACAACACAGAGATCTAGGGTTCGAATCCTGACATGGGCATGGATGTTTGTGGTCACACAAACTGTGATTAACAGTGCCGGAGCATCTATACGCTGACCAGGTATCACTACAAATTCGGAATGTGTCATGTTAAGGTGACAGTCCACAGTCGACCCGCCAAGGTCCTAAATGGGCTCTAGAGCCCTGTCATTAACTTTCATGTACATTGCACATTCGGACCTTAGAATCTATATCAGTTGGTAAATCGTTAATTAATATTAGAAATGATATTGAAGCAATAACTGATATCTGTGAGAAGCCCGATTTTAGGTGATATTTTAAAACATTATTAAAGAAATAAAATTGCCTTTTCTCCATACCAATCTATCCAACTTTTTAAATAATGCGTGGTGAGAAACTTCATTCAAAGCCTTTGAAACGCAAGTGACTATAGCGTCTGTTCTGTGTAACGCTTATCCGCTCTCTCGGATCAGTTTACACGAATGCCGACCCGGGAGCCACAGTATATACAGAACTAACTAAATATTTAAAAAAAATAACAATCGCGATTCGCCTCATACTTTGAGGGAGCTGATAGCCATCGAACCAAGACACACGAGTTCTTGAGCAGGTGACTTGGCTTGCTTTAATTAATTAATTATGGGGAGTTATTTAATAATCAAAATACCAAAACTAAATTTTAATTCAGAAATAAAATATTTTTTACAGTTACGGCCAAAACTCGGTCACACGGCTCCTCAATCATTAAATGTTGCTTGTGACAATCATGCATTCATTTTCACTTATAATCTGTACTGTCCTAAGCTTAGCTAAAAATATTAACTTAATTAGATTAAACATTAAAAAGTTCAACAGCTCCTCGAAATCATAATTGCCTGTCATTGTAGGTGCAACAACACGCAGTATAAAAGGTGGGGATAATTTTCGACTATCTCTTTGTGGTTCTCGAAGACTGTGCCTAGGTTCATGCTGGAGAGGCGACGTGTGGTATCACTTTCTTCAGGTGCGAATTTTCGTACCTCTTCTCTTACGGTTCTCTGCGCGATTCAAACGCGCGAACCAAAGTACAATATATCTCCAGTCACATCTGCTCGTCTTTCACCACTATTTATACACTTCTGTCTATATCTCGCCACTTACATCTGACAACTATATTATACTGTGTCTCCGAGTACTCTGATCACCGTCTCTTGCCACCACCTACATACACATCCGATCACCAAAGCTTTAATGTTTTTCCAGCTACTTTATTCACTCCGCCTTTCGGAAGGCTTTCAACCAATCCCCAAAAATTTGTCTCCTATGATTTGGCCGCCAATCTATATTAACATCCTTTATACCGATACAAACATTGACCTCATTAGGCCTCGTAGAATTTTCACAATACTAAGGGTCATCTTTCATATGCGCCAAACTGCTTGTGTATTATTAATTCCTCTACAATAACCGACACTTGTCACAGACATTGCGAACTAACCATCTAAGATACCAAAATTTCAATAAGTGCAAATTTACTTATTACATCTGCTTCCGTTAACCCTTCCGCCTACCATTTGAGATTTGACAGCGTACTCCAAAAACGTAAACAAAACTTCCGAGCTTCCATGTCATTCCATGAATCATCTAATCCGTTCTAAAAGTTATGCCAATTGAACACGTCTCACGTGGTTTTCTGTAGCTATTAGGAAGATATAATTCTGGAAAAGTGAATTTATTTTATCATTTATAATTATTTTATAATTAATATATAACAAGTTAAATATAAAAAATAATTATATTTTTAAAACTACAAGTGAGAAATTAAAAACAAATTCTCATTTTACATAATTAGGGTTTTTACAAAAATTATTAATCTTCAATCGTGTGATATCGTTTGAAGCATGTTGTGTTGTTATGTTTAGGAAAATGAGCCCTACGTTGCACGCACAGTCTCTGGTAAATCTCCATGTAGACTGGTTTTGGTATATTCTTCAGCATAGATTTGGCGATATTAATTCTGTATTCTTCCTAACTGTTTTTTTTTGTTTTCTTTTTCTAAACAAAATATAGGACTTAAAAAGTACAATATCAAAAATACTGTATACAAGAAAAATTCTTACATCATAGTTTTCTGACTTAAATATTTACAAAAAAAGACGGTCAAAAAAGTCAGTTTTATATATTTTTTTTTTCGGCCGTAAATGTCGCTTGAGATGGTCCACGACACCAAATTCTTCACATGTAAATTCAATAATCTTTTCGACTAAGGGAGTTAAGGAGAAATATGATGTATTCCTAAATTTAAAGCCTGATGAAGTCTCAAAATGGAGATGAATCTTAGCTTTTGATAATAAATACTTATATATTTAATGCTGAATTTTTGGCCGTATTTTTATTTATTGTATGAAAAAGTTTTTAATATCCTTTCAGATATCTTCTCACGATTGGAAACCACGCTAGCTCTTGGTCAATTCCTATCATTCCTTTGGTATTTTTAATGTAATATTTTGGTTTATAATTGAATTTATTTGTGTAGTAATTTCATTTTGTAGACATAATATACACATCTTTCCATTTCAAAGCCAGGACTCCTTTTCTGCTTCTCATCCTACACTCTCCCCGTTTTAGTCTTGCTTTACACAAATATTTTCACACGTTCTTTCTATTATAACGTACTGACGTTAGTTTTATTATAGTGTAATAGTGTCGTAAATAATTCTTGTGAAGATACCAACTATCTATGTATAATGTGTCCTCTGTGTAATACTGGCTGTAATTGCTTTTTCACCATAGTGTCAGAAGCACAATAATCAGAAATTATTTTAACACTGCTTATATACATTTTAAAGTTGTAACAATAACTAGTATCTTACTCACATAATTTGTAAAATTCAACGCTGAATCTTACTCTTTTTGATGGATTAAATTGTTTGTAATAAATACGTCCCTTGTATTTAATAAGCGATTCATCGATAGAAATGTCTTGTTGAATTGTGTATACTTCTTTAAATTTTTAATTGTAAAAATCGATTACAAATTTTAGTTTCCTTAATTTACTTGTACTCTCACGAATATTAGTATTTGCAAAATTCAAACATCTGGTCATTTTAAGAAATCTTTTTAACTACATTCTTATTCGAAATATAGGTGACGTACCACCAGCAACAGTTTTAGCTCGAAAACTTGACCAGCAGCCTTACACTTGGTTATATTCGAAAGGGTTAAGGGGAAACAGACTTATTATCTAACTTTCGCAAAGGATACACGATTGTACTCGAATTTGGACCATATGAGTCTATAATATATTTTTCCACCATTTACAAATTTCTGCACAATTTTCGTTTTCAAATTAATTGACATCTAATTAGTAATTAATACCTTAAAAAACGTCATAGTTTAGGAAATAATTGCTTCCAAACCGAAATTAATTATTTCCATTGAGATGTCATCTGTACCACACAATTTATTGGTTTTTAATTTGAAAATTATTCCCCTCGACTGTCTGAAGGTTTTCGGACTCTTGGTCAATGTTCAATATCGAAAAATTATCGTTTAAAAAAAAACAAGCGAAGTACTTGTTCAATAGATTTTCTTTATCTGAAATAACAAAATGTCCCAAGAAACGTATATTGCGGATATATTTATCTCCCTTTAATGTTATTATTATATTTCAGCATTAGGAACAACGAACTTAATTGAAACACGTATAGGACAGCGTCATGTGCTACATCTTTTTCAAGATATGATCTACAAAAATTGAAGAACGTAAGTTAAAACAAATAATCCTTTTTTTAAAGCTAACTATATAAATATACTTAATGATAAAAAAGGAAAAAATATAATTTGAGTTATTAGATGCACATGATACGCAAATTTAATTTTTCATGGAATTTGGCTAGATTGTGTGAAGCGATCCTCGCTTAAACAGTAAAATATTTACATGGACTGGTGCATTTAATTGCCGTGCTGCGCGCCCAGGTGTAAACCATGTTTCGTTCAGAATTACTCAACATTAGAGCTAGGTGGTCATTTCCTTTAACGCATTAAAACAAAAAAGGCTTAATTTTTGCGAAATATATGGTTACTGGGAGGTTGGAAAGGCAGTTTCAGAGGGGTGTCCTCCTGGAATGGCCCTGTGCAGAAGTCCCTAACTGCTCGTCCCTACTCCCACGCACTCAAGTTTACGCGCATTTTTATCAGCGGTTAAAATTTTACCGAGTCGGAGCCAGCTTAAATGTTTTGTATGTTAATTCGTCCAAGTTTGGGCATTCATAAAACAGCCTGGGATTAACAGGGCTCAGCTGTATTGCGGCCACGGGTTGAGCTCACGTTTAATATTCCGCTCCGGCAACACAAACAATTGACAGCAACGTTTAAATTTTTACTTCCACAGTTTACGAAGATTGAATAATAACGCACAATGTTGACAAAGTAAGGGAGCGACATCACGTAAGGTATTAAATCTGCAATTTTTTGTTGTTGTTAAGCGTGAGTTGAATTATTGCAATTAATAACTACATTGAAATTATAGCCTGTATTTTCTCAAAACACAGCTTCGTGTTAAACATATATCAATATTTAAAGGAGTATAACAGTTGAATTAGTCATAAATAAATTTTAACAAATAAAAGTAGAACATACTAATAAATTATCACGGCATATCGATCGTTTTCGTGGAACCTAATCAGGTGCAAATATAAAT
The DNA here is from genome assembly GCA_034510155.1 of Eucriotettix oculatus. Lineage (NCBI taxonomy): Eukaryota > Metazoa > Arthropoda > Insecta > Orthoptera > Tetrigidae > Eucriotettix > Eucriotettix oculatus. Next base: position 43,974,915 of record CM067379.1, read on the forward strand.
TATTATAAAAATTAATTATATATAGGCGCAAATATAAATAATTTATAAAAATTTATATTTGCACTTAAAGAATTTATTATATACTAATTTATAGTCGCACCAACGTCAAGGGTATTAGCGATTTTCTAATTGGGTAACTGATTTTCTGTTTAGTCAAGTTTTCCCAGTCAGCGAACGTAAAAACACACACAAAACATACACTCAGGTCCTTACCGGGAATCGAACCCGGGATCTCTGTGATGCGAGGCTGTGACGTTAGCCTCTAAACCACAGAGGCGACCATTAAAATTTATTTCTGACTTATTAGACTGTTTTATTAATTTATTTCAATTTAAATTTGTTAAATATAAAGGAACAAATTTGACAGAAAACTGCCATATTATGTAACACAATTACATCGATATATTACGACGTTTCGTCCGCCGTTATATGTAAAAATAAACAAACAAATTTCTTCAGAAGAAAACCATATACAAAATTTGTATAAGAATTAGAAATTCATGCAACTTAAAATAAATAAATTTAATAAAAATTATATATTTATACAAACAATGGTTTTTGAATGAATTTAAGTAATTTTATTTCATTATAATATATAAATAATACATTTTTTAATGAATTCCTTATTAAAAAGTTGTTCATCCAATATAAAAATTTTCCGTTATAAGTTGTTATTTAAGAATACAGAGTCACATTTGTATTGTAGACCGTTAATCTTAACCATGTAAATTTGAAGTAATTGAAATAATGATATTAAATCATTATAAGAACAGTGTCGTAATTTTTGTTCAAATTAATCGTATCACTTATAAAATTTACAACCTACGTGTAGCTTTTCGCTACTAAGCGCTGTGAAATAACTATTTCATTCATATAATATTTTAACATTTTTTGCTAATCTAAATTATGTTCTTCGAGATAAATATGCTTTTATACTTACGAAAATCACCTTCAATGTTCTTTCTTTCCTCTTTAATCGGCTTTTAAGGCTCACTTTCTTTGGTCAGTATAAAGTATTTTACTGTCTAAAAAGCTAGTTTTATACATAAGTCACATTATATTTTATACACAACGTTATTACTGTTTTCTTACAAATATTAAATTATTTATCTATTTAAAACCAAAATCGAACGTCTAGAAGAATAAGAGTTATTAACCTCAATTTAATAAGTGATATTTTATTTTAGTTAATGATATTGACTAAATTATCTAACATCCGTCTTGTAGTTTATTGGTTTAGAATCTAATAAATGGCTACGTAATTATTCCAAAAAATTTAATCAAAATCTCTACGATTTTTTGTTTTTTCATTTGAGATCTACTTACTTCTGGATAATAGGAATACTTCAGAATTCAATTCATTAAATTAATTATTTGAGACAAAGGAATATTATTTTGACCTCAACAATGAATTTCCCATATTCGTTTTGAAATTTTTGTGAACAATAAATGAGTTAAATTAGCCTCTTGGTCAGTTTTTATTTTAATTTTAAAATACTACGTTTCGTCTCTCATTTGGGACTTCTTCAGTTATAAAAATTTAGCTGTACATGAAAACAATACTACGTTTCGTCTCTCATTTGGGACTTCTTCAGTTATAAAAATTTAGCTGTACATGGAAACTCACTCCTTGCCTCGGCATTTCACACCTGAATAATTCTCAAATGAGAGGCGAAACGTAGTATTGTTTAATATTTAAATTAAAATAAAAACTGACAAAGAGGCTGACTTAACTCGTTTATGTATATTTAATTGACAGATAAACTATCATTGAGTAAACAATTGTTGTTGTTGTGACATTCAGTCCTAATACTGGTCTGATGCTTCCCTGCATGATACCCTATCTTGCGCTAGCATTTTAATTTCCGCATAACTAGCACATCCCACATCCTCCCTATTATGCTTAGCGTATTCCATCCCTGGCCTCCCTCTTCTGTTCTTACACCTCACTCTTCCTCTAATACTAATTTTACAACGTGGCCTTTCCATATTGTTCGCTCTTCTCCTATTCTGCTTAGAACTTCCTAGTTACAGGTTTTATGAACCCATATGATTTTCAACACTCTCAGACATTATAACATTTCAGAGGCTTCTATTCTTTTCCTTTCTGCAAATCCTACCGTCCACGTTCGCACTCATATAACGCCACACTGCATACGAACATTCTTAGCAATGATTCCCTAATATTCACACTTATACTACCCTCAGTAAATTCCACTTTTTTTTGCAAAAGTCTTCATTGCCTATACTATCCAGTTCTTTTTAAGTCAACTATACTTCTACTATCTTTAGTTATTAGGCTTCGCAAGTCGCAGAATTCCTTTGACTTCCCTTTCACATCTAGTAAAATCTTCCCAAAATAGTACAAAATAATGGGCATAAATTACATCTACATAAACCAAAATATGATCATGTTACCGAATGATTACAGTTTCTCAGATTAAGTGAAAGATCAGATAAATGTAACTATTTATATTCATATCTGGAAGGAACTGTTTCTAATTACAGATTATATTTAATGGAAATAAGAAACATATTTTCTTGGCTCATGTCTACGCCGTTCCACACTACTCTTACATATTAATTGTTGTAGTTTTTATTAATGTATAGAAGTCAGACGATACTTAATATTTAACCACATAAAATCTTTAATTTTGGTTTGCCTTACAATTACCGTTTGTTTACTAATGAAAACCACACAATATAAAACGGTTTTGCTGATTTAAATTAAATACTTTTAGTGTACTGGTCCCGCCCGACGTTATTCATTATGACCTCCTTTACAGTTGTGGTGGTACAAATAATAATCGTTTGCTTTGGAAGATAAAAGTAGGAGTTATTTCGGTTGCAATAAATTTGAATTAGATGCATACTTGGAGAAAATACTCATCGGACGGAAGCTACGGTTAGTGTTCTGTGACAGGATGTGTGACGTTAATGAAAGCGGTAATCCTCACAACTACGTTCTCTGTGGTTTTGTGGCGTCGCCAATTGCATTTGTCGGTTCATGAAACAACCACAACACCCCGTGTAAGCTAATTCTGAAAATGTTTTATGTTAAGGCTTGATTGTGGTCTAATAAATGGTTTTTAATGTTGTTTCTCGTTAATTAGAACGGAATGCATTTAATGCACGTGTTGCTTTTACTAATTTGCTCTCCTTTAATTTAATTTAAATTCAAACTACAATATATGAATAAATGTACCTACTTCTTACATCAACATCGTATTTTAATGAACAAATTTTCCAACGATAACCTGCGTGAATCATCTATCAAATTTTTTTTCGATAATTGTAATTTTTAACAATGTTTCAATTAGAATTTTTCAAATAGTTTTATTAGAAATTTTCATTATTATTGAGATTGGATTTTTAAATTAGTAAAGGTCAATTAAAAACTGCATATATATTTTTGGGGGTTAACAGGCTACGTGTGGATGAAACTGAAACAGGCCACTCGCCATTAATAGCAAAGGAAGAGAATTGAAAAGGAGGATTTGGAATGTAGAACCAGGTATCCAATGGCTGCATAGCTCCCCGGGCTATATTTTAAGGATCATACACTGTATTTCATCTAAATGTGATGCAGGGAAACCCCTATAAAATCTGTATCAGGTAGGTCAGAAGTAAGAAGTTATTTTCAAAGATTTGAATAGCAAAATTTACTGTGGCTATGCAGCTTCATGTAGCAACTTACTTTACACATAATGAGTTTATTCGAGAGAGACATATCCGTAGCCTTTTTGAAGGAATAACAATGAAATTGCCAGAAGGTAAAAAAATTTCCAAATAATTTCTGCGGAACGGGAAATATTAAAAAAAGAAAATGTTCCCGAAAAACAAGAAGCCTAGTATGGATCCTGCTTTTTTCCGGATAATTCAACATTAATTTATTGTTTTTCATACAAATTGTATTTCTAAATCGTGCAAGTAAACGGACTAATATTGTTAGGAATTGTTTTTTAAATGCCTAAATGGACTAAAATCATTATAAAACTTTCCAATTATTTCTTTAAAATGAGGGCACATTTATTTGACCATTAACTACAATTAAAATGTTCTTAGTTATATTTATCCCATAAGTTCGTTCAGGAAATGTGACACAACTATCGAATACAACCCATTTCAGCAATTCATCTCGCCATTTTCAACTTGTAATTTCTTGAAAGAAAAACAATTCGTCTCTTCGAACATGTGTGGATTTACACTTCTTTACCGTCAGTTAAATTTGAGTAATATCATGTAAATTATGATCCCCACTGTGATCCGTATATGAACATAAAATTACACAAAGGAAATAAAATATTCAGTCTTTTAAATGTTAATTATGTGCTGGAATTGAATACTATTGTATCTCCAACAAACTGTCTTTTAACCCTGTTTCATTATTTTCCCCTCCGCTAGTCACATCTATTCAATATCTGTCTTTGCATTTGTTTGTAAGAGTATGAAATTGTTTTTTCAGTTCATTAGCCATAACAATTTTATTAGCGAGGGAAAAATTTCAACGATGGGAAAGGATATTCAATTTCCTAAAATTCACAATATTTTGAATATTTAATAAAACAGGAAAATGCCAAACGATTTATTTTATTTATTTAAAGAGTAATCAGAGTTATTATTATCAGCTATTTCTTTGTCTTTTCTTATTTTTAGATGATTGTTCTGATAGACAGAGATCAGACTCTTATCACACTTTCAGATCTTTTAGCCAGCAGCGAATCAGTATCCTTTAAGTTCTGTATTACAAATGTTGTTGTATGAGGATGTTTGTTTGGACTTCTAGTCTATCGTGACGTTTATTTTTCTCTCTCTTGAACTATATCCCTAATGCTTATAACTTCGTGTAATGTTTGATTCTTCTCATACTATGGAGCATCAACCTTGACTCTAAAGATTTTTGATTATGACCTCTGAATTACGTAATTCTTGGACTTCTGTTTTATATGTTCTTTCCAAGATAATTTTCAGTCTAGACGGATTCCAATTTATTTCACATGTGTTTATTCAGGAAGTTGTTTGTAGATGCTTATTGATGGTCACTGAAGTTTCCGTAAATTAATTTTACCTGTGTGGATTTTGTGTCCACTCATTACAGAATTCAATTAAGATGGTGTTATAAGTTTTTGCTTGCTGGAACTTTATTTTCATTTGTAAGAATGTTAATAGTGTTGTCTGCGAACGTCGGACATATATATTTACTTCCAAAGACAGACCCTTCAGGAACGCGTGACATGAAAGTTTTTCGTTTACTCGAGTTCTGAATGAACGATTTTCCAGGCATAATTTTGGTATGTATTTTATTCTGTATATGCAAGGTCTGGTTCAAATTCAGGAAGACTGGTTTAAGGTACTTTCTGGGAAGTAATTGAATTCTTAGGTTGAGACCCAAATTTCGGATTATATCTTCAAGAGATGCAATACGATGAGTAGTAGCTGTTCTAATAATTTTGCCACATTTTGTAGCAGACTTATTGTTAAGTACGATCTTATACTATTCAAGTAGTTGTAGTTATAAAATGATTTCTATTAGCGTCAGTACTTGTAGCCATTAATGAAGTCTGATAACTGAATTAATTATATGTGTTAGAATAACCAATATTTTCTTGAGGAGCTGTATGGAAACTTTTGGAGTAACTTGGCCTGTTCTTTTTTTTTTATATATTTAGAAGAGATATTCGTGTCGTATGTATTTGAGAGTTACGTTTTGTATTAAAGACTCGGTGCGTTCGAGATGTTACCATCTAAGAAATCAATAATGTTCTGTCTAGTGTATCATTATTACGACTACAACACAATTGTCGACTATGTTTTTGTTAGTTTTAGCCCATTGTCGAATATATGGAGATTCAACACTTATGTGTATTTTGAGTTACTATGAAAGCCGTAGCTGGCGTAAGCATGACAAGTACTTAATTTAATTAGCAACAAATAATTGATATAGTTTGGCATTTTATCTTAATTTCTACTGCAATTTGAAACATCAAATTATCTTTTTAAATAACTAATATATTAGGTTTTCATTAAATAAAGCACTCATTGTTACACATCATTTCGGCCGTAACTGTCGTTGGAGATTGTCCACTTTTTTGGGGGGGTTAACAGGTTACATGAGGGTGATCCTAAAACAGGCAACTCCTCTTTACTAGCATAGGAAGGGAATTGAAAAGGGGGGATGCGGAAAATCACGACACCATATTCTTCACATGTATCAGTAATCTTTTCGACTGAGGGAGTCAAGGAGAAATATGATGTACTGCTAAATTTGTAAGTTTTTAACAATGATATTTATATAAAAATTCAAAATTGTAACATAGAACTCAAAATTAATTTATTGTAATTTATTTATTATGTTTGTAGTAGGCCTGATTTAGTCTCAAAAATGAGATGAAACGTTGCTTTTGTTAATAAATGGTTGACCGTTTATTTATTGAAAATATTTAAGTCATAAAACTATGATGTGATTATGTTTTCATAGTCAGGAGTATTAAAATATTTAAAGCTTCGAAAACTTCTATCAGATCATTTTCTTAGCGCAAAGGTTTGTTATCCACAGTCAACAATGCGACTTTCCTACATTACGTCTTATAACTTCATGTAAAATACATTTTTAGCTATCTGAGTGCCGAGTATTTATTTATATTAGCCTAGGAAATAAACTAATTATATACACATCTCTTTGTCAAAACGTGATCAAACTACCTTCGACATCGTCACTCTTTATTGAACCATTTAAAAAAATTTGGAATCGTATACTATTGTTACTTAAATGTATATTGGCAAACTTGGAAGATTTATCAGATAGCCATTACTACATTTATTAAAAAATAAAATGGAAATACTTTTGAAACAGAATTTTACTTTCATTTCTTTTTAGAATATACAAACTTGTTCTTTTTACGTTTAGAGGTCTTCTAAATTATAAGAAAATATATACATAATTATTAATTAAAAATATATTTACATTGTTTATAATCATCCTTCCATGATTTTTGCAAGTGTGCGTTAGTATTTCGCAATATATAATTGATAAAATGTGAAATAAACACATTATAAACAAATTGCCACAATACTGCGGTCAGAATTTCGGCCCGAGACTTTGGAGCAGCAACATTAAATTTTTGTTCTGTTTTCATTAAAGAACTGAGGAGGTCCCGAAATCTTGGGGGACGAAACTTTTGCAAAGAAAACTAATCCATTTATGACACTTTGCCATTCTTTGTGTATTATTTATAATATATTAAATTAATTTCCCTATAATTTATAGAAAAACGAAAAATGTAATTCAGAAACTGTTTGTTTCACTGCATAACTGATTGTCGACATATTTCCATAAAAATGCTACAGTATTTTTTTTGGTCTTATTCTTACTTACTTTTTCGCTTCAAGTCACCATTTTCGTCCAGTCTATAATGAAAAGTTGTGATAGTTCATAACAGGGCATTGTGTGGTCAATGTGGATAATATCTCGTCAATCTTGCTTCAATTTTCGTCTATGTCGATTGTACATCGCTCTGCAGTTCCCTGAGATTTATGAGCATCAATATATAACACTTGAACAGACCTCGAACTATCGGGCAAGTCTCTAAATACTAGTGTCATGATAATGTTTAGTGGTTTACATTCGTCCTCAGTCATTGTAAAGATACATCAATGAACATTGCATTAAATTTACGAAGAGGTGCTATAAGATAATTAGAGGTAATAACTCTATTTCTCAATCCAACGATTTTCTAACAACTTTTTCTAGCCATAATGAATAAATCTCCATACCTGAGTCTCCATTAATTTTAAATTATCACATTAATCGCAACTAAATTAAATGATTTTTAATTCTGTGTTTATGTTGTAAAGCTCAGGAATAGTAGACAAATACTACTAGTCTTTAAAGATAATTTTCAGAAGCTTGTCTATACCACTTTGCATCATAGTCTATATGATTTATAGATTTGATCACTTAATGAAATTCTCAAAACCGTTTTCTCACCATTCTATCGGACAATAACTCCAGGTTAATCGGCACATTTACATCAGTTTTAAAGAGAAGTAATTCCTCCAATAGTATTACCCTCTAGCCAAAGTCTCTCGTGTATTCCGAGGCTGACAAGCAAACGTAATTTTTGTTAATTAAAAATCTAAATGAAAGTTAATACTCGTTTCAGCTAATAAATATAAGCAGACAGCAGCATTTTCCGGTCACAGACTGTGCACGAAAAATTGACTTATAACTGGAATTAGCGGCTCACTGCATTTATATTATGCTTTTGTTTTATCTTTAAAGTAGCTTGTCAGGGAAGCTTATGCTGTTTGTTTTATTGTCACGAAGCTGAAAATGTGGATACAGTGTAAATAGGATTAATTTTGTTTTGTTCAATTCACATGAAGAGGCGCTTTCTGCATCACAGTAACTGTTATTTAAACCGCAGACATTGTTTCACTCGCCAGTATTTTCCGCCTCGTCTTTTGTAATAACTGCAGACGATAAACCAACCAGGCCGTAGAATAGAGGCTTGGCTAATAGCAGTTGCAATAAGTGTAATATTATTTTCTGTATTTAAATTTTATATTCAAAATTATCTTAAGTTTACTGTTAACGGTATTATGGCGTAAAGAGGATTAATACGAGGTTTAAGCACCACAAGCTCAATACTCAGAGAGTAATATAACCTTTACTTAAGTTTCGGTTTACTTAGAAGGATTTCTTTTTTACATCATGCCTTGGGATACAAAATTATTGGATACTTACCACTAGAACCAATGTTACATTTCAGTATAATTTAACGTAATAGTTTATCATTCAATCAATTAATACTTTCCGCTCTTATGAAACATTTAAATAATGCACTTTATTAGGTTCATATAACGTTAAAACAAAAAAATTATTTGAATCTGCATTCCATATCATATTTGTAATAAATCATCGCATATTACCCTGAAAATATTCACAAGTTTTAACTCTTTAAATATAAAGTATTTTTACCAGAAATAATACCAAAAGTTAAAACAACACAATTTAGTTGAAACCAGAGACAAGAGAAAATCAAATATCCAGGGCGTGGCCATCACAATATCTAGATCCATTCTTACAACTATCACTGAAGTACTGATAAATTCGTCGACACAAAAGTGCTTCTTCTATTCTGACCTAGCGCCATTTATTCCGTGGTTTGTTTGCTAGCCATCTAGAGAAGCACGTCCGTCTCCAGATTCGACCCACACCCGACTGCTCGCCGGAAAATCACTACAAATTCAATAATCATCGAAGTAAAACAATTATACTATCTTAAGCTAGGTTTTGGCGTATCATCACCTGAATCTGTTGTTGTTTCGATATGCAGACTGCTACGCGCGTCGCGAAATTCTGACGAAGCTGCCAAACACGTCGTATCTTCACCACATCTCGTCGACGACTCAAATTCATGTTTCTTCTTGGCTTACGCCATCTTGTTCAAGTCCGGTCACTTGACCTCAACCACCAATCGCAAGTGTGTGGCTTCCCGCTATGGGTCGGCCATTTGCAACGCCAAGTCACGTGTATAGGGCGTGTCTATACGTTCGCTCGCTAAGAATTGCGACCGCTCTCTCAATCGGCAAACTCAAAATATATCATGTGGCCGTAACATGCACAGCCTGTCTTACAATTATATTGATTGAAAATTATCACTGTATTTATGTAGATATAAAAATTTAAATAGTAGCCTTAGAGAAAAGTCAAACAATAAAAATGATTGAATGATGAATGAATTAATACTACTATAAGAATAGAAAATACAATTTTGTGTCGCATTGTTTAACCTTGTTCTTATAAGCAAACTAATTGCATTAGACATGGAAATTTAATAGTTAATGAACAATTGGCAAGTAAATTATAAATAGAAACGTTATTTGTAAATTTTTATAAAAAATTAAATAGGTCTAAAAGTAGTTACGGGTCAGATTGTATCGTTCTTCAAGTAATAATTATATTTCTGCCTTCTCTAGGTAAAAAGTTTCATTTATCTAGTATTTACTAGAAATTTATTATTATTATCGGTTTGATAAATTATTTATATGTTTCTTATTTGCTATTGTTTACTGCACACTTGTGCTTTTATGACAGAATAATTAGTTATGAAGACATAACATTACTGTTTATTTCAAAATATAAACTATTAGTTAGTTTCTATAAGATTTGAGTATATTACAGTTTACTCCCTGAAACTTTGAACCACGTATTGAAAGCCGCGTTTTCATTCAAATTGGGAAATAAATCTAGTGAATCTGAAAATAGGTGCATCACCCTTAATGGAGCTTTATGTTAGTATCGAAATTCTGAATTCACAACAGGCTAACAAATTGTGAGTGCTGAGTTGTTTTTTTTTTCGTGGAATGCGATACACCTAGGGATCGATGGGAGGGTGAGATTGAAATAAATGACCTGGGCGCGGACAACGTGTGCAGAAAATACATGGCTATTTGTAACTCTGAGCGGGCCTTACAAATGAACTGCACAACAGCACAAGAGGTCCGTCTTCTTGGAACAAATTCTTCAAACATTTAGGGAAAGAGAAGAAATGTCGCCAATTACACGGAAAAAAATAAGTGGCTTCAGACAGTATAAATACGTAATTTCCTGTTCTTAAGAAATATTATATAAAGCAAATAGATCATAATAAATATTGAATACTTTTATTTGAGGAAAGAAGAAACTCATGCGCATTTCAACTTGTTAATTTGAACGACGATAAAGGACATATTAAAAGCTTGTGAGGGGTAGAGATATTTCTTTTAATTCACTGCCTACTTTAAAGGAAAATGAGCGTAAAATTTGCTTACTTACGTAAGAGTTCTAATCTAAAATAAACCATTGCTTTTAAAATGACAACCTGCAAAGAAAGAAAAAACATTACTTATCAACTTCACTTCATTTTTTCATTAACATTTAAGTTTGACTGCGCATTAATATTAATTTATATTATTTAGGATAGTCACTTTACAAGTTTTCTGAGATTTATCCTAAATTTGCTATCTAGATGAAGATTTCTCATAAATACTCCCACACCAGTAGTTGATGATCCTATTTATGAATGAAAATTTGTCAACATCTGTTTCCTGTTTTCAATATTTTACTTTAAATTGATAATCCCATCTACCTGTATAACTGGGATTTTGGAGCTCGTTCCACTCAATGGTTTTGCCAAATGCAGCCTTGCGGTCTCCATCCTTTGTAACAATCATTACTATCTTAGTTGTTCTACCTTTACGTACGTATAACTTGGCGCGACTTTCATGAAATTAGAATCCACTTTCTGAACCTAATAAAGTTTATTTAATTATTTCTATAGGAATCCAATCAAGCTATCCCGTATTCCAAAATTGGTCTAACTAATTTCCTTTGATTTTAAAACATCCCTTTTATAATTTTCATTTTGGATCGTGAAACTCATCTGGTCCTCTCACCAAAGTATATTGTTGAAATATATTTCTAGATACTTGCAACACATTGCCCTTCGAATTAGTTTCCAACCTAATCTACTCTCCGTCTCATTTATCAACGATCGTTTCGTAAACGATATTGGGCTGTTTTCTTTCTATAAATTATCATTTTATTTTTCTGATCCCAAAAAATTCTTTCCGAAAACCATGTTGACCATTAAAGAACCATCCTTTTCTATTAAGTTCAGATAGGACGTTGACTGCTAATAAGTGTTCCATAATCTTACACTCTACTGGGATTAGGCTGATGGGTCTATGATGTTAAACCTCAATTCATTTACCTGATTTGTAAATTTCTACAACTGCAGTTTTATAATCAGCCCAAATAGCCGAATTATAATTGAAACGTTTAAAATTCTTATTAGATACGCCATTATTGCCAACACTCCAAGCTTTAATATTTCTGCGGCTATAACATCTGGATCCCATGACTGCGACTGATTCATTGTTTTTTTCCGGTTACAAACGAAATTATAAAGTTTTCCCGAGTTTTTCTTAGGTCTATCGTTTAGTATTTTGCATAAAATTTTCGCTTGTGCCCCTATTTCTAATAATTTTAATAAACCTCTGAAAGTTTGGTAATTTGAAATGTTTACTTTTCTACGAGAATACGCATACCTAACGCATCCTTCTTAACTGTTTTATATCGGACTCACTATTATTGTAATATTTGTACATTTTCTATCCACCACGCCATGTACAATTTAGCGAATTACCCAGTATTTTGGTAATTAAAATTTAACAAAACAGTATGTTTTTTATAAAACACTGAAACCTTATTGAAATTATAAAGAATTTATAAGATAAGATAAAATATAATATAGTTTTAAAATAAAAATTTTGACTTAATTATTTTAATGGTGGCATAAAAAATGTGGTCCTTAGTTATCTTTTTGAAGCAGAAGGAAACAAAATAGCGCTCATCTTTATGTTGAATTATTGGTTACCCGTGCTTCAAAGGGAGATGAAAACTTTGTGCACGATTCTCAGTGTTAAAGTCAGCTTTGGTCACAAAGCTTTGTCTGCTTTTTGTATAAAGTGTTACATAACTCTTGTCCCTCTCTCAATTATTTTTTATACTAAACGTTTTGTTGAATCTTGGCTATTTCATTAAGATTAACGTCTATCCTAATCTTTACAACAGAGGCTTAAATTTCCTACTACTAACATTCTTCGGAATAATAATTAATTAAAGCAGTCTATTAAAGCTAGTGATAGCACAGCTATTTAGCATTTTAGAGAAAATAGGTCAGTCGTTTTCGTGTAAATACTCGTCCAAACAAAGTACGAGAAGCATCCCCAAACGTTTACAATTGTTCGTGAACCAAATGTTTGGGCAATATGGACATACACAGCGTTCGTTTGGTTCGCGATCAATTGCAAAGGTTTGGGTACGCTTTGCGTGCTCGGTGCGGACGAAGTCTAAAACAAACAGAATCTCTGTCCGAGGAAGTAAAAGGGAATTATAAGGTTCGCAGTTCTTTTCCAACACACCAGATGGCACTTTGGTGTTGCTATAAACATTAAAAGTAGCTTTGTGTAAATAGTTCCACAATTTAATCGCATCGGTTTCTGATCCCGAATTCCATTAAACTTAAAGATAAAATAATTCATTTTCATAAATTGAAAAAACTTTTATTTTCTTAATAAACAATTCTTGGGTTTACACCCGGGTTAAATGGAGTTTAAGCCACGACGTTTCGATGAATTGTTTATTCAGAATATACACCGGGAAAACCTTCGATCTTTTATTTTCTTCTTATACATAGACCCAATTTGCGATAAATATTATTTTACCTATAATGCTTTACGTATTCTCAGTTTCTTTATTGAACGTGACAATTAATAGTGTTAGAGACTTCGTACTGAAATTTATTGTCGCAAAAGGTATAATATTCCGTGAGATGTAACACTTAAATTATGTCAAAGATTTTTAGCTAGGATTCCACTACGACGAACAGTTTCATATTCCATAATATTGTCAAAATAAGGTTTATAAACAGTAATTTAAAAAGCCAATCCGGACGTATGAAATTCAACTCTGTGGCTACTCCTGTAAATCTGATGCAAACATAATACAGCGACTCCAGTCCAAAACAGATTGATCACTGAAGCACCATGGAAATGTCAGTAATATAACACTACATACGAATCTCCAAATGCATACAGTGCAAGAGGAATGTACCACCACAATGTCCTACAACATGAACTTCTCTTAAAAAGCAGAATGGCCGTGTGACCAAATAGTATATTAATTTAATGATGAGGTATTACATCATTACACTTTAATATATTGTCATAAATTAAGCTCATACAACATGATGATTATATAATATTTTTAGTGTTAATATATATATATATATATAAATTTATTGATATATTTATAGTTCAACTTGTCGGGTATTTTATAAACACGAGATGGCCTGGAGAAATTTTTTTTAAAATTAAGTGCTTAATTCACTTCATCTTGTAAAAGCTTCATACCCTTAATATCCCACATGTATACATAAATAAAGAAGATCCGACACCAGATATCTCAACTGTTCATTGCCTCATTTAACAATAACTTAAAAAAAATACAGAGATACTGATAACTGTGAATTGCATACAGTTTGATATTACGAGCGCATAAACAGTTGACATAAACACGCACTTAATATATTACTTTGAACAGTATATCGAGACAAATACTATTGAGTTCTGTATATTCCTTTAAAAACAATTATATGTAAATTTTTACTAATTAAATTAAATACACATATAGTTCCATAGCTTGGCTAAGTGAAAATTTATAATTTCACGTTTCACTAATTTTACTTTCGAGTAAAGTCACATCCTAAAGTATCGACCAGTGCATTATTTTAAATTAAATATTGTGAATAAACTGCCTGTTATTTGTCATAAACTACATTTTATCTGTACGAGTTTTCAATGTTCGATGAAAATTATTTATAGCTGCCATTAATGGTAACGTAAGTTATACAATACCGCAAAAAGTTTGGTATATAAATAAAAATACACACAGTGGTTAAATTATTATGACCACCTGACAACGCCACAAACTTGCCCCTATAAGGTGAGAGCTATAAAATGGAAATGTCGGAGAAGTGAATCATCAGTTGGTCTGTGTTGTTTGCAAAGAGACGCGATTTAACTGGGTTTGAACGCGACATTATTGTAGGCGCTCGAAGCGTCGGAACCAGTATCAGCAAAATGGCTGCACTTGTGAAGTGTTCGAGAGCAGCAGTTATTAATGTTTACAGAGAGTGGACTACAAAGCACGAAACCGGGTTTCAACGTCAGGCTTGTGGTTGTCACAGATTACTTAATGTTATAACTTAAAGGAGACTTGACAGAGTTGTCCAGTGCAACAGAAGAGCAATAGTGTGCCAAAGAGCGGGGAATCTTAGCCACACACTAACAGTGAATGTCTCCGAACGAACTGTTCGCCGCACATTACACCGTATTGACCATGGAAATCGACGACCTGTTCAAAAGCCTCCCTACTGTCTGCCATCAATAAGAGCAGACGTCATTAGTTCCCTTGGGAGCACAAGGATTGGACAGTGGATGACTGGAAAAGGATCATGTGGTCTGATGAATACCATGGCAGGTTTCGAATATGGAGAGAACAACACGAAATCATGGACCCCAACTACATTGCTACAACACTTTAATCTGTTCACGGTGATATTATAGTTTGGGGATGTCTTCTCGGCATGGTATGGGTCCTTTCATTCCTGTGAAACAACGTCTCAATGCCCAAGGGTATTTAAGTGTTATCGCAGCCTGTTATGCTAATCGGGCACTCTGCGAGGGATGGATACTTCCAGCAGGACAATGTTCTTTGTCATAAAGCTGGAATTGTTCTCTGATGGTTCGAAGACCATGACGGAGACTTCAACTTCCTAAGTTGGCCCGCAATCACCAGATCTCAATCCAATTCAGAATTTGCGGGATAAGATCGAACGGGCCATCAGGCAGCCGGACCCCGTACAAATATTTAGCCACCCAGTATATAACAGTATGTGGTTCATCATCCTATTATATTCTACGAGAATTCTGTTATATCCTAAAAATCTAGGGCAGACAGAACATGACAAGGAATAAAGTCAAAATAACTTTAATATATTCATGGGGGTGTGACCCTGAAACAGGCAACTCTCATTTAATAGCATAGTAAGTTAAATTTGACTTGAGCCCCCGAGCTATAGTTTAAGGATTCTACCCAGTATTCACCTGAACGATGTGCAGAAATAGCCGCAGAATAGTTGCATCTGGTAGGTCGGACTCCGAATGACGGGAGAGGTGTTTGCTATGGGGTAGCAGCATTCCCCTCTCCGTGCTTCAGTCAGTTTAGGAAGCAGCTGTTCGACTGGTTAGATAGGATCAGAGGACAGGTCTTACAGTAAGTCCAAAGTCTGCGATCCCGGAACATACACTTCCTAAATGAGATGAAGGTGTCCCACATTCTGAGAACCTTCAAAGCCAGAGTGAAAACGGGGCACTCCAAAATGAAATGCCCATTTCCTCCCTGGGGAGAAACTCCTGCGAGATCTAACTCCCAGTTGAAAATGTATATTGGTGATGAAATTCAGCTCTCATGAAATACGGGGTGGAAAAAGGTAAACTTTCAAAAAAGGAATGCTTTCATGGATTAATCACATGTTGGCTGTGAGATTACTAGCGAATTAAATATTGTATCGGATAAATATTAATGAATTCCCGGGCAGCACCGGACACCGTGCACCCAGTAGGCTATAAATGTTAAGTGTAAATTTATGTTAATGTACAGCAATTAAATATCCTATAATTTAAAGAATTATATATAAAATAATTATATTATCTGACTTCATATTATAAAAAAACAGAAATAATATCCAAAAGTCAGAAATTGAATAATTTAATTAGAATATCTTTTGTCCCCCAACATTAGGGAGTTCCTCCGTTCCGTAATAAAATGTTTACAAAATTTAATGCATCTCTTGTAGCTTCCAGCCTCGTATTTCTGACAGTCCCGTGTGAAACAGTTTTTTTAAGTTTGTGAAAAGTCACCACAGAGCATTCTAATTGTGAACAGTCTGTTTTCACGAATTTTCACATTCACATTTTCAACCGAATCATCATTGACAACTCCGTGCTTCGTCATTGAGTTTCCTAATCCACTTTCTCACTATTCCATCTGTCATTACATTTCCACCATAAATCTCTACATGTTGACGATGAATTCCAACTGACGTAACATCCTTTGCGTTCAAAAGCCTTATTACAAAACGCACTTCACAGTTGGTGGGGTCACACATTGAATTCAAAATTTTGAACCATGCAAATGTAAACAAACACAATCCGGCTGTAATAGTGTCAGTGGAAATACAATGAATCAAAGAGAGATGCGAACATGCGCGTAACTGCGACTCTAGCGTTACGGTGGCGGTAGAACGAAGCGATACTAACTTTCCGGAGCTCTTCGTCACATTGTCAAAGCAATTGCTATGCAAAGGGAAGAGAGAGAGAGAAAGATTGTGTCTTACCTGAAATTGAAGTTTTCTTTCTATACGAAAACATTTTACTTTTACATTACTTATAAAATGCTTTTAATTGTAGTTTATCGTGATAAAATCATTTGCATCTAATTAATAAGATTAAATATGTTCACGTAACGCTTAGTAAATGTTTGTGAAATTTATAAGAGCCACCAACAATATGTAAGTTTGAAAATTTTAAACGTACGTATTTAGTCATTAAACTGGTTTAATGCAACCCTCCATGCTAAATTATCTTGCATAAGCCTCTTCTTTTCCGCGTAACTACCACATACCCTAACCTATTTAGCGTATTCCATCATTGACCTCCCTCTTCTGTTCTTACCCACACACTTTCCTCTAATGCTAATTTTACATGACCATCATGTCTTAAAATGTGACCTATTAATCTATCCCTGCTCTTTGGCAATGTCCTCTATATTATTTGCTCTTCCCCTATTCCGCTTTAGTGATTCTATCCACCCATCTGATTTTCAGCATTGACCTATAGCACCAGATTTCAAAGGCTTCTATTCTTTTCCTTTCTGCAACTCCTACCGTCCACGTTTCGAACACACACAACGCCACACTCCATGCAAACATTTTCAGCGATTATTTCCTAATTAATATTCACTCTTATATTACCCGTAAGAAAATTTTTCTCTTTTTGCGAAAGTCTTCCTTGCCTGACCTATCCTACTCTTTATATTTGCTATACTTAATTAGGCTACCCAAGTAGCAGAATTTCTTAACCTCCTTCAAAATATCATTTCCAAATCTAACACCCTTTGTTGTTCCACTCTTTTCCATACAACACTCCATCACTTTGGTTTTCCCTCTATTAATTCTCATATGAACTCTTTCTGTAGGACTCCGTTCATGCCATTTGTTATGGTTTACAAGTCTTCTTCTGACTCCCCTAATACTACAATATCGTCGGCAAAGCGTAAGGTTTCCTTGCAGTTTGATTCCATTTGCCATATTCACTTCTAACTTCCGTCATCGCCTGTTCTGTACATGAGTTAAAGAGCATAAGCGACAGACTGCATCCTTGTCTTACTGCTTTCTTGATTTCTGCTTTATTTTCTTGCCCTTCAATTCAAATTACTGTTGGCTGCCTTCTGTAGAGGTTATCGATAAGCCTTCTTTCTCGATATTTGAAACGTACTTGAGAGCTATTACTTTCATTCTGTTTCCAAAGGCCATAACAATCCCCCCCAAAAATCACACTCATGTTCCAACATCATAAAACGGTTATGAGAGGATTAAAGTCGGAAATGAAAACAGAAAAAATCTATACATATATAACGTTTTATGAATCATGGACATTATAGTGTCTAATTAGCATCCGCCTTACACAGGCTGCTTCAATGAATTATTCGCAAAGCAATATTGTAATTTGCATTCGTGCTTTAGTAGAATTACATTAATTTTGCTTCGGAATTGTGATACCTGTACAGGCGTATTTTACTTTCAGCAGGCTACTATGAGGCTAGTGCATGTTTTACGTATAATTAAAACAACGGGTGCCAGCAGGGGCGAGTGCGAGTTACACGCGCAAACGTGTCGCGCACTTTTTAGCATTCGTTTTGGTGCAGCGCCACGCCAGGTTGTATTTCCAGAAATAGTAACACGTGCAACTGTAGGCAGCATACTAATTTGGAATTCTGCAAACTGTTGTGTTTACAGCGGAGGTTATTGGTATATCAAGTGGGATGGGTTTCTGTTGAATTGTTTGCCTGTGCCTGCGTTCTGTCAAAGAGGGTTGATTTACGAACACTGGATTCAAATGCTGCTGCTCGATGCGGTAATATTTTGCAGGAATTCGTTCACAGTAATTCTTGAAATTCTGTATTCGTCAGTCTTTATATGAAATTATAAACCACGGTAACGTTATGCAGCCGCTGTACTGACAAGGATTGGAAATGTTAATAAATTTTCTTCTGTAACATAAATGAATTTTCTGCAATTCAGCGTTAATGAAGAAGAAAGTTCTGAGACTAAATGTAATAAACAGAAATAAATTTTGCATAACTTTCTTTACTTTCGTATTCTCTGAAAATTAAAACTTTTAATTACTCATTTGCGTAATTTAATTTTTACAGCAAAACAACAACTCTTCACTTCCACTATAACATTTAAAGCAACATGTTTCTATAGTTTTTTGATGAAATTGAAAAAGTTACCCCATACACAACACTTTATTATTACATAACTATCAATAATAATGTAACCATTTTTCTTTAATGAAATATATGTCCCTAAAGTAATATATCTATTTTTTCTTTCATACTGATGCTATTCTTTTATCGAGTCTTCAGTGCTTTTTTCTAAAAAAATCGTTCCTTTCTCTTATAGTTATGCTCACAAACAGATATTTTTCGTAGTCGATACTACGCATAACTAAATCGAGCCTGAATTACAATGAATTGAAAGACGTTTATTAATATTCATATTCATGGAAATATAAAACGTATGCTTAACCACGTACTTGTGGAATCTTCCATTTTTATCTGTGGGGGAAGGGGGGATGATCCTGCAACATGTGATTCCCCTTTAATAACATAGGAAGGGAAATGAAAAGTGAGAATGTGGTCATCTATTCATTTCTTTTAAAAATGCTTATATTGGCATAATTTGCTAATGTAACGATATATATTTTTTAATAATTCTGTAAATTAAGATCTATTTCTTTTTAAATTACGGGTTTCCAGAATTGTCCACGTATCTTCTTATATTACCCCGGTAAAATATATTATTCCACAGTATCCCTTCGTATACGTGTGATTAAATCATCATTTACACTCCACCTATAGAATCTAAGCTAACGGAATGTTAATTTATTCATGGCCGGTATGCAAAGAGCATAAATGAAGACTAAAAACTGGTACAATTAATTGTCTGGTAAGTTAAATAAGGTACTCCGGGACTGAAGTACACTTCAGTCGTTTGTTGAATGTCATAATTAACTTTCTTAAATCAGGAACGGACTCCAATCTCAATTGCCTCCGGGTTACTTTCATGTAACTTGCGCCTTCCTTTTTGGTGCGTCAGCTATGACGCATGTTCTTGTTGTGGTATTCAGTCCTAAGACTAGTATGACGTAACCCTCCATGCTAACCGATCCGGCGCAAGCTTTTTCATTTCTATATACCTACCACAATTCATTTCCTCCCTAATCGGCTTAGCGTCTCCATCCTTGGCCTCCCTCTTATGTTCTTACCCTACACACTTCCATCTAGTGCCTCCTAAATTTTCTCTCTTCCCCTATTCTGCTCAGAATCTCCAGGTTAGTGATTTTATCCACCCATCTGATTTACAGCATTGTCCTATAGCACCACATTTCGAAAGCTTCTATTATTTTTTCTGTCCGCAACTCCTATCGTCCACGTTTCGCACCCATATAACTCCAAACGAACATATTTAATAATGATTTCATTAATATTCATACTTATATTAGCCGCAAGTAAATTCCTCTTTTTTACGAAAGGCTTCCTTGCCCATGCTATTTTTCTCTTTATGTGTATTATACTTCTACCATTCCTAGTTTTATGCTGCCTAAGTTGCATAATTCCTTAGCTTCCTTCAAAACATCCCTTCCCAATCTAACACTCTTTCTTATTCCATTATTTTCCATACTACACTCCATCACCTTGGTTTTCCCTATATTTATCCTCATGTTGTACTCTTCTCCAGAACTACATTATGGTTTCCAAGTCTTCTTCTGATTCCTCTAATACAACAATATTAAAACCTTAGGGTTTTATTTTTTATCCTTGCAATTTTAATCCCGTTCTATATCTACTATTAAGGTCCTTCAATGCGTATTATATATATATATATATTAAACAGCATGGATGACATAGGGTTGTTAACATTGTTGTTAGAAACTCTGTCAAACAATTTCAGTCACTTCCTCCCTCGCCCCTATGGATGGTAATAGTATCCTACGCCTGCAATATTTTCGAGTGACAAAATTGGATCCAACCGCTTAGAGATATATATGCGGAACATACACTAAACATCTGAAATTAGAATCGATTTACTCATAAAAAATTAGTTTTATTTAGAAGAAGAGGATAGTTGATCCATATCTTCGGTCTATTATGTGTGAAATATTTTTTAAATATAATAAATATTTGATTGAACTATTAATACATTCTTAGATTCTAATAAATATGCGAAAAGATTTTATGAGTTACATACTCCTTATACAAGATTACACAAGATGCCGTATAGAAAGAAATATCGCGGCTATTTTCAGTCGTATTGGATTGAAGGGCAGTTACCTGCTTCAGGATCACCCCCGTGTAGCTTATTACTCACACAAAAAATAGCTGTTGTTACGACTTAAAACAAAAATTAACAGTTTAAAGCTTAGGTTCTTTATGCCTGTTCTTTTTTAATTTTGTTTAAAGGACAGTGGAAGTTTGATTTTATGCAGCAACGTTTAAGCGTGATCCATTTTGACCCAACATACCAAGTGCTAATTATTTACTGCATTGAGTCATTACACGCATAATCAGCGATTCGGTTTCCTACAACCATAATCTGATGAATTATCTATCGGAACCAATAATAGCCATCGGCGCATTAATTACGGCGGAATCAAACTGATTGTAATACTCGTCGCCCATTATATGTTAGGAATTCATGAAAGGGGTAGAACGTCTGTGCCGCATGAGCGACACGTTAGAGCACTCAGGTGACCTACGACAATTGACACTAATGCACCATGTATCACTGCGCCTGTTTTCCCTCATGGCCTCGTTAGCGCTTCGTCCTTCAAAAAAACCGCTAGACATTGATCTTCCTAATGATCCCGGCTCAATTTGGTACACTTGATGGGGTTTTCCATCACGATTTACTAAATCAGTTCAATAAAGTACTTATGCACACCTTCATTAATCCTATAATTTAAGAACTATCAAGCGAACATATAATAACAAATTTTAAAGCTCACGGCTCAACAGCAATTTATTTAATTAATATCATTCAAAAAATTTCGGGTAAAAATTAAATGGAAGAGAATGAAATATCAAAATTTTTGTAACGTTTTATACTTCCTTAGCATGGAACTGTAAATCAATGCCCTTAAACGTTCTCCTTTAAGTATTTTAAACTGTCCACGTGACAATCTTTTTCTTTTTAAATTGGAGAAGAATTACTGTTTCGTTTCTTAATTTAATTGTTCTGTAGAAACGTACAGCGCAAGGTGGATTTTCTGTTAAAACGTTTAAACTTTACGCATTTTCACTATATTTTTTAATTTTAATTAATTGTACAAGGGTAATACAGAAAGCTCCTGAACATTCAGTAGAACGTTATTTATTGAATGCTTTTGACTAATACACCATGTTATCTTATTAATTTCGACTTATCCTATTCAATTTCACATTAATCTTATGTTGTCGTACTGATATTACTTTAATAAAAATTATTATAAATTTAGATCAGTTACCGTACAATGTCATGTTGAACTGTAAATAGAATGCGACACGACAAACTTAATTAAAGGGGGAAAAAGTACTTACTATAGTCTGTTTGCAAATGGAAGGCGTTCTCGTGTTCAGCAAATGAGAACAAAGAAACAGACAAACGTTGCCACATCGTCCCACTTCAACCTCAAAAACTCTTACTTCAGCAGCGGTGATGTGACAATGCCGCAAGAATTTGATTGGATGGAACAAGGAACAGCTATAAGGCCATATCGGCTCCAATTTAGAAAAGTATATAGTTGAAATCTTTCAATAAATAACTGGAGAATATTTAAGTAGTTTTTGAAGTATCATTATTTATTTTGTCTCTAGAACGCTTAAAATACAAAAAAAAACTTTATTTTAGATTTGCGTGTCTTCCATTACGGGACCTAAATCGATTACGTATTTTAGTCTGTCTGTCCATTACGCTTATATTTCTCAAATTATAACAGTTTCGATAATATTTTTATATACTTCTCTAGAGCTGTATGAAAACAACTAACATCGGGCTTCTCGATACGGCAAATATTATTCAATACCTGATTTTTAACTTCTTGGACTAGGCTGCTGTTCGCTATACTTAAAATGGGCTGAAATATGTGTCTTAAGTGATAAATAACTACAGGCTATCTCTAATATGCAACCACTATTAAAAAAGTTAACACACATAATTCTGTCTACTAAGATACAGTTGGTTTTTTAGAGGTAATATTATTAATAGGTAAATAAAATATTTTTCTTCAAATGTAGGTAATACTACGGCCCAAAAATAATTGAAATGTATAAAAATTTTAATATTGAAACAATTAGTTTTAAGTAACATGTTATAGAAAAAAGTCGATCAATTCCTTTCCGATAAATTATTGACAAATATTTGTGCTTTTGTTTCTTAATATTATTAATCTTTCTTTCAAACAATACAGATTAATTTCTTTCACATTTTATCAGTTATATGTAAAATTATCTTCTGAAAAGTGTTTATAGTTAATTTATGATGTCAAATGTTTTCAAACGTAAGAATATACGAATTATTTCATGCAACCTCATAAGCTAAATTCCAAAAAATGGAAATTATATTTCTTTGCTACATCCCTTATTTGTTTTATGTAAAAGTCTACAAGTTCTTGAATTTATGGCCGTGTTTTGCTGCCGACTACATTATATCTTACAGTATACCTCCGAAGGTTTAAGATGCTCTGAACTGCGAATCATTAATATCCCTTCTCTTGTCACTCCACTCGACGTCGTATATCATGTTATGATTTTCTTACATGGCACAGTGACTGATCGCAGATTGCATATGGTTTGGTTACAATCAAACCAAATAAATCATTAAAATGATGCTTGCATACATATCGCGACCATTCCTGAAACGATGAAAATTTGCCAATTCTCGAACGGATAAATTCATTTGTACGTATTAAACGATATTAAAATAATAAGTTTAATTGATATAGTAAACCATTTCTAGCAATTATTTCTAAAATTTATGCGAAACCAGTCTCAGCGTCCACCAGTATCTAATGTTCTCCTATAATTTCTTCCTTCAACAGTATATAAAGTCCATAAAATTTTCTTCGTATCAGGGGTTTGTGAAATAGGTGATAATTAGTTAATATTTTATACCTCGGGGCCAAGTAAAGGTGGGAATGTTTTCAAATTTGTAGCATCACGATATGAAGTTGAACTGTCTTTCGTCTGATATATTTTCTTGTTTGTTGACTTAAACTATTTATTTTCCTTTGTACTGTTATTTCTCTTTCCTCGTTCATTTCAACCCCGTCTGAACAGCTTATCTAATTATTTACTTTCGAGATATTTTTCTGCGTTACATATTCCCTCTTGTCGCCTTCTTCGTCATTCGTCTCTTAGAACACGGCACATTTTATCAACTTTGCTTCTTTGAATTTGGCAGGAAAGAACTTAAATATGTTCAAAACATGTCCCAGAAAGCACTAAATAAATTATTAGATCGTAAATTGATAGGATATTCACATTCAAATATTAAGTTTACACAAATTGAATATAAACTTCCGAATGCCCGTCTATAAAATATATAAAACGTTTTCTTACCACAATATTGAAATAATAATATATTTTCTTGAAATGAGTTACTGCTCCATGAATTCCATAGTGGTCACGAAATATTTTAAGTAATGTTTCTTAATTGTGCCATTAATGTGTGTCTGAGTGTGACATACGATTGAAACTTATTAAGTTAGGTAACATTTACCTAATTACATTAAACTGAGTTAAATCTCAATGTTAATTACATATTTACCGAATACAATAGCATACCAATACAGTCAAGATCGGTTATACGGAGAATCCTTTCTCATTTGATATCATTGCTGTTTTGTACAAACTAAGCCAGTATAACGAGGTAAATCCCGGTTATTACGAAGAAATCTCTGGAGCTTTGTAAATTGTATATAAGCGGCTACAGCTTCAATAAAGTATGGAAAATAACATTTCTACCGCTACAGATTTATTGAGGACTAATCCTATGTCTGGATATCGAAATGGATAATTAACATACTTTATAAATCCGGAAAATATTTTAATGTGGTGAATTTTACCGAATCACATATCGACCTGCCCTTTATAAGACTATGAAAATTTTGAAATTATAGCTTTAGAGCAGTGGCACATTCCAAGAAAAGTGATATGTAAGAGTACGTAGGAGAATTTCATTCTTGCTCTAATACATAAACATTCTAATATACAACGGGTCCAAAATACACACACGCTAACTAAAAAATATTGACTTCTGAATAAAAATTGGACTGTTTTCAAGTCTGAAGATTACTGAAGAATAAACAACATTTCGCTATTGAAAACAACGTAACAAGTGAAAAAATTGTCAATTGTTCAATTTATATGGTGCATTAATTGAGTGGTTATAAATTCAACGTAGTTCCAGTAGAATCTTGATACTGAAAGCAGAACGATTTGTCTTGAATGTTTTCGAAGAACATTCTTAATTTCAATTTAGTATACTTACACAATGCTTTATAGTAAAATCAATACTTACTGTAGTCTGTTTTAAATTGGAAAAACTGTTAGTGGGCAGTTCCCATGATGTGTGAATCAACCAATCACATCGCTTGAAATTAATTGCGGGACAAGCAGCGTTGCACTGCCGATCTATCAAGTAGTTATCGTACGTGGCAACCGTGCGTCCCTCCACGGAGACTCGCGAAGTGACTGTTAATTTTAAACCGACTATAATACCAAGGCCGATCTGCTGTTCTGTCATAGACAGCGTCACCTCTCCGCTTCACAGAGGTCTAGGATTTGAATCTCGGCATGGGTATGATGTCAGGACCCTGAACAGGTATCGTCCAAACTGTCAGGAATGTGTAATGGAAAACAGTCGTTCTGGTAGACCAAGGTCCTGAACAATCATTCCCTTAAAGTAAAATATAAACCCGGATATAATCAACCTTGGTTATGAAACCAAATAAATACAACTGTCAGATACGAGCTCTAGCGCCTTTCACGTCAATTTTTGTCCCGGTGTTACGTGGTCTGTTGTAGCGCAGAAAACGTCCTCTAAAAATCAAATTTCCGCTGTTACCATTACTTTTTTATTAAGAATTATATACAAGAATTTTTTATTAAATGATTTCTTGCCTCAATTTAATCAATTTTTTCTGAAGTTTGCAAAATTTCAACTTTGATCTGACCGAAGTCAAATTTTAAATATTTATAATATCTGAGAAATGATGCACCGAAGAAATGGGTTGACCTAATAAACTTAATAAATTTAATTTTATGAAAAAAGTATTTAACATTTAAATACTCACAAATGAACGTTAAACAGGTTACCTATATAATTTGATGATAACGGCATTTGTTTCGAGTACAATTCAGTAATAATCTCAATATGATCATTGTCAATATCATACCACAAGTTTTCCTTCCTTCGGATATACAAACTCACCAGCAACATGAGTAGCAATATCGCGAGTTGTCACCTTACCCGATTTCTTTTCGTCGCACTTGGCCATGGATTGAGTGTATCACGCCCCTGTGGCGGGCAGACTCGACAGATTTACTTCGCCGAATCGTGGAACCCATAACACTGGAGACTCCAGTGAAGGCGAAATATTTTTTTTTTCTCGTGTGGTTGTAGCGGCGTCTACAAAAGGCAGCAAATCGGAAATTCCTACAACAGCTGTTACGGTTCCGTAATATAAATACAGACACTTTAGGAATTATGTAGTTGCAAGAGATACATGAATAATGAAATTAACTGTTTATATCTTTACCACGCGGTTTAATGAGTCTGTAATTTATATAACAATATATTAAATAAGCTTTTAATAAGTAGATAATTTTATTTAGCCAGCTATAATATAAATAATGACAAAACCTTCATTAAAATAAACTTTGATATCTTCCCAACATAATCATCTGGACTCGTGAAGAGAACTACGAGTCTTTGCCGTCGGTGTCAAAGTAACACTGTATACCTGTTTATATGACGGCAAAGTAGTAAAAGCTTTTGAAAAAAATGTATCAACTTTTTCAAATTAATTAATTTTTAACGTTGTCTTGATTTTTCAGGAATTTACCACAGTCACAACTAAACCAATAAATAAAATTGAAGTGTCTATCTGTGTGGAAGTTTGTCTTCAATAGGTTCTGAAATGGCTTAACGGATTTCAATGAAAATTTAGGGTTTAAAAACACGAGATTTAACTTAAATATTCGAGAATGTTACATTTAGATATATTGCAGAAGCTATTAAAATAATATAACATAAATATTAGTATAAAACATTCTACGGGAAAGCTTTATTGACCCATACGCGCATTCAAAAATCTAAAAAGTGAATGTGAGTTACCTATACTCTTGATATATTTTGGCTCCGAAAAGGCATAATGGATTTCAATGAAACCATCAGGGATTGAAAAAGGAATTTTAACTTAAATTTTCAATATTTTGCAGAATTCAGAAGATATTAATATAAATATTTATAAAACCATTGAATTGACTCGCTAAAGTCGGTGTGAAAACGAACTGCGAGTTAGTCCTATTAGGTGTTCCTATACCATTCATCGGACTTATGGGGTTATAATAAGCGTAATATGGGCAGTATGAGAGATAGGAGGGGGCAAGCGTTCTCATTCCATCGATTGTTGCAGCAGTATTTGCGCCAAAATGAACCTATAGTTGTCAGAGAAATAATAAACTTCTATGGAGCGTCGATACAATGTATACGTAAATTGGCTTTTTATCACGTCAAGTAAATTTTAATATTTAGTAATTGATCATTTTTAAAAGCAAATAAAATAAGTATAATATAGTTGAAGTTTCTATCTGTCTGGAAGTATTATCATTGTTTTTTTTTGGTTAACAGACTACATGAGGGTGATCCTGAAACAGGCAACTCCCCTTTAATAGCATAGGAAGTGAATTGAAATGGGGATGCGGAAGGTAGAGCAAGGTAGCCAAGGGTTAAATAGGGCCCCCGGGCTATGGTTTAAGGATCCTATTTCCAATGAGATGCGTATCTGTTTCAGATTAATCCTATGTTACATATCTTTCGTTCAGATAATATTTATTTTATCAAATTATATATCGAAACAATTTTAATTTTTTGATATCATTTTATCTAGACCGTTACATAGACAATGAAGTGCAGTGGAGTGTAGTAGAAAGTAGGACTATAAGGACTTTACAAAATATTATTTCTCTTTTTTGTTTAGTTTTTTTCTATATGGATAAATAGGTATTTATTTAATGTTATACACGCTTAATTATAGCTGCCACCTAGCATATGCCTAATTGTAGTGCGTTAAGTGAATAAAAAATAAATAAAAGGATAATGATAATAGCATATACTATAGACATTTTTCTTAAAATTTATTAGTAATTAATCTGTTAATATAATAAAATACAAAGAATGGTCAAACGTCAGAAAAGTAATAATGTAATTACAATACATTTCATCCCCCAGATTTAGGGACTTCCTCAATTCATTCTAGAAAAAAATTGTAAATTAAATATAAATAGTTGAATATAAATACACTTGGTATTCCGTAGTTACAATTAGTAAGTTAAAGATAACTATACATAAAAAAATTGATATTAAAACCTTTTCAACAGACAAAAAATTTTATATAATAGAAATACAGATATTTAAAATCTTTTTCTGCACTAAATATATTAGTATTTTAGTAACTATGCACATAAAAAGGTTTTTTTGTCTTTGACGATTGCGGAACTCTATGGAAGAGCTTTTTCTCAAGTCACATTATGTAAAATAATTATAATCAGATAACAATTATATACACAGACGTTTGGTAGTGAAGAGGTGTTTTATAAAATATTTGTGAATATTATTAAACATTTTTCGTATTATATATTTTTATTCACTTCAGAACTCAATTTTGGTGGCATAAAAGTGTGTTAGAGTTTATTTTTTATTCTGGCCTACTCCCAAGTACACTTATCGCATTCAATAAATTTAAGTGGCTGTATATCAGTCGTTGAATTAGTAATTTATATGTCTACCATAATCGTTTTTCGATTTGTTCCGTAGCTGCTCCCTGGGGGACCATGTAAAGCTTTTTCTGTCGCTGGCGAAAGCAGAAGTGAACGAGTGGACTCCCCATTCCGGGCTTCTCTGCGGAGGAATGAACGACGTCCCTGCCACACTTTACAGCTCTGGACCAGCCCTCGTTTTCGAACTTCATACCGACGCCAAGTCCGGGAACCATTCAGGTTTCAACGGACGCTTCCGCTTCCTCGATCGCCGTAAGTACTCATTTTCTTTAAAAGCAGCGAGCGTAGTTCAAATTAGTACAACTAATTGCAAACCGCAAATCACGGCAAACAAGGCAAATTATATGTCACACCTGCAAACATAAAGTAAAATTTTAAAAGTTATGTAATTATAGTATGTATGACTCCACAGTATTTAAATGACATATCAGCACAGGAAGTTATTAATTTTAAAACTTCTTTAACTGAAAATCTAGTGCGTAATTGTGGGCTTTTTTTGTAACTGAGAATATCGTGGTATTTATTTGATGTTAATGCAAGTACAGCTTTTAATTTTACCAAAACGAATTGTCTGTATTGTTTAATTACAGTAATTATTTATAATCTTCACACACGTCGGTCGAATTCTGTAGATTCCTAATAATTGCGGATATCAAATGACAGCGTACACTCGTAATACGTTGTAACCTAATTAGTGGTAAATATTATATAATGTTTTTACCAATGGATCAATTTCTGTATGTCTGCACATATCTAATAATGTCATATAATGACAGCTTAAGTCCCTTTATTTAATTCCTTCTATTCTAACCGCATCTTGCCCATATATAACCGAATTTACAAATTCACGAAAACTGCGTATTTGATATTAGAATGATTTTTACATACAGCGATGAACTACCGCCATGTTGGGACAGTTTTGAATTCAATTTTTAATAACACGTTAATCATTCCATGTAACCCCTTCAAGGGTGACTTTCGGGGTAGAACGGTTTGGGAAAATCCCGGAACTTTTCCGGTTGTACCACTTAAGAGGTTAAGGTAGAACTAAACGGACTGTACTATTAAAGACTCTGAATAATTATCCACAAAAGAAGCTATAATTCGGTAGGTATGTCCCTCAGAAGTATGAAAAAATAAAATGGTCGGTGTCTAGAATTAGGGATTACTCGCCTAACTTGAGATAATTAACACTTTAAATTTTGTTTGACGAATGGAGCAATTCTTCACTGTATTAATTTTTATCCACTTATTAATATTTTTATGCTTAATTTTAATTTTATTTTTATTATGAACCATCATTATCACACTTTTAAGAGTGGTAATATCAATTTTCTTCCAAATTGGCTTTGTTGACATTTCGTTTTCGCTGGTAGTTCTTCCGTATCCGTCAATTGTGTAGGGTGGGGTGTGTCGGGAATAAAATTACAGAGTATTTAAAAGATAATTGGGAAAAATATTTTCGAAATTTGGAGCTACGGAGAAGCAATCATGTCTTAAGAATTTCAGGTTAAACTACGTACGATACCATCGCTAGGCGTCAATAATGGGGGAAACCTGACAGCGTACATGGTTGAATGTAGCATCGCCTCTCTGTCGGCTTCTCCATAGGACACTCTCCTCAGCGTCGCCAGTTGATGTCCTTTAACCGTCCGGGACCAAACGTCGTCTCTCTTCCATCCCCTCCAAATTGATAGAGCAGAATGTGAATTCACCACCCTGTCGTGAAGAGTAAAAAAAATGAATTTTAAGATATATTTTCTTTAGACCACAAAATCCCATTGTTTGAGGATTACGGTATTGAAATATTTCTGTGTTTCCCTGTATCTCGATTCCCACGCGAGCGTATTTACGGAAAATCCCCATACGTGCCAAAATGACATCCCTGGGGATTAGTGGTGGCATAAGGTCCCGACATGCTTTCGCTATTCCGGTTTCCAATCCTCGCTAACTTTATATTAAGAATTTTAAAAGTGTTAAATATCGCGCTACAGTTGAATGACCAATAACTGATTCAAAAGCAACTTTTAAGATCTTTATCATTATAAAAATTGAAAATCCATTTTTTCAGCGATGTTTTGCTGCGTAGAGCCGAGATTCTTGAAAACATTTATTTCATTATGGAACCTCCATTTTTCATTTTCAAATAGGATAGCGAGTTTTTCAAAGGACTGAAAGAAGGCAAGATCCAAGTGTTGGAATATGCGAATACTTTTTGTAAATTTTGAAACCATTGAACAAAAAATTGGTCCCTAGAACCAGGAGATTTATGTCTACGATTCATTATAAATTGAGATCCACCTTCCCATGTCTCTTACACATCCCCTTTATAAACTAAGAAAGGTGATAATGTGACTGCACTTAGAAGTATCGAATAATTACCAAACTGATCAACGCTTTCAGTAAGTGTTCAATTTAATTTAAATAAGTCCAGTAGAAATGTATTTGCACAACTACGTAGGTGTGAGGCAACTGTGAGAAATAAACATGTTGCTTGTATTTATGATGTACTAGCAGATGCATTAACATTGGAACATAAAACCTCCCAAAATGTCTCACGTTACGGTATTGTCCCAGGTTCGGATACTTCGCAGTACTTAAGAAATTCGATATATCTATGATTATTTTAAAAATCCAATGGTCTTGGTATTTTATTATGAAAACTCTTTGACATATACCCAACTAATTGTTATTTGTCGTAATCACAGAAAGTCAGATATATGCAATAATTCGGAAACACTCTTACTTTCTTTCTATAAGCCCTGTTAGTCAATCTCAAATTAATATTTAACAATTGGTCCATATGGTAAAACAGTTGTTAACACACGTAAGAAAAGGTATTCTGTAAGACACTCGATGGTACACTACGATAACTCGTTTCCATACATGACCATCTGGCGTCGCTCATGCAAGAATTCCTGAATCCAGGGAATCACTAAGTAAAGCCGATGCCCTGGATGTTTTATCCAATATCGTATCGGGGAAGGGGGTGGCTTCTAAAATTGAATGTTTTTGCATAATCTACAAATACAACATTGATCCGGTTATAATAAAGCTACGATTTTATTTACAAATATAGTTAAATATAAACATTCTATCTGAAAGTAATATGAAATATAGAATAGTAAACGTGTGAGGTTGTATATTAAATATGTTGTCACGACCACATAAAGTTGAAAGAATGTGCCTTTTTACATATTGGGAATTTTTACAAGACATTGTTACATACTCGTTTAATGATGTTTAATACGATTTGTAAAATGCATTTATTCTACCCCAACGTGAAAATGTAATATTATATATATTTATACGTGAGTGCAAAGCTTTGTACCCCTGAACACTGGGCGCGAGGAAGAGTTCGATATTCTACATAGTTAAATTTTATATGGAGAAGAAATGCAGAACGATAGTATTTATGCATAATATATGCCATTAATAAAATAAAGATATTCATTAAATAATTATTCTGACAATTAAATTTATAAATTTTTTAGTACCCGAAGAAGTCTCAAATGAAAGACTAAATGTCTTAATATTTCTTATTTTTTATTATTATTATTTATTATTACTACTACTAAGCTGCTATTGGGCATTTTCCCGGTGGCAGCTATATACAAAGAAAATACAAATAAAACACAAAAACAATTACGAAAAGTTTACACTAAGGAAGTTTTTTGAAATTTAGTTTTTCATCTGAAAAAGAAAACAAAGGAGCCACACAAAAATCACTTCACTGCACTTCACTATTATCACTTCACTGATTCTAAAAATAAAAAATACTCACTTAAGTTTCCTTAGCCTATTCCTAAACTGATTTACGCTACCCGGAAAAGTCGTCAGTATTTCTGCAGGCAAGGAATTCCAATCGCGTATTGACCTATTTACAAATGAAAATTTTCCTACGTCTGTACGTTGCCCTTTTTCTTTAATTTTGAACGAGTGGTCATTTTTAGAAATATAATTTAGCGCCGTTAGATGGTTTGTTATTTCTTTCCAGGCCCTGTGGTTCACCCTTATAAGCTTCATATATTGCGCACAACCTGGCATGTTTCCTACTATTACTGAAACCTTCTAAATTCTCGTGAGGATTATTTGAAATATAAAAGTTTTGACAAAGAGGCTAAAAATATTCATTATTTACGTTATTACTGAATGTCAAACACGTAAATGTCTCTGTCAGAAACATCGTTCAAGTATTACGAATACATGAAACTAAATTAAATAAAACGTGCATACATTTGCTTGTTAATTATTATTGGTAGTTACAAATATATGAGTAGATTCAAATATTCCCACTTACTTTCATTATGTCCCGACATTGAACAATGACGGGTATTTGTATTCGCGTCACGTAATAATAGATCAAATGTAAATTTAAATAGTAAATAGTAGTTACTACTTATCAGTAAACGAATAAATGAACGTCTCCGTATTATTTCGATGGCAGTGCCATTTGCGAAGTAATTTCCATGAATAATGAAACCAAATCAATGGTACTTGACATAAGAAAACCACGGTTTCCTATACAAAGTTGGTTTTCCAATGAAAATTTTGACATAATTCGCTTCCCCGCACCTCGAGGTGGACAGTTATGGTTTCAATAAGTAGCATTTGTAAGAGTATCACATGCAATTTAATTTAATTTTGCTGATCTGGTGCGTATTTCTTAAGATATCCCCATTATTCAACGATTTTTACACGCTTTGATTTTTGTAGATTGCAACGCCATCTGTGAACGAAATGACTCGAATCGTAGGTCAAAGTAGGATAATTTCTTCTGGAGAATCCGAATCTGTAATAAAAAATTTGGGTTCCCATTTAAGTCATTAGATGTGCCGCTTCGAGGCGAGCATTTTTTAGTACTAACTTTTGATGATCCGACGAGAGGTTTCAATGTCTTCAGATAAATTGAACATGCTATATATATATGGGTTGAGTAGATCGGCAACATTTACAGAAGCGCAATTTTCAATTCGTGACCGTCGCTTCATCCTGACGCCGTTTGTATAATGACAATAATGGATCGAATTTATAGGAACAAAACGTACAGTAAAAACAATGAAATTAAACATTGAATGCGAAAACAGGTAATTATGCATAGCCAATCTATTTTTACGACCAAACCGCTAAACCACGAATAAAATCAATATCGGTCGCGTGAAAGCAGTCGTAAATATTCAAGGCCAAATGTGAATGTTCCTTTTTAAAATTAGGAATACGAGGTTCTCTGTGATACACGATTCGCTTAGAGTTGAGAATAAAGTTGTGTTCCACGCAAATGTTTGATCAACTGCACTCAACATGAACGTTTAGGATTACAACTGAATTACTAAAATATAATTATGCATAAGGTACAGGGAACCGAGGACAGACTTCATTAAACTGTGTGTGTGTGCAGCTCAGTAACGTCTTCTTACGTGAGAACATTGATTCATTTCAAATTCAATTCTCGGGTTTCAACCTTATTATCTACTTGACAACGATGGCGTAGCTTGCTGTCGAAACGTTGTGTAAACAAACTTTGACCTGGGTTGAAACCCGAGAATTGTTTTTGAAACAAATTCACCAGGAGAGCCTTCGCTCTTTAAATTTATTCATTCATAAAGATTGAATATATATTTTATTTTGTTCCTTCAGTAGTGACTAAGTTTACCATAAGTAGTAAAGACAAAATATTTAAAAAAATTAGAATGCTTTAAAATTTCCATTTTTAACTATATTATTCGTAAATTTGCTATATTAACCCACACAAAATAATTAGTAAGGCTTTAAATTTCTCATTTAGGCGTAAAAATGAGGCAGAGAGGTGTACGTGCTTTTTTCTATTAGGAAACGAGAACTAATGTGAAATCCTGTAGAAACAAATTGTTGCATCCGAGAACTGATTTATCGTAACTATCTTTGAAATATAATGATGATATTAGTTAAAATATCGGACTGATTGGATATTAATAACTAGTAAAAAGACATGTCAGAAAAAAATTAATATGAACTTTATTAACAGTAGTTCTTACACATTTCGTTCCTAGTCTGGGACCTCGTCTGGTGTGAATCGAAGGAAAGAAGAAATTGTGGATGAGGTTTCAAATTAGGAACAAAACGTCGTAACTTACAGGCAGTTTTACTATGTATTGATGACAAGAATTGTTGCACTAATTTTGAAAACGGCAGCTTTAAAGTGTCTAATTAATTGTATTCTGTAACTATTCCTTTAATTTGAGAAATTATGTAATTCTTGTAAGCAATTCATTTAAGTGAGTAATGGAAAATTGTAGGCAAATAACCACCTTTAGTCTGCATTATGAATGTTTTCCAGAAAATTTATTTTGAATTCTGCAACCGAAACGTGTGTCTTAGTGAATGTAAGGCGTCATTCCAGCTCATGGTGTTGAATGCGTTTTTTACGTCCAGGGTCAGTAGAAGTGTTATTTTCCTAGAATGATGATTCCCCGTTTGCGCTGCTTCGGCTGTTGTTATCACCTCTTCTACAGCTCTTATCGTGGAGTGCCCCTTTCGGAATCCATGTTGGTTCTCCGACAGATCACCTGCTTCTTTGATTGCTTCGAGGATCCTAGGTTGCAGCAGCTTCTCGTACACTTTGCCTGCTGTGTCAAGCATACAGAGTGGGCGGAATGCCGATGTCCCGATTCCACCTTTTCCTTTGCTAATCAGAGCTAGGCGAGAAATCTTCCACCTTTCATTAAACACTCCACATTTTAGGCAGCAGTTGTACATATTGAGCATCAATTGTGGGCAATTTTCTGCCACAATTTTCAAGGCTTCGGATGGGATACCGTCTGGCCCCGGTGCTTTGTTGTTCTGCAAGGACTTCGTAATTATATATGCAGTGTCAATAATTCATCTAATAATGGGAAGCAAATGTTCAACATAAAAAGTAAGAACCGTTTTATTATTTGGTCACTTCAACGTTGCAGTTGCGATTAGGAAGTCAGGCGCATTCCCACTTTGAATTTTACATTTTCTAGGGCGTTTACAAATGTTCAAAATAATTTAACAACTGACTGTGAAATCTGATGAGTGATCCTTTTCTTGAATGCACGGAATGTTACGTCAGCGAATATTCGTCGCGAATTGTGAGACGTGTATGGGAAATTAATGGTGAGTGATGGCACATAACGTCCCCTGTGAAATAGACAGTCAAGCAGAAGCGAGTCACTAAAAAGAACTTTTGCACGGTTTTCTGGGACAGATAAGTGTTTTGTTGCTTGAATTATTGCACTGAATGCGACAACCAATAAAGATGTTTGTTTTAGAACACTGCCGAAGCTCCATCGTGAAATATAGACCAAAAGGCGTGGAATTCTTTCGTGTGGAATTATTATGATTCATGACAACACCTGCCCACATACCGCCAGATTAACTCAATATGTGAACACATTATTTGGTTGGTAGAACTTAGACCTTACAATCCGTATTTGGAGCGAAGCATCTTTCATCCTTTTTTCATCTGGAAAAAAAATTCCTTGGTGCAAAACATTTCACAGACAGAATCAATGTTTGTCGAAGCATAGAAATACTGGTTCCTCTTACGACAAGGGGCTGAATAACGGCGGTAAATGTGTGGGAAGTACTTTAACGTGTATAATGATTTTTATTTATAGGCAGATAATAATGATCACTACTTCTCACTACTTTCTTTAAAAAATCTTTCACATATAATGCCAAAATGTTAATAATTTTAATATTATGCTCTTTTACTCATGATTATTCGTCGCATAAATAGATGAGAAATATTTTTAGTTTTTGTCTCCGTTGTTCAACTTTCTGCTTACTTTCTATCTTCAAATGTAGTCTTGGCCGCAAATATACAGCTTTTCTAAGCAATGTGTGCTATAACAGACACACGTAGGTACGACACAGTGAGATGACACAACCATCAACACCAATAGGTGAGGGGAGATAAAAAGTAATACCTACTTGATCTTGATGTTACATTTTTGTGGCGCCGACTATGAAGATTGTTTTGATTTATACAAACGTGTCTCAGCGTGGTAAAATATAATAAAATAA
This sequence comes from Eucriotettix oculatus, assembly GCA_034510155.1. Classification (NCBI taxonomy): domain Eukaryota; kingdom Metazoa; phylum Arthropoda; class Insecta; order Orthoptera; family Tetrigidae; genus Eucriotettix; species Eucriotettix oculatus. The sequence goes on from CM067379.1 coordinate 44,011,939, forward strand.
TTAATATTCTATAGTTGTGTTAGCTCGTTTTCATTTTTTTGTTATTCTCAAATCTGTTTTTCTATCGTAACTGAAACTGACAGACTCTGGAAACGTGTTTAACTTTATGACTAAATATTTAATGTCCAGATAGCTTGAAATAGTGTCTAACGGTACGTTCCACAAGTGGGTTTATAGACGTAAATGGCGCAAACATGGTTAATATGCATAATTAGAGCTTTATTGGAGAAGCCCAATGATTTACGAATACTGAGACGTGAAGTGGAGAACCACACTACTTTCCCACATTCGTATAATAGACGACGCACTCTCCGTCGCATTTGAACCTGCAATATCCATGCGGAATGCCATTTGGAGGCGAAAGCTGTCGACTTACTCACCTTAGCGTATTGTATATTCATGAATCCCCTTTGTTGAATGCCCAGCCAGTTTGAAGCCAAGTTGGTTGCGGCCAGCAGAGATATCGCTCCGTGGCGTTAATCCCACCTCTGTAATCCAGATAGGCGTGCAGCGCGGGTAATCCCCGAGTATTTACCCTCACTCCAAACAGCTTCTGCTGTTAAATGTTCCGCCGAACTTAGATTAAGGCCATTCGGGGGACGAGATAATAAGAAAGAAAGCAATTCTGCCACGTCTTCTACCCAGCTGACCCACAAATGACGTGGAGAGACGAAGTCTAGCTCACGGAAAACACGAAAGAGATTGACGTGGCACACCAAAAACTAATTAACAAAACGGTAATACATATTATATAACTTTATAGTAACATGTTTTAATACCATTATTCAAATTTTTAAGTTTTTCATTCGGTAATTCGTTGTTTAACATGTACTAAGCGGATATTATATTTATAGGAGCTTAGAATTGGCAAACCTCAGTATTATTTTAATTCAAATATTATATGCAATGAAGCATTTATGAATAAATATAATATAACATCCATTTATTCACAGGAAGTGATAAATTTAGAAAACTATGGATTAAATATAAACTGAATGAAAGAGAAAATCAGTACAGTTTTAAAAATAGACGAGAATCAAATTAGAGTGGAGTAAACCTTATAAAATTTCAGGGAGTGTTTTAATGAATTTAACTGTAAAAAACTTGTACTGGGTGTTATTTTTATAATAAAGCTATAAAACAATTACAGTAAATCACAAAAAAAATTAATTTTTCAAAATTAAAACTTTGGATCTTTATGGACCTCCAATGAAAACTTTTTTTACTGCTTCTTCTCCTTAGCTCTGTAGCCCATTAAGGGCCTTGGCCTACCTGGTCGACTACGGACTATCATTTTACTTGACACATTCCGAATTTGGAGCACACCGATTCCCCAGCAGTCTTCAGGCCGCTTTCCTTTGATTTCGTACGCCAAATTTCACATAAATTGTGTTGCATCATTACAGCGTATTTAAATTTCTATTTATGTACTCATATTTGCTTTGGGGAGCTCACAACAAGTCTCGAGGAGTTTTGCAGGAAAACTGACATGTTCTATTTATAAATAAATCATACCTTTTCTTGATCTTAAGAACAGTTTTTTCTGCAATGATGATTTTTTCCTATGTACGTCTGGCAAAAAAAACTAACACTTATTTTTCCCCAAGCCAGATCATCTTTCAAAGGCTTGAAAATGGCGCTTAGTCTCACCTGTTTCTCCCGAGTCTTGAAACAATTAATGACATAACAGCTTAGTCTACATAATCACCGTAAACTAAGGCTAATGTTATATTTTAGAAAACTGCAATGATAAATTTATGTTGTAACCTTTATATTTGCAGGTACTTCATCCTTTTTGTGCGGTTCGTTTTAATGAATTAAAATGGAACTTCCTGCTCATTATTAGTTTGTAAAGAGTCGACTTTTATTTTAATTCCTTTTTGGTACTTCACTCAGAATGAATATTGTAGCAATTTTGAATTAGTTCAAAAAAATAAATGTTTTTTTATCAAATCTATCTTAAAGGCTATGATGAATTTATAGATTAAGATCGCGATTCGAACAAAGGGCTGCGGTGTTACTTGGTGTGATTCCTGATCCTAACAATTTTTTATGATTATCTCGTTATTCACTTTCTATATTGAATTTTTCTGTGATCTTGAAATACAAAAATTATTTTTTTAAGTTACAGTGTTGTAATTTAACGAATTCCGGCAGTTATACAAACAAATTGGTGGGAATGTTATGAATATAGCAATATTAGTTTTCAAATTAGATTCTAAATCATGAATATAAAAGAAGCCTGAACTCCTGCAGAACAAAAAAGTGAAAAAAATAAATATAGAATACAGAAAAATAAGAAACTGCCAGCTATAAATAATCGGTGAGAAAATTAATCTCTTATGCGTTCTCTTAAGAGCACTACATATATACCGAGACTCACTGAACGAATAAACACTAAGGAAAATAGTATTGAAAATACTATTATGTATAGCGATCGTTGTATATAAATGAAAATGATAATTTTGAATATGCAAATCCTGTCATACATAGTTTTAACGAGTCGAAAAGCCGTATCAAGCCTGTCATTAGTCTCATAACACTAAAACATCAATACGAACCGAAGTATCCAAATTTAGTAATTCAGCAGGTGTTACGAACATATTTTAACTCCACAGTGAAAGGCAAGCGTGAAAAATTAATTTCGCAAGGGCGAAACAACGCAAGCTGCCAATTTACGATGAATTGCGCTCCATAAATTGTGCAGGGGTGCGCGAGGAGAGATGTTTTGGAATTCGAGGCAGGTGAAGGTCCGCAGAGTGCAAAATAAATTAGAAGGCGGCTCAGAAATGCCTGGGTCTGCAGGGAACTACGAGCTAGACAGTTGACGAATTGCACTCCCGACTCTGACTTGCACGTGGGGCTAAATTATGCTCCACAATCACATACTTGTTACCTAGTTATGAAGCTGCTTTTGCAGGCGTGTTAATTTTCCGTCGCACTCATTCCACACTTGCTTAATACACAACAGGAAACTCCTGATGTACTTACTTTTGCACGGTGACTTGTGGCGTTACGAACGCAACTTCTAACAATACGTGAACGTTGAACGATTCCCAAGGTTGCAAAATGTTTATAACTTTTTTGCAAATCACTAGACATAGGCAATTTCAACAAAAGGCAGAAAAAGCCATATCATTTTGCAACCAAGTAGGTTTTCAACAATAAACCTCTGTTCATCTGTATAAAACGAAATCTCACACTTAAATTTAATCAAATATGAAAGAAGTGCAACAGAAACATCAATAACAGTGTTTAAAATTGAAATAATGGAAATTTCAAACTATAAAGAGGGGGAGCAACGTATATTACTTATAATTGTCATTATAAGCTGTTATAATATTTACCAAATAATTATTTACATTTAACAGAAATTGATAGAAAACATTGGTGTTGTTAAATTTATATGAAGAAGTGAGGATCATAAAATTGCTCTATGCTATTTATATTTTTTAACACTTTATTATATTCACGTCAATTTATAACAGAAGCTTTCAGTGCGCTGCATAATATTCACCTGTGATGTATACAAAGATACAGTTGTTAAATGCTCATCAACTCACTACTTTCTCATGGCGCATGCAAGATTAAAACCTGTCAGCAGAAATCGTTCTGGATTTTCCACCCGGGTCACGCGACGTTGTGACGACTTTAACGTGTATAATGATTTTTATATATAGACAGATAATAATGATCTGTTACTGCCAGTAAATGCAACGAATAAACGGAAAAACTGGGACATACAGTAAGTGTTGTCTTCTGCTCTTATTGGAACAGTCTGCCAGCTGCCTCTTAAACTGGATGAAACATGAGGATGGGAAAGCTGCGTTCCCACAGAAAATTACCTCTTCTGTCATCGAAATTCCTCGAGCATGGATCAAGAGCTCGATGGTTTGCCCTGCATCACTTCTAGGCGATACGATACTTAGATTACACCCTAGCGACCCTAGTTAGCCCTTAGCTTCACTGTTCCCCTTTTCAAATTCGCTTCATTTGATATTAAGTCGGAGTTACCACAATAATGATAGTAATAGCTATATACGGACCGAAAAGATAATTAATTAATTTACAAAAAATGGAACTATTGAAACACTTCGTGAAAAAATCCTACCGAAAAAGATACTTTGAATATAAAGTAAATTATAAAAGATAATTTTTTTTTCATTTGTTTCACTTAAGTACTTCTATTTTCCATATTTTAATCGAAGGTCAGCATTAAATTCTTGTACCGGGCATTACCTATCAATTATATATGTTATTGATTCTGAGCGTGATCGCTCTTCATAAACATGTACATAATAATTTCTGTTTACTCTTTAATTAGACGATTGTAAATAGAAAGAGCATTGTTTAATCTTTCATTTACATACACCAAATGTAAAGCTGTTAAAATTAACGTTATCTTGTATTAAAAGCTTTCATTGATTCCAATTTATTCTACGCGCTTTCAATTTTCAATTTAATTACTGACTGCAATTGTACATAATTGACGATATTACTAAATCTATTTGTATTTTGTTTTCATTTTACAACTGTGCTTTAGTTGATTTTATAAATCGGATTACTCTGGTTTGCTGGGGTTCGAGTACCCTTTCAGTCATCATGATTTCCGTTTTGCCTGAGTTATCCAAATGATTCATACAAATTTTGGTGTCACTGTAGTCAACATTCCACAATTAAACATGGCTAAGATAAACACAAGATAAGCCTGAGGAGGATCGACATAATCTAAATCCAGATTGTATTATGGAACCTGGCTGTTGTGGTTATCCTTCATGGATAATAAAGTTATTGATTTACTATTTTAATTATTTTTGTGCCGTTACTTTTGTTTGAGCATTTTGCGAACGTCTGTAGCGCTGTGTGGACGTGTTTTCGCTTAGTGAAACACTTTTTTTTCTTGAGCTCCTCTTCAGTTCCTGTACAAATCCACGATTCTACTATATAATATAAAACGATTGTTCAAGAAATCTCTGCGTGACTGGGGCTCGTTGGCATAGATTTAGTTTATTCTATTTTTTTAAGATAACAAGATTGGATATTGATTGTGTATTCTACAAATCTTAGGTCTCTAAGACAATTGATAATCGTCCCAAATTATATTCTCCCTTTTTAAAATAAATATTTATTTTACGTGAAATTAAACTGTGCCAACGTTTCTCTATGTTTGGGCTAGTTGTCCCAGTTCATGGGTTATGTTGGCACTCGTGTAAAAAATCCAACTTTTTCCCTCATTATTCAAGCTTTTGAGCACAAAATATATTTGTTAAACGCACAAGCTGTATCAGAAGAAAAGACGAGGACTATTTTAAAGATAGGCAGGCTATATTAAATAACAATACTCAAGTAACACAATTTAATGATGCAAAATGAATTTAAAAAGGGGAAGTTAAGCAATAAAATAGTCGAATAAATTTCCGTCATGAATTCACTAGACTCATAGTCGGAATATGGACGCATAGTAAAGATTTGGCTGTTGTCAAATCATGGCTAGAGGCTCCAGACTTTTTGTAAAACATTTCTTGTTATACCAGATTTTGCCTGTTTGTGCAGGCCATCTCCCACGTTGAATTTTTTCGTTTGTTGTCACCAATAACTCATCCTGGTCAATGACTATTATTTAGCAATAACGAAGTATCTCTTCTCTCTTCTTCATCCGCTCTTATTTGATGTGTAGGGATGAAAGATGTGTATTAAAAGACTATCTGTTGACCTTCAACTTCGTCATCTTGTTCGCTGAAAGTTTCAGGCCCTAAACAATCGTCATTTTCTGTTAAATTGTTACATTCTGACACATCATCTGATTATTCTTCAGTTGAACTCTCAGTTCTTCTCCTCTTTGAACGCACTGCACTCTTATTTCATAAAATCTTTATTTTATAGACTTTCTCAGATTTATTCCACGTCACTGTCTTCTGCTTCCCTTTCTGTAACTTTATTTTCTCATGAGTATCAGTCAAAATTGCTGAATTCCTTTTCTTACGACTACGTTCAGATTGTGACCGTGACCCTGCAAAAATAGTTATCACAATAAATTATTACTGTCTATACTGAAACAACAAAAAAGTAGGAAAATGCCTACAAAATAATACCGGGAGGGGTTAGTTGGAACATAGAGAAGTAAGTTGGCATACTTATGGCTCCTCCATTTTCTTAATGCCAACTAACCACTACCGGCCTTTCCGACAAACATGGCGGCCTCATGTACAGGTGATGGGCTACAATGGAAAACAGCTTATGTGTTGTCAGCTGAAACTCAATTATTTTAAATCCAGGCAGAATTTAAATTGTTGATGCTAAATGGTTTTCAAAAATTTTCCTGCTTGTGACAAATTCAGTTTTCATCCTCTCTTAAAACGAACGGCAGTCACCATTGTACAGAAAATAATTTGTAAGATGGGCCTCGCTCTAAACATCAACTGATGGCAATACCAACGCCCCATAGTGGCCGTGGGATTATTAATAATCACAATGTCAACACATCCCTTATGCCAATTAGCCCTAGTCTCACTTACAGAAACATTTCACTGACTATCCTCAAGGAGTTTCCTACTTTTTGTCACTGCAGACCTTGGTCTTCCTGGACGACTACAAGACGGTCATATTTTATGACAAAGTTTAGATTTTTTGGATTGGCATTTCCCCTTCATTCTTAACCCCAGTTTTCCTTACTATGACGACAATTAACATCCATTTACATTCAGTGGGAAAGGTCTGTTCGAGTAGCTATCGGGGTTCAAATTTTTACTGTCGTTTTTATTAAAACATGGAAACGTCTTAATTGGTACATAATATTATAATTAATATTGCAAAGTAGGAGTGATTATAATAATAACCAAATATTACAATAAGGAAACAAGTTCAATACAGTTTGTCTTTGCCATCACCGAATTTTGTAAAATATCACCCGCTAATGTTCGCTCAGATTTCGCAAACATATCCACACTTTCAGATGTCAATCGACGGAATGTATCCACCAAACCAAGATCAATATATGCAAATGCACTTGCAGGTCCAGCAACAATCGCAGCAGTATGAGCTGCAATTATAACAGCAGTATGACTACATTTACATTACCAAAACACACAGTTCTCTCACTTTTCGTGAATGTTGTCCGCAAGAGAAGACGACATTGTAAAGTTTCAAAGTGTAAAAGAAAAAAGGTCTTTTCGGTCTAAAACCTAGACTAAGCTAGTTTAAATCTAATTTCTTTCATACTGCTTCCGAAATTTCATTTCGTATGCTACCTGCCATTTGTTGTAGAATTTTCTTTTCTACGTCTGTAACTCATCCAATCTTATAGCCTACTAATTTATTTTTTGTTCTTCTATTCTGGTTTACTTCATTACTAGTGCTTAAATAGCTACATTATGTATGGTCGTTCTCAATCTTATGTGCGTGTTCTCCATATTTACTTATGTTTCTCTCCTATTTTGTTTGCCAACCGCATATTATAATGTAAAATATATTTTTCCTTGTTTCTCGACTTAATTTTTGATCTTTTGTTTCTTTATTTTTCAATATTCAGTAAATATTCTTGGTTTTAGAGGAAAATGTTTGTTCCGTGATTCTTGTTCTCTTTTAACGATTACATCTTCTGATTATACATTAGTGTTTTTTTTTGATTCAGCATTTTGTTTCGTCAGACCAACTAATCTTCCGATATTTATTCAGTTATCTGAAAATCTTCCCACTACTTAATGGTTTTGTTTTTCCGATCCTGAAATTTAAATTTACTTTTCTTATTATTATGTCTTTTATATATCCGGTTCGTCCTTCCCCAATTAAAATGATCTATTATATCTGCGTTAGAATATCCACTAGTATTATATGTGGTTATAATAGTTAATTTCCAGTACCATACTTTTATTCTCCTTATCATCATCATCATTTAGTTTATTTCGACCCAATTGTTAAATAAATTTATTCCATGTTTTTGGCGATATTTATTTTTCTCTATTCGGTTTTCTTATTTTCAGGTATTTTCCGTGTATTACTTTTATGTTCCTTTCTTTTCGTCCTATTTCAGGTCACTATAACAATATTTATTTATTCAATTAATCAAATAGAGCATTAGACGCTTAAAATAGTATATTTCAAGTACGTATATACAAAATATACATTTATATCCAATTTCACATTCTCTCGTTCAGGATTATCTGCTTTAAAGTTTTCTCTAAAGAACGGGTTGTAACAAAGAAAATGTGTATAATGTAAAAAAAATTCTAATTTAGGTTATTTTATAAAACTACGTTTCATTAACTAAAGACCTAGACAGGGATGCTACTCAAAATAAAATTTAAATGCATAAAGTAGTCGTGTCCGGGGGCACAAAGTGGATATACAATTTATGAGTACCATTATATCGCGAATCGATGGTTGTTGTTACAAATTAATTATATGTTCCAAATGACGATTGAATATAGATTTGAAATTAATGCCTCATTTTGACGTAATATACGTTTCCACTAATAATATTATCCCTGTGCTTGAAGCACAAATTAATATTATTTTTTTACGTAAAGTACAAAAGTGCGCTCTATTTAATATAATATTTTTATCACCGCAAACCAAACTGTTTGTTTATTATTTTAGGACACTTAAATTAAAAGAATAAATTCTGTATCATTTAAATATATTTTGTTAGCCGACGTCATGTTGTTTATTTTCTCTTTGCTTCCATTCAAAATTTTTTGGTATGAATACAAAAAAGTTCTCACATTACAGATTATTGTAAATATATCTGTAAATTTACTCGTCATGCTTAAATTGGATACTTATGATTTATGGTTATTGGTACAGAATTTATTCAAACCGTTTTGAAAAAAAGTAATGTTCATCATTAAATTTAATTAATTACTATTTTACGGTTGTAACTGCCATAGAAATTTATTCATATAAATATGAGTTATAATTAAATTAGTTTAGTAACAACAAATTCGAAAACCATCCACGGTTCTCACCCGGTATACACTTCAAATAATTAGAAAAACTCACTAGCCACGAAAAAATATTTATTCGAATGCAAATATCTGCCGTTTATGTACGTTTAAAATTTCCGTACCCTCCACCCCCTTTCCTGGGCATGGCATGCTTGTTTTCGAGTCACAAGAAACAAAATTTGATCGATATTACTCTACGCGTTCATACTGTTTTGCGGCACATACAAACCCAAAAACACACAAACTAAATTATATATATAAGTAGAAGATACTTGAACCATCTCTTCAGTCTTATTTCAGTCATGTAATTTGTATCAATACATATGGATATCTACGAAAAATAAAATTGAATTTGTGCTGCCCTGAGCTAGAATCAATATACACTGATTAAACATTTTTCATATATATATAAAGTAGTTTTATTTATGATTATATAGGGTGAAATATCACTTTATTTAAGTTATGATACTTTTTGTTTTCAAAAAATGTCGCAACAGATAAGTAACTCGACTTTTAGTTAGTCGTATTTATTGCCCATTATCATTCTCTCTCAATAAAAATTTTTCATTATTACTAACTAAATTAAAAACGAAAATTTTAGTTAATCGTCATCGTTATTTCACGCTGAACAGCATTTTTAATTATCTCGCTTGAAAGGCTTGACATTTGCAAGTTCTATTTGGCTTTAAGGTAGGGCCTGAAGAGGGGGAAAGAAGGAACCTGTGTCTTGAAAAGATCGACGGAATCCTACTTTGAGAAGAGCACAACACAATACACCAATGTTTCATGGCAATCGGATGAATGGTAAAGGAAATCATAAGGAAAACACATGAATTCCTCAAATCAGATTAATTGCATGAGACGTTCTGACCTTAAAGGGGGAAAGCAGCAACCTAACTATTCGAAAGATGGACAGAAACCTACTTTGGTTTGAACTGCGCTAAAAACAAAAAATTTCACGGCAATCGAATGAATTGTATTGAGCCAAAGCTTATAACTATGTGTTTGACAAGGTAGGGTATATAAACTCAGAAACGGGCTGCTCGCATTGCTTTTCGCTGATCCCATTGCACTAGTCGGCCAGCTGCCCCCCAAAATTGATCGAGGCACGGATTCGGGTTTGTTGCGTCCCCACTACAATCCAGTCTCCCATCATCGGAAAGGCGTCGGAGTAAAACAAAACGCCCGACCTATCTGATTCTGGTTATTCTAGAGTTTTCCCTCCATCACTTTTAAGTGGATCAGCGCACAGGATCCTTAAGGGACACTGGGGGCTGAGTTTTGAAAGTTCCACATTTTTAATTGGATTTGTACCAGTTTTTTACTGTGCATTGTAAATATCACTTGTAAAGGCTCTGCAAAGTTTGACTAAAATAGATTGATTATTTATTGTGATATACATTTTTTAGTCTCTTTCAATATGTAATTTTTCGTTACTATGAAAATGCTGCACGCGCATTACGATTAATTTTAGGGCATTTTAACACATTTCAAACAGACTTGTGTTGAGAAATAACATTATCTAGCATACTTTATTATTAAAGTCCGAAATTATTTGCGTGTTTTTTTTCAAAGTGACATTTTTATTTACATTTAAATTTATTAAAAGCACAGACATGATGAAAACAAATATATTTCAACACATACATCTATTATGTATATAAGGAAAGTTTTATGTAAATTTTCAACACTATTGGAGAACTTTTGAACCTGAATTTTTTTTTTTGAGAAAATGACAATTTTGTAAAATATTATGTTGTAGATATGTTTTGATGTAAATCATTTATTGGGGAGAGCCACCAAAGCGGGAAGCTCTCGCCTATTCCAAAATAATGCGTACATCCTCCTTTTTTATGTAGAGAACCTCAGTGCCCGGCTTTGACCGAATACATATTTAAACCAGCCTCGTGCAGTATATAAGTCTCAACGATTTCCAAAGCCACTAATCTCGGTTTAGTTTCATGTTATTTTTATGAAACGTCCCCAGCCCTACCCTTCTTCTCCGCTCTTTGTTTGTCAGGTCGCAAAAAAAGCCGTCTACTAATTAGTTTTGAAATTGTACCATCGTTTTGATTTGTAATCGGAACATGCAAACACGTAAATTTATTATGGAGAGATTATGCTCACATGAATTATTAATATAATGGTTAAGGTTTTTGATTGTAAGTGATTTAGAATCCAGGGTTGTATATATCGAGTTAAATATTTCTATTAACGTACAATATATATACAATATAGGTCTGATGGCAGTTGTTGGGAGATTAGAATTTGTGCAGTTTTGTATTGTTACATTTAATTTTAAAAAATTGACAAAATGAGCCAAAAAATATCTGATAATACTTTTAAGTGAAACGTGTGTGAGAAATTAGTTAAATTGTAAACCATATAGTTCTTTTTAAATAATGAAAGTTTAGAGTAGAGAAAGAACCTATCATTGCGAGAATACTATCAGCTATTAATTTATTTTCAAATCAAAACTATGAAATAATGTACAAAAAAATTTGTTTATAATTTATATTTAACTATGTCCTGTACTAATATCTATGTTTAATAACTATTTTGTTCTTTACTTGTTCTCGTTTCTCTTAATTGGTTTTTGATATATATATATATATATATATATATATATATATATATAAACACATAGTGATTGTATTCTTCGTGTGTTTATTCTGTCTGAATATTTAATTCAATCTATTTCTATCCTTAACTTTATTTACACATATCTATAACTTATATCATCCCCCATTACTCATTATCACATGTTATTTTCTTATTCCATATGTATATAAAGTTCATTTTTTGGTAATGGGTCTTGCTGGTACATTGCTAAAATATGTTACGCACCCATGTTAAATTTGTTTTTATCACTATTTTGACAGAAATTTAAAAGTTTTTTACTTAAAACTCTTGTAGTTAGAATTACAAATTATTGGCAATTTCTTATTCCGCATGTATCACGATACAAATGATAAAGTTTTACATAATCACTAAATGTTCTTGAAAAAGGCATGATTTTACATTCAAAAAGTTTTATGAATAATGGTTAGGTACAGGTAAAAATAAATGACCCACCCAAGGAAAGAGAGACAACTTTTCAGTTGGCCTTGCCTAATGCGTGGCCCAAGGCGACGATCCATCACTTCTCTCTGCTTTGTTAAACATGAGTTCATGTTTATAAATTAGTTCATAATTACATAAACGACAGCCCTAGTGCTACTTATCGTGTAGAGACAAACTTCTAAACAACCCAAAGTACACTATGGCAAGTTACTTGCGTAGGAGTTTGAATTATCATATTATTAATATTTTCAGTTCCTAGATACGAATCAAATATTTACTACGTATTCACAACAAATTAATAATAAAGTAAATAATAATAATCTTTTGTAATATTTTAACTAGGTCGATCAGCATTTTTTATTAACAAATTTGCAATATCGAACACAGTTTAATGTGTCATCTGTACAAATCATTAACTTAATAATGTGTGGATGATTTATTTTTACTTAATTGTCTCGGCTCATTAACAGAATATTTTTATTGAATTAAAATGTAAATATTTAGCCTTCATCAATTTACTTTAATGACATCAAGGGATTAGAAGTACATACAAATAAATAATTATGATTTTGAAAGAAAGTTTATTGATTATTTACAGATTGTTATTATACATAATTCACGGTAGGATTATTTAAACACACGCAAATAGACGTATGTAAATATATTGACATTGGACTCTATATGGAGTTTAGGATCGACTGTAGTCAGGCATAATAATGCACTGATCGCTGGCCAGACTAGGAAATTACAGCAATTAAATTTTCTATTTAAGACTGTCTTTTAAGAAATAAAATTTCGTGGTTTCTGATCAATCTTTAACAGCGTTCAATAATTTTTGTTTGTAGCTAAGTACATCGCAGAATGACTTTCATCGTTATCAACAGATACTTCGGCATATACCTTCCTGGACTTCACGGACTATCCTGCAGTTTAAAGGATCATACCAGTGAATTAGCCTCCAATTAAGATATATACTTGAAAATGATTTCAATGACAAAAGTAGTTGTATCATAGTTTTTTATCCTTGTAATTACGTTTGCTTTCTGGATTATCTTGTTTTGGTTTCTTCTTCTTTAATGAAAATGATAAAATCGTGGATTGGTAAAATGTATTGCGATATGAAGTTACGGCTCCTTATTTAAAGGTAATCAAGCCACCACAGATAGGATTGTTGACGGTGGCATTGCATTGTTGTATTCCGCGAGGAGCACGTAAGCTCGGCAGTGGAAAACAGTCCACAGCCAGACATAGTGGAGAAAGTTTGTGTTGTGGGTTCGCGAATGGGTCGCGGGCTGAAGGAGTAGGTATAGGGTCTCGAACAAGCTACGGAAATTCATGGATGTGACACGTCACACTGTTATTTGATTTTAGTTGACTTCAGTTTTTGGCGAAGCACTGCGATAGATGATGGTGAAGGTTGTTATTTATTTGTGACCACTAACTGAGGATTTTTGTTAATCTTATTGCTCTAAATAAGTGGACTGACGTATTCAAAACTCTTTTAGTGATTTTCCTTGGCAAAATTGCCTAGCACCCATAAGTCACCATGGTGTAAGTATAAACGCGAGACAGATGTCGAACGTAATTTGATTGTCTTCTGCGCATGACATCACGTGGGACGCAAGCTGCTCGCGAATTTCGCCGTGTCCAATGCAATTTCCTTTGGAATTTTTTGTTTTATTAGTTGTTTTCTGGTTGAAGGAAACTGTTTGACGTTGAATACAGTGTGCTTATATATTAAAGAAGACAGACATTGCCGTCGTGGTTGCACAAATTGTAACAAAAATTAAAGGAACGTGCTTCAATTATTTTTCATTTGGGAAAGATGCTAATTTATGTGCAACCTGAAACAATACTTGCCGTAGAAAAGGTTTTATAAATGTAAATAACGGTCAATACAAACTAAAATCGTGTAGAAATATACTTGTATCCATATGAAAGAGCGGATTATTTCCAGGTAAATTTGTTTCAAATACAATTCATGGGTTTCAAACCGGGTCAAAGTTTGTTTACACATCGTTTCGAGAACAAGCTCCGCCATCGTCGTCAGGAAGACTGTGATGCCGAGCAGCAGAGGTGACATCTAACTGGAGGTTAATTGTGAGTTAAGACCGTTGATTTTAAATATATATATATATATATATGGACATGTAAAGTTACAGTCCCAGCCAAAAGCAACGCACGCCGGGATGTAGCTTGCAAGTTGTTACTTGTTGGACGAGTGGCGCGCCAAACCAGCCCCGAGACGCATTGTTGTCGGGGATATGTATTGTCATTATGCTGACGTAAGCGGAAGCGTACAGGGCAGTCGTTGGTAGGGCATTGGAGGTGATAGACGTGCTTTGTGGCCGCGAAGTTTAGTAACCACGAGCCGTTTAAAGTCCAAGGGTAAACCACGAATAAGTGGAATCGAATCTCGCTTCATACAGTGATGTCGGTAGGTGAATAAGTGATTTGAGAATGAGTGAATGATCACGCCCTGTTTTGGATTATCGACTTCTAGCTCTGAATCTTAATTAAATCTTTTGGTGTTTTTATGAACACGATATAACTGGCGCCCTAAAATTCCTAAAATACGACATCGAGGAAGAGCTGAACTAGATCGGAAACGACGGGATCCGCTACAATAGATATTAAGTTTCAAGATTACAGTTTTGTTTTATTTCAAACTTAAAAATAATAATTAAAATCGTTTTAACTTTTATTAGAATGTTATTGCTTGATTATATTAAAAATCAAATTTACTCTGCATCCCAGTATATTACTACGGACTGTTTTAACGGAGATGACCTGCTGGAATATTAACAAAGATGAGGCGCAGAATGATAATTTCTCAGTTCTGTTTCATCTCTCTTAGAAATTATATGTTTATAATGTAATGTAGACGAAAATCATACCCATACTTGAAGTTTTTTTCATATCTCAAAACGCAAGAACGTCCCCAGTTTTATCTACATTTAACGTAAAAAGAATGCGACTCTCTGGGAGATTTGGTGTGTTTCTCCGACTGCATTCTACTGTCTCCCATATCTCCCCGTGACGTCATATTTCCCTGCCAAGATTCCCTTACGAATTTCACCGTATCCTAAGAAAACTCAGCATAATTCATTGAACCTATTACTTCCAACTTAATTTGTGTAGAGTGCCTTATACTGATAACTAAAACATCGTAATTTAATTAATAGACCAATTAGATACCACTTACCATCTACTTAAAATTAAAATTTCAGATGAAAATTATGCCCGTAAGTTAGAATCTACTACTATTTGATTAGTCGCCAGAATGGAGACTTTATATATACTGTTAACGGAGGTATGAATGGCGAAAGATGCGTATAAACGATGAAATACACGCTAGGAACATTACCCAGAATTACAGAATAAGCAAAAGTGCTTAATAATAAAACTAGGTCGCGCTTGTTAATTTGTGAGTAGTACGACTTACTATAAACGTTTATGGAAATTAATATGGTAATCCTTATTCATTTTATTTAATTTCTCATGAAGCTGAATATTCTACTCCGAGTTTCTGTGGAGTCGTCAGCTAAAGCCTGATGTCTGCGAGGGGCTTTTCTACGGTTATCACCGGTAAATCATCCCCTCACCCTCTCTCCATCAGTCCCACTCATATCTCTCCTATTGTCGTCATTCCATCCCCTCCCCGACCCCTTATTCTCTCTCGCTCTCTCTATCTCTCTCTCGCTCTCTTTCTTTCTTTCTTTTTATTTTTGAGTAATTATTTACGTTTGTATTCTACATTCTATTATCACATATCATAATTTATAATAAAATTATCTTTGTACATTTAGTTGCGTAGATACGAGTTCTTTTAGTTAATAGTTAAAATTATTCCATTCATTGAATACAAATATCGAATTAATTATGACGGACCGTTTAAAGTTTTTACATAACTTCTTTTTCTTACAGTGCTTAAAATCGAATGATTCTAATTGATCTTCACGTGACTCTTAAACCTATACCTATGCCGCTGAAGCCCTCATTGTTTCTGTCTCATTAACTTCATTCGAACAGATTTCGATTAAATTTTTAGTTGTTAAACTTAACTGTAAAAAATGATTTGTTGGCAATTTAAAACTATCATTTATCATTATCGGTGTATTGCCACATGGTAAGCTTCTGGTTCCACAATTAACAATTTTAATGATGAATTTATAAATAAAGTAATTAAATGCATCTGACCTAATATTATAAATTTAATTACAAAGGATAGCCGAAAGTCATAAATGAAATAATTTAATTTGAAAACGTTTCGCCCCGCAACTTAAAGATCACTTTATTGTGTTTCAAGATGGTGTGCATGAATAATACATATTTATACTAAACTGAAATATAAAAAGGTTAATACAAAATATTTCTTGGCAAATCGTTCTGGTTACACTTTTAACAAAAGTAGACCAGGACTATGTAGAACTTAAAACCTCTCCCTTGATGCACTGTCAAAATTGTTCAATTGTCAACTTGGAATTTTCTTTGTACTACTGTGGTTTTCGAAGGACGAAATGAAGAGCTTTTTATTCTTCACTAACAACGAGACTGATGATTTCAACATTTCAGTGATTGATATTCACTTGCGTTTTATTGTATGCATGTCCATTGAATTATAATTGAAGAAAAATTTGGCCTTCTCAGCCTTATAAAGGGAAGGACGAAAAGTCAACAAGCAAAGTTCCGCAGCAAAAATTATTTTCCGGTTGTACAATGAACGTTTAACGGTTACTGTTTCATTTTACTTTGCTGCCCTTTGGAACTCAACTCTGTAGATGCCATCAGTCTCGGGATACGTGTAGTGGCTGGACTCCGTCTGGCCGCAGCCGTCCCAAGGAATTTTCCGAAGATGGAGAGTTTGAGTGTTTATATTCCGCTTTCACTTAGTTATATCCGAGTGAATTTGTATAAAAAAATCAATTATTTCAATTGAAAACTTACAACTTATGTCCCGAAGCATCTTAGTACAGTGTATTTATTTATACAGATAATGCAAAAACAAAAATCATGGGAAGATGGAATTTACCAAAAAATGTTTGCTAATTGGCCAAACGTTTCGCATTAACTTTTGTAATCTAAGTTTAATTATAGGAATACTATGTTTGGGAATCTGTTGTTTGATTAAGTGAAATATCAAATTGAAAGAAATTTCTAACATTATGTACTGTTCTAATTGTTGATTTACAGTAAACTTGGGGTTTCGTGATTACTTTGTTGCATGGTGGCTTGATGGTCATCGACGAATACTAATGGCTAACCGATAAAGAACGTCGGCTAAGGTGCTTAGTCCTTAAGGAAGCTAATTAGAGAATTCATGTTGTCTCACTTTTTACAGAATTTCGAACCAATGTTCCCTAGCTGTAAGACTCTTCCCCCACTATAAGGCGATCTCCTTCGAAATGCTGCCAAATTTCTTCACACCTTGTGCTTCCAAGAGTCCATTAAGATAGAGGGGACACGCACAGTCAGATATCAGCACTCCATAGATACCAACCGTGAATGGTAACTTCTTCTTTAAGATTCCCTGCATCTGATCCCAACGTGTGCGTATTCCCCGTAAATAATGAAAAAAAGTTTTTTACTCTGCACTTATCCGTATTTTAGGGTTACGGGTTCGTGTTTACCTTGATATACTTCGAGAGAAATAGTAAGTCGTGGTGAAATACGATACTCAGTAGTCGGCTTGTAGTGGGGTTATGACGAAGTTCACTTTAACACGAATTGTTGTTATGGAAACTTCGTAGTTCAAATTCTATTCTGAAAAAATTTGCAAGGGTAAACACATTTTGGTTCATAATGGTAGTACGTTGCAATTACCCTCCCTTAAAGGTTAAGGGATGATAATTACCGGGTGTGATAAAACCACCTTGGCGCTATCTGTGTCTAGCGTTATATTGTAGTTAATAGTTTTTTAAATGTAATGTAACGGTAATGATCGCTGACAATAATATTCCTCGTCTTTCCATCCTCCTCTTCTACTTCACACGCTATCCTACATTTTGTGACATATCAAGAAAATCCCCTTTTACAGCCGTTCCTTGCAGCCATGTTTACCGAAAATTTAATACCTTTTTTTGGGGGGCGGGGGATGTAACAGGCTACATAAGGGTGATCCTCAAATAAGCAACTCCCTTTTATAGCATAGTAAGGGAATTGAAAATTCTATGAATATGACTGCGGGAGTTTCCTCTCGCAGGTATTTCGCCCTATGCTGACTGCGGGGCTTACCTTTAGGAATGCCTCGTACTCTCCGTGTTTTTTAAGCCACTTTCATCTATTTTGGGAGGTTTATGTACTGGGGACGAAGACCTTGGGCATACGGTAAAACTTTTCCGTTTATCCCACTGGATCAGTCAGTCTACTGCATCCTAAAACATGTCAAGACACGGAGAAGGGAATGCTGCGAACGCACAGAAAATCCATCTCCCGCCATTCGTATGGGCGTGAGAATCGTACCTAATAGTTCGACCTACCTGATTCAGGTTTTCTAGGGTTTCCTCTGCATCTCTTTAGGTGAAACACCGGGTAGGAGCCTTGAACTATTACTCGGGGGCGTTAGGTAACCCTTTGCTACCTTGCTGCACGTTCCACATCCCTTCCTACGCTATTAAAGGGGAGATGCCTGTTACAGGATCACCCTCATGTAGCCTGTTGCCCCCTATAAAAATAACCCACAATTAGTAAGGCAAAGAATACCATCATCCATTAAAATTAGAGAAGTATGTGGAGTCTGGCTGCTCTCGTTGTTAATGAGAACGATATATCGATAAAAGAACACAAAAACACATATTTGATAAACATATTTGTTCTGTCTCACAATAGGTAGAGTACTGAAAACTAACGTAAGATGATTCTTGTTGTGTTTCGAACACCTAATATCTTGATTTCAAGCACCATATTTATTCGTCACTATTTTATCTCGTGGAACCAACAAAAAAGTTTATCTCTGAAAGAAAATTTAATTTTTTAATAAGCTTGAAAATCAGAATGGATATATGCGCTTACTGCGTTCAGCTCACATAGGACTTAATAGCTCGTTTAATTAGTTAAACCCTGGGTGAAAGGCGTGACATTTTTGGAATCTCGTCCTGAATTCTGCGCTTAGAGGTATTAACTGCTGCGAAATTGCAAGCGCGAGAAATTGAAATTCAACCGCGCCACACCACCCGGGATTTAATTTCACCCAGGGGAAAGATGAAGCAATAGCAACTTAATACTTTCTCCTCAAAGCCATAGGCGAAGTTTCTTACATTTCTTCGTATTAAATGTGATATTCCATTTCACTTACGGGAACAAACGTGTCGGCGACAGTCTCACTGCCTACGTAGAACTGTATGGTGTTCATATTTGACGGCTATTGACGAGTATTTCAATTGGTATATTTTATTTCACCGCAACTATCAACAATAAATTATTGTGTATGTCCAATAAAAAACTGTTTGTTCAAAATGTTACAGTTTAAAATAATGGCGTATTGATATGTATTCCCATCTTCTTCTGCTTTACACTTTAGTAAAATTTTCCGTAGTAATCTAAGTGCAACTTGAAATTCTAAACACTTAGTCTGTTTTCGGATAACAGGCTACATGAGGGCGGTCCTGAAACAAGCAACTCCCCTTTAATAGTATAGGAAGGGAATTGAAAAGGGGATGTGGAAGGTAGATCAAGGTAGCTAAGGGTTGACTAATGCCTCCTATCCGGTGATTCACATGAAAACATGCACGGAAAACCCTATAAATCCTGAATCAGATAGATTTGTCTTTTTGGTGCTATTCTCATGCCCTTCAGAATGACGGGAGATGAATTTTCTGTGGTGTCGCAACGTTCCATTATCCATTTCTCCACCAGTTTTAGGAGGCGGTTCACCGTATGATCGAATGTGATCATCGGACAACACTTACCGTGTGCCCAAGGTCTGTGACCCCAGTAGATGCACCTCTTAAAACTGATTAAGGTACCTGGGCATATGAGAACTTAAATTTTGAGAGACGAGTTCCCAAGGTATTCCTTTTCAGAAACGCTACATGGGGGTGATTCTGATACAGGAGCTCTCAATAAATTGCACAGGAAGGGCATTGAAAAGGGAAGATTAAATATGTAATTAAGGTCAATAAGAATATTTATCCATCAAGTTTAATTCATTGGTTTATATTTATTTTGTATTTTCAGAATAATACACTTATTAATTTTTTTACTGTAATAAATATTTACTAGTTATGTTTTGTTATCACATTTATTGTATCTTCTCAGTCTTTAAAATGTATTTATCTGGAATAACTCGAATTTTAGTTTCTTGCCAATTTTATTCGAAAAAGCTCCTTCCATCTAGAACTTTACTAATAACTATAAATAGTATTATAACTATTGAAATTTTAGAAAACAAAATGAAGGAAATGCTACATACGTACTAAATTCAAATGAATTAATTAGTAAGCTGGCAGGATAAGTAAGTATAACAAATATTTAGTTATACAGTGTGATCATTTAGTTGTATTGTAAATGAGTAATTATAAAAAGAAGTAATAAAGTGAAGTTGTGGTGAATATTCGTCACAAGATAATTTTTTTATTTTTCATTAATGTTTTGGTATCAATTATCACACAAGATATTTGAGTGTTGTTGTAAGCACAATTATTTTTCACACTTCTTACACAAATATTGAGTAATCCGTGTTTCGTCTCAGCCTTACAAGGAACACAACGTTTTCATTTCTTTCCAGTTTGTGGTGAAACAGCTGCTGCTCCGTCTTTCAATTGAATCCCTGTTGATCTACTAGTATGTTCATGCGGTTCCGGGGAAAGGAGTTCTCCAGTTCCATTTGTATTTCTTTTATTTTTTGGGCTGGCAGAATTTTCAGGGTCGTCACAAGAACATCAACGCGTTCAGCATTTGTAGTTTCTTCCTCATAGCACAAGTATGGCGCCACATTCAAGGGAGAAAGAAAAGTCTTCATTCTTTCTTGAAGGATGTAATGTAGGTCGCTGAAGACGTTCTTTCACTAACTGAATGTCCAGCTCTTTTAGGAATTCTCTTCGTCTCTTTGCTTTCCTTGAGTTTCGTATCGGATAACATGGGAATTTATTACCGCCATATTCAATGAAGAAATCAAAATTGTCCAACGCCTCGTATAGCGACTGACACTGTTAGCCTCGCAGGTTTCATCGTTCGTATAAATTCGTGAAATTAGAGTACTAAATTATTTCCGGTTTACAAACAGCAACCACTGAATCATCAGTGGTCCCATTGTCATACATTGTCACAATTTTTTTGGGTTGGGCCTCTGTGACATAATAATTGCTTTAGGCCGAAATCCGAAAACAGATTATGTTGATGAGTAAAAAATAAGTTGAATAAGTAATATGAATCACAGGAACGTGTAGTATCTGAGGAATAAAATTATAATTGTAATACTTCTATTTAGGTGTGTAATATATAGACGCATTGTAATGTACGTGACACAAGTAATGAAAAGAAATGTAAACAAACTCTCGATGTATCTAGGAAGAAAAATATTTGATTAATAAATATGTTCTGAACTAAGGTCACAGGTATATTCCCAATGTAGAGTTTAAAAATCATAATCCTTATAAAATTATGGTTATATTTCACAAATATAAGAACTGTAATATTTGTTTTTTCGAACTCTATTTTTATTCATTAATAACGTTGGGAAATTGTAAGAATAATTTTGTTTATATTTAAATGTCTGATTATTTTAGTACAATTAATTTTGCTGATTAATTATTTAGTATTCTTCTTTTAATTCTGACAATAAAAATGTCCTAAACGGCAATACCAGTTCGTCAATAAGTCTATTGTTATTACTAAAACACAATCACTTATTTAGACGACGATTGATTCCTTCAAAATAATTATAATAAAATATTTGAAATAAATAAATAAAAAGTTTTATTTATTGTTGTGAAATTCGTATGAATTATCACGAACGTTGCGTGACCGATAACAGTTGATTCCCCAAATATTTGTTTCGCGTGAGGAAATGCAGTAATGGATTCCACCTGCTTACAACAGACTCACAAAGCAAAAAAAGAACATAAATAGATTTTTTAAATGATTATTTTTTATTCAATATATCCGATCGTAAAGCTTTGCCTGTATTTAACGAACTCCGATTAATGTCTGGGAGCTTATTCTAATTCTGGTTGGTTGCGGATGAAAATCACTGGCTCTGTTAAACGTTTTGAGTTTTACCAATATTACAAAAATTTCTCTTCCTCAAATTTTCTTCTTAACTTATTTCTGTCATCCGGTGATTAGTATTGCGTATTGAAAAGGATTTGAGTCCCGAACTTGTTCATTTTTTTTAATTCGATGACTTTTAGGGTATATTAATTGATAATGGACCTTCTGATTAAATGGCTCAGATCTCTCTGAAAAAGGGACAACAAAATTCTGCCACACAATTTCTATAAATTAGCATTAATATTGGGATCATGAAAAAGTGGAACAACTAACTTTTCAAGAAAAAAATATTAAATTTTTAAAGTAGCATTACAACTCGATATTTTTACTTGAATATTCCATTATATACTTCTAGATTTGGTCTATAGCTTATGACGAAAATGGAAAATCGTATATGGATTGATTTTAAAGTATTTCTCGAGGGATATTATACTGTATACAGTTACGGTAGTTCAGGATCTGTTTACAAATTTTGCTGTAGTTGATGTCGTGCTTGGATGGTAGAATACCTCAAACGAAAAACGTGTTTGACTATTTTGCTATTGAGTAAATTAATTTTCATTAATCTCTTGCCAACACGTTATTTAACTGCCATCCAGACAATAATTATTTTATATGCACACCCTGACCTGTGCCGGTAGGTTTTATATTGAAATTAACTGATTACCTTAACCAATCTTCTTCGTGCATTGAATACGAACCTTAAAAGAATTTAAACGCCCCGTTACATTAAAAGAGTGAAAATATCTCCTCTGAAAGAGTCAAGTATATGTGTGCTACATAAGGAGTAAAAAAAATACTCCCTGTATCTTAAGAAAATAAAAAATACTTCCAGCACCTTAATGGTGTCATAAATTCTCCAGGTTCTTGAAAGGAGCCAGTAATAGCCTGGGTAACTTTATGGAATCAAAATGAATCCCGGTATCTTAGGAGCTTCAAGAATTATCCTTAAGGGATTAAAAATACTTTTGAAAATGAATGAGTTACGTATATATTTGGCTGTATTTGGTATTGTCCCTTCATGGAGTAATAAAGAGAATTTCTGCGGTTGGTTCCTCGTAAACTTTAGCCAAATTATGCAGCCGACTTAACAAAACTACATCCATATAAGGAATATTTAGAGCAGTAAACAATTTAACAGCGTTATTGATTTTTAATTAATTGTAACTTTTTCACTAATTTTTAGCTATCCCTATATTTTTCTTCAGATGATGGAAAAGCCGTAAAAACGATGTACAGTACAGACCAGATGACGAACCTAATTAATTGCTCCAATGATAGAAGAAGCGTTGTTTGGTACTGATTTTCATCACTAATTATTTTCTGTACTTTGCTCTTTAACATTTCTAGTAAAAATAAAATTGCCCGTGTGTAGTCCTGGTCTTTATATAACCAATCTGCACTTATTTATAAACTAACAAAAGTGTCATTAGTTATGATTATATAGCTGTTAAGAATTAAATAAATTTTTATTTAAGTAATGATACTTTTAATTGTTTTTCATGAACGATTTATCAAATAAGCGACTTTTAGTTACCAAAGTAAGAGTCGCAATCCTGAATCACTGTACTTCGACCTATAAAACAATTGTACTGTTATTAACTAATTAAAATGTATAATTACTTAAATAAAATATTAGTTAAATTTATGCATTGTTTCACGCTAAACATAAAGTTAATAATCTCGTTTTTCAGGTTACTTTTGGTCATAATCATTCCTGTTGTAAGTTCTACGTGTATTTATGTTTATATAGGAGGGGAGGGAGGAAGGAACGTAAGTCCTTATAGAATCGACACAAACCTTTTACGGCAATCGGATGAACGATATAGGAACGTCTAAAGGCAAACTAGCAGCGTGTGTGTGAACAGGCTGGTATATAAACACACGAACGTGTCGCCCAAATTGCCTTTTATTCATATAAGTGACCTTCCATATAATTTTTATAATAGTTTAGTTCTCCAGATTTTTGATTAGATTACTTAATAATTCGTATTACTACATCAGGAAGCGTTTCATTGTAAATACCATCTTATTATACACGTAGCGATGACAGGATTTTTTAAAAAAAAATTTGCAAAAGTCCATCTAGTGAGAAGAAGACAAAAATATAAAGAGTAATATTTACAAAATCATGTAAAATATGGTTATACGTTTGATCCAGGTATTAATTTAAGTTGTAAATTCTCGCATACACTGCTAGTGTCTGATAAATTCTAAACGGGATACGTTTCTACTATTAGGTGACGCAATGAACTGTTGAATAGTTATATGAATTTAGGAGCTACAATCACAAATCTACACTCACATCTAATTGAGTTATATTTATATCCTAGCAGTGCTGAACCATGCCAACATATGCAAGTATTTCACTGAACTAAATTGCGTTGCGGATATCAAAATACACTGCGGAATTGAGCAATTATTCACACATATAGCGGATTACTACGTCAGCTGATCGGAGGCGATTCAGCAATTTGATAATAGCCACCACAACTCTGTACAATCCGGCTCTAAACAATTAATATATTTTGTTTTCTCGTCAGCGAAGCTCGAAAAGCTGACATAATCACAGAGTATATTACGATTGTTTTGTTAGCTGTTCCGTTAAATTTAAAAATTCTAATTTAAATGATAATTAATTTTATTTACCACTACCCTTATTATAGTTTAGTTGATGATAACAAGTTTATGAACAAGTTATAAATTTAATTGAAAAGTTACGTGAAATAAATTTTGAAAAATTAACACTGTAATGATGAAATATTATTAAGCATTTTGTTTTGCTGGAACTATGCTCTTAGAGAACTATTTTAGTTACTTAAATTGTCAGTACAGATACGGAGAGGTAGATACTTTTAAAAATCCCCACTATTCTAATTTGCCTATATTATTTCAAAAATGTAATGGTAATAAGTAATTGTTTTCCATTAATTAATGACAGTAAATAATCTTTAAAGCGTAATATTCTGAGTTGCTGGAGAGTTAAAAATTTTCACCCAACTAAGTCTTTTTTAATACGTACCAGAAAAGTTGAGCGGTTGATCAAAATCGAAATTCTACTTACTGTACCACTATTAATTGGTAAATGCAATGTGTGGACGATTAAGGTTAAGTCTGGAGAGTTTAATCTATCTTCTTCCAAGATGTCATATTGTCTTGTTGAGTCGAAACTCATGTTTCCCCTCACATAAGTAAATTCTCCACGAGAACTTCCGGGAAAAACCAATATAAATTGGTGACCGAACGACTTCACGATACTTGGAATCCGGAGTTTATCATGGCATTGACCATGTCCTAGCTGACCATTCGACATTTATCTGAAGCAAAATATTCAATGAAAATAATTCGTGGAATAATTTGCAATGTTACCTGCACTACAACCTATATATCTACATAGAAGTTATTCTGCATATTCCTTATAAATAATCTTGTAAATTAAGTTTTTTAAAGTTTGTATGTGATCGGGTTGGTAATTTGAGAACAAAAAAATATTATTGAAGAGGTGGAATAAAACTATGTACAGCAAGAGGACAAAGAAACATTGGGAATAATTAGTTCAGTTTGGCCGTAGGGAAGTCCTAAGAATAACAAATCAGGATGAAGTTTCTGTCTTCATTATTTCAGCAATAATTAAAACTTTACCATACCGTCTGTTACAGGAGTTAGATCTGTCATTTCTAAAATTATTACAAGCGTTATTGTTTATTAATTCTTTAGAGAGCGGTTTATTTAATAAGAAACGATCAATTCGTGGTTATTTTGACCACCTCTAACACAATATTGTCAATTTAAGGTCTTGCAGTTATCAGCCTAATAACTTCAATTTTTAAATGTAAAATGGTTAAATTTATATATTTTTAACGATACTGTAATGTAATTGTTTAACAGACGCAGTACTTTTTTCGTGCTACCATATTTTTAACTGTAATATATTGTTTTCTGCCATAATAACTATGAAATGATTTTTATTACTTGATATTACAATTATTTCTATCAGTTCTTCTCTTTTTAATTACTCCAAAATCTCGGTCTGCATTTCAATTAAGTTCAGATTTTAGCTCAGCTGAGTAAAAGGAGTATTTTTTCCACAGGAAGATTTATTTATATTTAATTATTAATATATTTTCTTCACCGTAGGTTATATTTTTATTCTCTTCTAACAGTAACCTTTTTTTAACATTATCGCTGTTAATTTAAGAGTTCGTTACATATACAAAAGTATATATTGAAATATTTATACGTGACATTATGTATAATTCTTCGTCTCAATGCAAATTAAAACATTATTCACTTGGTCATATATAAATAAATAGACGTGAAAATTAACGCAGTTTAATCTAGGCTTCCTTGATTAATTTATTAAAGGACTGATCGAATGCTAGCTTGGTTGAAGTCAAATTTTATTTAGCGTATTCTATAAACTATATTTTGCTTTTTTTAATACTGCTTAATATTAAGTATTTTTATTATCACATTTACTAAATATTTTATGTAAAGGCTACTTGAGTACAGAATTTCGCTTTTTCCCTGAAGATTTCTTCTTTATTGACGGTTTTAATAGTGTATCCATCACATCTGTCTTTTGTATTTTATATATATGTTTGGAATCCGTTGCTCACAAACGAGTTCATTTTTTATATTCGTTTCATCTTTTTTTTTCGGAGTGGCCTCGTTATGCAGGCCTATTTCGGGGCATCACAAACGGAGAAGTTGTGGTGCATATCGCTGTTCTCATCCGGAAGTCTAACTCACATAGTTCAGCAGCCGTAATCCGGAAGTCTGAGTTGCCTAGTTGGGCGCAAAGCAATATTAACTTCCGCAGGAGAACAGAAGCAGGAGGAGTCTAAGGGCGGGGCAGCGGTTTCAGACCGCTCATTCGTCTTCGTTATCCCCGCAGCTCACTGCGTATATTGAGTTTTTAATATTTTGCCTTTAAATATCGCAATGACGTGACATGCAGTACGAAAATAAAGTTAATTAAAACGAAAAATTACTGATTAATTAACTGCAGGGATCACATTTTGTTTGACGGGAGCTTTGATATAATTCTGCAAACAAAATATTCGTAAAATTCGAAAATACGATTTTATCAGACAATTAAATCTTTGTGATATATTGATTAACAAAATTTCTATTTACCGATTGAAGTAACCGGGCTACAGCCATGATTTTAAGCTTCATAGAGAATATTTTTAGGTTTTCCGTGTTGCTTAATCAATTTACACTTAAGAGTTAAAATATTTAATATATTTTATAATTTTCTTCAGTTATATCAGCTTGAACAAATAGCCCCCTCCACAAAATTTCAACTTTTTATATAACTTGTAAAAAAGGCTTAAATTGTGAAGTTCATTATTCTTTTAAAGAATCATTACAATTAGTGGAGAACTTACAAAATATTAATGTACCAATGACCATATTTTAGTTTCTTTAGATTTTGTTTCCCTATTCAACTCATTATCTAAACATTTAATTATAGAAAGTTTCAAAAAAATATGGGAAAACTATTTTTAAGGAATTACTACCATTTCTTTGTCTGAAATGCTTTTTTATCTCCATTTAATTTTGAAATCAACCAATTTTTCATTTAATAATTCTTATTATCACCAAATAAGTGAATTTCCAATGAGAAATCCTTTCTCCCCTATTTTTGCAGAGGTATTGATGAGAGATTTGGAAACCTTATGTATCTCATTATTAGATATTAAGCCATTAATATACTTCAGATACGTTGATGATATTTTTTGCATCATTTCAAAATTAAATTAGATAACAATCCAAATTTTCAATAATTAATCATCAATATTTAAATTTTACTTCGTAAATAGAACACAATCATTCTATTAATTTTTGTTGATATTATGATAAGGATTTTTTATAACATAATTATTACCAACTGCTGTCATCTTAAATACTTATTGTAATATTATGTTTGTAGTACGCCTGAGGAAGTCTCAAAACGGAGACCAAACGTCGTATTAATATTAAATAGTAATAAAATTATATTCTGATTTATTGGCCGTATTTTTCTTTGTTGTCAACAAAGTCAGAAAACTCTGAATTTTCTTGAGTGTTAAGATTATATTTTTGAAGATTGTCATCAAATATTAAGCAAATTATAACATTGTGTTAATAGATATATTTATATGACTTCATGTGAATAAAATAATACAAAAGTCAAATTATTCAGAAACAAGTTTTTCTAAAATAAAATCATTTCTAGCATATATAAACAGCGACGGTGCATAAATAAATAGTTGTATAGAAAAAATAAAAAGTTTTATTTATGTCACAATGAGAAGCATACTATATTAATTACTCAATCACCCACACAAAATAAGAGTTAATATGTTCAAGGAAAATGTAAACCTAATTTCTTTTGTTTGTTTTTTCCTTTTACTCAAATATGTTATCTTCTTTAAAATCACGTAGCGTGAATTCAAAGTTATTTCCTTTATATTCAATAACTTAACATCAGTCTCATATTAACATTACACGTTTTACGAATTTTATTTAAATGACGGAAATAATATACAAGCAAATGACACATTAGAAAACCAGAGACGTTGCTTACGCTAGAAAAGATACTATAGTTTTTTTTAATCCACAGTAACGTATAAATATGAATTTCTTGAAAATTAATAGAGAAAATTGCTAAATGTGCTCCTTGCTCACACAATGAAATACAAGATATTGATATAAACGCAAATCTGTTGAGCGTATTGTAAATAATAAAAATTAACAATGAAATGTTTTTCGTTAAATAAAAATATTTATTTACAATAATAAGAATTTAATAGTTCTATTTAAAATTTTCGAGTTACTCTTCATGTTAACAGCTGAATTATTTTGCTCATCAGTACTGAATAACTTTGGCATTCATCATATCGTTGTGCGTAGTATTTAAAAATATAACAACATTTATTATCTAAAACACACAGTTAGTTTAAAACGTACGTGTTTGAAATGTAATATTTTCAGCTCCTGAAAAATGTCGGTACACTGACATTTAAAGGAAATGTTTAGTATTTCCTTTACGCCGTGACTTTTTACGACTTTAAGAAATACCTTTAGTAACTAAATGAATAATCTCGTATAGACAGTTTTTCGTGAAAAGAAATATGTCTAAATAGTAAGACTAACTTTGGATATATTTTAATAATTTTAAAGTACAAACCAGCAACCAGTTTAAATTCCTCTAGAAATTATTAAAATATTTAAACTGTGTTTAAATCCAGAATAATGCACCATGAGAAGCTATAGTTGCAAACAAATTTTATTTTCATGTCTCCATGGGTGTAAATTGAGCGCTATTTTGCAACAAAATTTGAAATTCATGAATCTGAAGCAGCTTCATTTTAAAGAATGAAAATTTTAACGGAGTTCCACCATATTTAATTTCAGATGTCATAACGTTCCTACAAACGGATAAATATATTTATTCTGACCATTTACGACGGGGAAGGACAAAGTAAGAATAATAACTAGCCTATAAGATAAAATAATATTTATTGATTTATATCACACGTATAATTTTGCATTCTACATGGAATTATTTCAGTACGTTCCAAAAACTTGGACATCGACTACATACTTTATTTCCCAGGCAATATATGATTACTCGAAAGTTTTATATTTCATGTTAAATATTTATTTTCCATTTAAAATTCACCAAGGATATCAATTACTTGCAGAAAGGTACACTAGTAAAATAAAAACAGTAGTTCCAACGTATATTGGTCACAGCCTCAATAAATAAAGCTACATACGTGCGCAGCATTCAGCAGATAGATAATAACCCCCGGAAGTATTCTTTAAAATCAAAATTGATTTTCTTACCAAGAATTGCTAAAATGAAGAGAATAAATCTGAATTATAAAATGAACTTAGAATATAACGATTATTAAATCAATGTATCTCGGTAATTGAATCACATTCTTACTATCTTCGGACAGACAGACTGTTTTCTTTCTTTCCTTTAAAAGCAGAGAGTGGTCGACCTTTTTGGCAACTTTACTTTAAGACTTAGTGCCTTGTTCATTGTTTTGTTTGTCTTACGTCAGGACCCACTGCTGGCTTCACTAGAGGAACTTTTGCCAAACTTGATTCCCAAACATAAAGAGTCCGATAAATTTCCTCGTGATTTAATACAAAACTGAATTTTATATTACTGTAGCATCAAATTACTGTTTCTTTCTCTTTATAATAATTTATGGTGCTTTCCATATCACCGTTAAAACCATTTTGCAAGTCAATAATTGGCATCCAGTAATTGGCCATTTAATATGATTTTGGGTGGGAAAATATTTCTGTAAAACTCTTCTAGACTTTATAGGTAGACGCTTCAGGGAGTGTATTTGACTCAAATTATGTTGATAGCACAACGTAGATTCGTTGGAATACTAAAATTGAATCTAAGCTACGACAAAATATTTTTTCAAATTAATCGAACCCTGTGTGATCTGTGTAAATACGAAACAGATAAAAATAATTAAATAGAATTCCCTTTATAAAACACAAATTTAACTGAAAAATATACAACAATAAAGTGAACACATTAAATTTGTATTACTTCATTACTAGAATGTTAAAACTTTGAGCTTTTGCTATGGGCGAGAAAAATCAGTTTATTAAAATATTTATATTAAATTATTAATAAAAGGTATTCTAAAATGTTATAGTTATGTACTCAAATTCGTCGTGATTGAATTATTTTAATATTATTATTTTCATATTTTGCAGAAAAGTTGGATCTAATTACAAAATTTTCATTAATGTGTTTGATCTGTATGTATGTGAACGAGTAATTCCTTTTTGACCATTTGTAATGTGTATTCACATAATACGTATAAATATATTTATTGACTGAATTTGTAAAAGATCGAGTAAATAATTAAGAATAAAGAATGTGAAGTTAAATATTTTATAGTTGGGAACGTTGAGCCTAAATTTAAAATATGAATCTATTTAAGGTATCTCATTTTCTTGTTTAATTGTTAACTTCTTTGCAATCTGGGTTTCATCAGAATCTAACGAGGAAAGAGAATTTTTGTCACGTGATTCTGATTTTATCACGTGTGGACGTTATTGAAGCTTAAGCGAGCTGCAGACCATTGAAAACAAGCTTGAATTCTTGGAAAGGCTACGTAATTTTTGTCTCTGCGTAGTTGAGCCTCAGTTTTGCATAATATGGTAAAGCGGCGCGGTTTTCCCTGCTCAAGGACTACAGAAAGAGACATTTATTTCATTCCAGTGACTTAAATGAGTATATTAATTGCTTCCGTCTTTTCAATCTCACCAGTTAGCTCGGGAAACAATTCTTCAAGTGTGTTACAACCTCCACTGTCGTAACTTAATCGTCTGTTACCTTATCTCCTATTCTCGTTGCTAAACCCCGCATACAATCGTTTTCCCTCTCTTAGTTATTTTTTATGAAAACAGTACCTTTCGGACTCTGAATATGGATCAACGCCGAAAACATCTGTCAACCGAACAAAACATACAAAAGTTAAATATTATCAGGTTGTTTTTTCTAGCCCACTGAATTTCCCTTTTGTGGCTGTCTAGTTTTCAACGGGCTGAAACCCATAACTAGCCACAAAATAACTATTCTAGATTTTAAGCATCTGAAATGTTTCGCAACACCCAAGTCTGTCATCTGCGCTGCTGTCACTCCCCAAGATCTCCATCAATACCCAATATTTTACAACTCCAGTTGAGAATTAATTCTATTAATACGTTATTGCGTTTAATGTCAAGATGTTGTCGTACTCATTACATTTTACATTGAATATACGTTTAAGGACACTTATTATAAATAGATCTAGGCTATGGCATCGTGTGTACGTACACCGGTGTCCATTTAGTGACAATTTAACTAAAGATTACTAGACACATTAACACGTCGGAGATGATATTACGATATTAGACAAAAATATTTCCCTTTAAATCTTCACAAATAATATTCGTATTTACAGGAACACGGTAACCTTACTTTTTTCATCTGATTAAACTAAAATAGTGAATATTGGCTTTAGCTAATTTTAAAATAGTAAGTTACTTCAATAAAAGAACGAAGCTGTATTTTAAGAAATTTAGTTAGTTAAACTGAAGTGAATGAGGATGGAAAAATCTGTAAAGGACGAGGAAAGAAACTCAGGCTCCATTACCTCCTAAGCTACCCGAGTCGACTCCAAATCCCGCATCATACTTCTCCATTCTTTATAGCCCAAGTCTCACCTGTAGTTTATTCAATCACAACAGCGTATTTTTGGACTCAGTAATAAATTATTTTGAAAATACCTGCCTACAATAAATTGAAGTTCAATATTTTTCCATTCTTATTTTCTAAAGGTAGGTTTTAAAGAAACAATTAAGTTCCATAGACTTCATTTAAAATGATTTAGTTTCTTCACTAATAGAAATAGAAATAGTCCGATGTCAATATTTGAGATAATGAATGGCACCAAATGAGTACAGACAAGAACATAAAATTGAAGTTATAAATCTTTCTATTACGCCTGTAAAACGTCTTACTTTAGTACTCCAAAATCTGAAAATGATGTCTTACAGTTCTCTGCAATGCCCTACTAATTAAATTAAATTTAAAACGTCTTATACTTGATAAAATATTCTTTTATTTTCCATTTCTATTTACTTTATTTTATTAAAATACATACTATTATTTTTACACAAATTACGTTTTACATTTCGTTAATATTTTCTTTAAACGACACGTGCATTGTGTGTACGTTTTCAGGAAAGCGAATTCAACCACGAATGATTATATTTAAGAGAAAAAAGTTCCCCGTACATGGTATCTGTTTCCTCTATCCAACCTTGTAAATATGTAAATGGAAGTAAAGTATAATTGTTAATATTTATGTTATTTTGTGTTCTAAATAAAAAGTCTTGCACGTTTCCTTCTATTTGTCAAATTCTCTAACTCATTTCCCGCCTGTCGCCAAGAGATTTGCGTTAAAATCCTGCGTATAAAGACCTCCATTACAAAAAATATGAAATGACGAGTACGGGTTAATTAAATAATTTTTGTGTGTCGTAGTTTAATAACATATATATATATATAATTTTTCAAATTAAGAAATTAATTAACGATACAGTATAAATATTAATTACGGAAATTATTATTAATGAAGTATATGAAGCTCAGAATGCCTCAGAAATACTGAGAATTTTTGATACATAAAGGTCACTAATTAATTACGACATGTAAAGCCGCCGTTTATAACCATGAATGTTATTCTCTAACTAATCGAAAAAGTTAATTAAACGTAGGCAGAACACAGTTATGTTTCCGATATCCGACCACCGTGTTGGTATGGCAGTCACATACTTTAAATTTACTTGACGGGTCGTCTTTCACCGCTTAAGCCGTCGGAGACTGCTTTACGGATTTTCCAGTCCCATTTCCTGTAAGCCCCACAGTATTCAGTACCTTTGCTGGCTGCTCTGGCTGTAATTCGAATTAGCGACGACCTCACATTCATGATTTCGTTAATAGATTCTAACGCTAGGTGATCCATTTAAACTGTGCTAAATTATACCGTCCAGTGCTGATAATGAACCACATGTAACACAAAAGTGCGCTGTACTCGCAGAATTAATAATGGCGCAGTTCGCTAAGGCGCAATCAGGCCGTGTGAGGAATGTTCATAGAAGCGTGGGCCTCAGCCACAGATTTACGCGGGGCGAAACGTGGCAGGGAGCCATTAATCTCCACGACGCCCCTGTTTGTACTGAGTAATGAATTATGAGAGCCGTGCTCCCACTTCTTCTTTGCGAATAGGGGAGAAAAAGTCCCATTTCAGTTGCACTCCAGGCAATTCTACCAATTTCATTTTGCTCTATATGTTATTTCTGTGGACTGATGAAGTACATAAATAAGTGAAATCGAATTTGTTATCTCTGCAGACTCTCTGCGATGAAAACAAGAAAAGCAATTTTCTTCCATAGACTAATCAGTGATATTAAAATTTGAAGGATACAGATTCTTACTTGACGTTGAACGTCGATCTTCCAACGATAATTTTTAACGTGTATGGCAATACACTGATTTCAGAGGGTTAATCGAAACATAACATTTTATCATGAACAACTAACTTGATTCAGATTGGTCATGTGTAACTAAAATTTTATATTGCCACCTAGGCGGAGATTTTTGGCATACAGAACTGATTGCCAATTTAATGGCAGAATGTAACCCGGTAGAATGTGTAGAGGAAACACTAAAAAATTGTCGATACAGAACTACGATCATCATAACAATACAATAATTTAATTGCCTTTTTCCTTTCTACAATAACATTTGTTTGCCGATAACCGGTCTATTCCATCCTTGGACTCCCTCTCTTGTGTTTTAGCCCACACAGTTCCTCTAATGCTAATTTTACACGACCCTCATGTTTTAAAACGTGGCCTATTAATCTAACCCTTCTCTTGGTCAACGTCCTCCAACTTGCTCTCTCTTGCCCTATTCTGTTTAGAACTTCCTCGTTAGTGATTCTGTCCACTCATCTGATTTGCAACATTCTTCTGTAGCTTCTATTCTTTTCCTTTCCCCAACTCCTATCGTCCATATTTCGCACCCATATAAGGCCATTCTCCTATAGCACCAAATTTCAAAGACTTCTATTCTTTTCCTTTCCCCTATCGTCCACGTTTCGCACCCATATAAGGCCACACTCCATACGAACATTTTTAGCATCGATTTCCTAATATTCACACTTATATTACCCGTAAGTAAATCCCTCTTTTTCGCGAAAACACTTCCTTGCCTGTGCTATCCTACTCTTTATGTGTACTATACAATCCCTAATTATTACGCTTCCCAAGTAGCAGAATTCCTTCCCAATCTAATACCCTTTGCTATTCCATTGTTTCCCATACTACACTTCATTTCTTTGGTTTTCATCTATTAATCCTCATATTGAACAGTTTCTCCATGACCACGTTCATTCCATTTAGTATTGTTTCCAAGTCTTCTGACTCCCCTAATACTATAATATCGTTGGCAAAGCGTAAGATTTTTATTTCTTCTCCTTGCAGTATACCTTTTCCATATTCAATTTTAACCTTCTTCATCGCTTGTTCTATATATGTTAAATAGCATGGGCGACAGACTGCATCCTTGCCTTACTCATTTCTTTATTTCTGCTTTCTTTTCTTAATATTCAATTCTAATTACTGCTGACTTCCTTCTGTAGATGTTGTGTGTAAGCCTTCTTTCTCGATATATGATTCCTGTGCTCTTCAAAATCTTTAATAGTGTGTTCCAGTTCACACTATCAAAGGTTTTTTTAAATCCACAAATTCCTAGAACGTAGACCTTTTTTTTATCCTGTCTTCTAAACTTAGACGCCGAGTCAATATTGCTTCTCTTATCCGTACATTCTTCCTCAAACCAAACTGATCTCCTAACTCGTATTCCTATATACTATTTTCGTTAAACTAATTGTCCTGTGCTATTCGCATCTATCAGTCCCAGTCTTCTTAGGTATGGGTATAATTATGTTTTTACTTATGGAATATGCTAAGCAGATTAGGGAGGATGTGGGATGGCTAGTTATGCGGAAATGAAAAGGCTTACGCAAGCTAGGTTAGCATAGTGGGTTGGATCAGACCAGTCTTAGGACTGAATACAACAACCAGTCTATTATATTATGTGGCATATACACATATCATTAAAGTTCATCAATCATTATTTAATCGTATCTTTGAATATGTAGAGATTAGTTTTTCCTTTTAACATTTGCCTATCTCGTATACTTTGTACTCATACCATAAACTGCAGTAATTTATCACTCCTAGTATTAGTTATCGAAAAGCTATAAATGAGTGCAGTTTTTAACTTTCTCAACACAAGTCACTATACGTATATTTATTTAATGTAATGAACATTTTTAATCAAATACAATATTTCGCTGTACAATTACAGACAATTTACTTTGTCCTTGTAGCTGTTTTCATACTCTAAAGATTCGTTAAGAAACTTAAAATTTGTAATGATGTTACAATGACGGTGAATAATATAAACAGCTACTAACGTAATTAGTAATTCATTCTGCAGGCCTAACCACAAGTTTTGAATAAAGATAATATTATATTGTGTGTTAGTAAAATACATTTATCAAAATCATATTACTATAATGGCTGAAGCTTAAAAAACTCTTATTGAATGCGTAAGTTAAAAAATTCATAATAACAGATGATTTTTTTAATTTACTGCAGACTTTTCAAGTCGGCCTACAAAATTAAATTAAATATAACAGTTTAAACCATATTTCGTACTGTTTTTATCGCCTAGAGAGCATATTCTAAGATGTAAATGCACTCACTGAAAATGTTTCGGGTTTAGTTCATTATTATATACATGTATTACCGCAAACGTTAGTTTCTGTACAGTGACGTCACAGACTGTACCGAGAAGATTTTAGTCCAAAGTAGCAAATTTATGAATAAAGTTTCCTGTAATTTTAAGTGTTTCTCGCCACCTTGTTTTGGGTCTTGAAGAAAATATGTGCCAAATTTAGTTCATATTGGTCCATGTGCTAAGTTTATATTTAAATCAAACATACACATATCGAATTGTAATGCATGCATATATATATATATATATATATATATATATATACATTTACTTGGTTTCAATTATTTTTCGATGCCAATATTCCCCAGAATATCTTGTGGGAAGGGATAAAATAGTTATGAAATACTGAGTTTTTTATGTAACGTTATACATTTAATACATTATAAAATACCTTCAGTGTTTATATCTACTAAATAAAATCTCTAAAATTTTCACCATATATTTTATTAATTTTTTAATTTACACAGCTTCAATTGCAAATAAATTTCTTAGAGAATAGAATAAATACTTTCAAAAAAGGTCTGCCAGATAGAACAAGAAATTGAATATATATCAGAATGAAAGAATCTCAACCGGGCCGGGAATCATAACCGGGATCTCCTCTATAGCTCTTTTCCAACTCAGCTTAACACATACTGAGGAGATTCGTCCATGCATGAATATTGTCTCATCTAAAATTTACAAAATGACATTCTTTAATGACTGAAAATTTAGGATCTCAATGAAGAACGAGTATTGGTGCAAATTGATTATAGGTTCTTAATGAATTCAATTGAAGATTATTACAAATTTATCAACAAAGTTCTGACATTGACGTCATGAATTTGAATTAGTAATAATGGGCATTTACCTTTCCCCGGTTTGATTCCCAGGCTATTACAGATTTTGTCACGTGATAATTCAGAAATTCATTTAAAACAAGACGTATTGTAAATAAGCTACTTACAGTTCCCGTCTTTTATAGATGTCTTGATAAAAGAGGGATGTTTCTGACACAAATTGAAATTATATTTTTGTTATGGTTTCCTTTGTTAGACATACTATCGGAGGCCACGTGTAACTATGATTTTTAAAAATATAGTGTCAAAGTTTTCGCCTTCTCAGAACAACGCTCTTCAGCCAAATACTTTTTATGTCCGTTTCTTTATGGAGGTAAAAGTTTTCCGCTCATCTCTGATTTGTTCCCTAGTGGTTTTTCACGATATTTTCAATGTGTATTCCGACAACTTATTTATAAGGGCGAATTTTTTCGAAGCCATTTCACATCCCCCAATAAAACGTCTACGTTGTAGGAGATAAGGCCAGGCGCTTGTGTCCTTCAGTCCAATATTCCCGTCTCTTGTATTTCACCTCGTGGAGGCGAACTGCGGATATTAGCGACAACACAGCCGCGCGCCTTATGTGCCTCACGCCTTTTTATTATTGCCACGGGACCAGATACGAGGTTTCTCTGTTTGTTTTCCTTCCAGGTTACCTTCACCCACAACCACGCTGTTATTAGCTACGTGTGCAACTAACGTCCTTACAGAACAACTCTATTTAAGTTCGTCGTATTAATAGGATGCCAGCGAAGTTGTTAGCCAATTTAGAACACGTGCTTTACTTCTATCCATATGTGCATGTTCAGGTACTTTCCACCAAATTACTATGTAGACTACTTAATAAATACTAATAGATACTGATTTTGAAGTTTTATTACTTAAACTATTCCTAAAGAATTTTGAAAATAGTTTCAAGTGGCATTCTATAATTAAAGAGACAAAGTAATCTAGAATGTATTTTTACAAAATGAAACCTTTAGTACTTCTGAACATAATCCCAGAGAATATTAATACACTTGTCCCAACGAATAAATAGTTTCTTTATACCTGATACAAAGAAGACTTTGTCTTATTATTTGAGCGAGTTTCCCACAAATCCCTTGACCTCTTCGCTGTTGCTCAACTTTTTTCACATAATTCCTCCTTCAGCAGAACAAACGAAAGAAATCTGAGAGAGCCAAGTTTCCGGGTCAGTTTGCGCACCCTCTTGCACCTTTTTTTTTGCTGTACTTGAGTTTGTTAGTGATAACTTGTAGAACAATGCACAACACTTACTCCAAATGTTTTGCTATATCTTCAACATTAATATGTCGATCTTCACGAATAATGTCATCATTGCGGGTTTCAAGCGTAGGAGCTGACGATTCACCTGGCCATTCTGGACGTCAGTCGCTCACGTTCGATCGGTTTTGAACTGTTCTACCGAGTCATAAAAATTTCCGTGGTTCATACAACTTTCACCATACTAAAAAATCAACCAAAAATCATCTTCACAAAGCAAAACCCCCGTCAATAACGTTGTCAAACTAATGAGTAAGCTCCAAGCAAACGCGTAATTTTAAATTGAAATTTTGAGGTTAGAAAAAAAGATTAATTTGTCAGTTGTTCTCCGTTCTTCCACCTGACGCCAATGTTAAGTCATGAAGGTACTAAACAAAATGTTTGATTCTACATCAATTTGTCTCTTTATTGAATGTCACTCGCATAATTATCTTCTAACTGGAATAATGAGTCAAATGAATAGCTTTTCGGGCATAGATATTGCTATGGTACACTGAAATGCGTGCCCGTTGGGAACCATGTCGCCCGCAGACCAATTTGAGTGCGCCTGCAGCTATGGGAACACGACATCAGAAACACTGATTAAAAATATAAATTAATTTTGTGTCTCAGGCGTTGCCTACGCACTGTATATGTGTGAATTAGTCATTTGATGTTGGTTTTTTTTAATTTATTTAGGTTCTTGTACTAAGACTGCACAGTTTTGCTCAAAGGTTTAATTAACATGAAACGTGTTATCCGGTACAGTTCGCCAACTGTCATAAAGTAGTTCTTCTGTTTCCTGTGATTAGATTTGTCTTTGTTAGCTGATTGAATCATTGAGTCTCTTCCCATTCAGTCTTCTCTTTTGTGATTTGTCGATTGGAGCTCCCACGATTGATGCAATGATAGGGTTGTTTTAACCAAACATTTTCTTCCTTATTGACACTCACATCTGGTAGGATCGTATTTATGAAGAGTACCAGTCATGAGTCGCATAACTCTGTTTTGAGTCGCCTTTATGCGTCTGATGTGACTTTCTGCAGCGGTGCCCCACAGTCCACAAGCGTTATACGAAATTGTCTTTATTAGTGATGACTATAGTAGTATTTTTGTTTCCAGAGACAGAGGAGATTTTCCCTGCTGAAGAGGATTGAGTTGACGGATCCTTTGTCTTATCCTTCCAAAGAGATATTTGATATGAGTTGCCCGTGTTCGATGATGATCATCCAAGGGAATACCCAAATATCTAACTAAAGTATCATTTATTCTGGTTATCGAATTGTAGATTCTGGTTGTAAATTTGTCGTTTTAGAGTTGATTTTTGAGGATTGGCTTACATTTTCCCTTTATTGCTATAAATTTTTATTTCATTTAATTTATCTTGAAGTTTGTTGTGTGCAACTGCCAACTGCCAAATTATCATCCAGCTTATCTGCATAATGAGCTGCTGCTGATTCATTATGGGAATATATCAGGTAAAGCAGAGGACCAAACACATTATCCTAAGGTACACCTGATTGTACTGGTTTCGAAGCAGAGACATGATTTTTGTATTTATCGGATAGCGTTCTCCCACTTATTATTGATAAGCGAAAATTGAAGCTACCAAATTTTTATTTCGACGCATCTTTGTGAATCATTAATTTCAAACATGAATTTTAGAAAATCAGATCTTGACTTACTGATGCGCATATTTAAGATTAAATGAAGTATGCTTTCTCGGGGTGTTGAATTGACCCTTTAGAACTCGCGTGAACTTTTGTAACATTAGTGCTCTTGTGGCACGTTTGCAATACCCCAATTATTAATCAATATTCCGTACAGATTTTTACTGTTTATGATATATGTAAGTAATGAATATCTTTTAAGTAACGATATCATTATTTATTAAATGCAAAATTTTAGCAATTATAAAACGATCATCCAAAGAGACTCACCACTATTCACTATCAAATCACCTTTAAATCATCTTCACTGCCCTTTCACACATTCCGAAAACAATAAAAGAAAATCATTGTTAAACACTTAAAAAAATATAACTGCTCTAATTTCAATCTATTTAGTGAACGTCTTTTACAAAATCTAAATACAACTGATTGTATCATATTTATCTTGACTCGAAGATCAAAGCTTTGTTGAAAGCTACTGAACGTTACGTGAAGTAATATATTCACGCCATGAGAGGTTTTAAAGGTTATAAATTATTGTCTGTTTATAAACCGCGGCAATTGTTAAATAAAAGGTTACATTTCAGCGAAATTGGTCTCCGCCATCGTTGGGTGAATGGTGCGAGACAATTTTGTGTTATATAGGGTTTCTCGGTAAATACGGGTCGATGTTGAAGTGGAATATTAACGACATTCTTCTTTTTTAAGGGCATGCATGGGCCCACGACAGACTTCTGAACGTTCCGTCAAATCAGATTGTCGAGTTGTAGCTAATTTAAACGTTTTTTGTGTTGTAATTAGTCGAATTAATCATTACCTCTCTTTGCGTCTTTATGTCGAGGGATCCGAAACGTTGTGATTTATTGAACAATTTTCCCGGTTGATAAACCGAGAATCATTTATTAAATCTTTTGATTGTTCGCTATCAGTGATTTCGTCATACTTTCTTAATTACTGGCCAATAAAATTCTATGCAAAGTAATGAAGCTTAATTGATGTTCCTTTTTTTGTAAAACCTTTACTTTAAATGTTTATTTGTTGCAAGTAATAAAAACACCTATTCATATATCTTAACATTACATTTTATTTATTGATTATTTATTACCGTACGCAATTATAAACATCCTTAGATGTGGTCTGAGCTGTAATGAAATAATTAAAGCAGCAGAAACTATTCTGAAATTTCAGAAGGTATTTCCCCAACCGTTTGTCCGCATAAGCAAGGTGTTTAAACGTTTCCCAGCCAACGGTACAAGAACTTATATATAAATAGCAAAAAATACGAAGGTTTTAAGAATAACAGGTAACTTGTATCTATAAGATACAATCTTAATCATTAATCTGTCCTTGTTCCCTGACCCCCAAAATTCGCCTCACCAGTTGTAGATGACGCATCGTAGAATCATCTCGTGATTAACGCCCTGGATATAATGTGTTTTTCAGATTTATATTGTATTTATAATATTATTTTTGGATTCAATTTATTATTTTTGTATTTTCTTTTACGTTACGGAATAATTAAGTACGTATGCACCCAACAGCTGTTTAAATTCGTTTGAGTACCTTGAAGCTTACGAATCATGAAGAGAAAACATTAAACGTTAGATCTGCCTAACAATTCATTTAAAATAACCAATACTTAATTAATAAACCGCGGGTCTTGATCATTCATTACCACAAGTAAAAATAAATATCTCGTCAGTGAATGTTGAAATATGATTCTGATCTTGTTGTGTGTAGAGATTCTAAAAGTTTTCAAATTTATGTTTCTAGAGCACTGAGTTTAAATGTCTGAAAATACTGTACAGCGTAAAGAGAAACGTTCTTATTGGTTAGCCGAATTTAATTCCCAGTTGCAGTGCAAAAAATATTTAACAAATGTTCCAGAGCCGTCATACCGTCCTGAAATTGTATAATCAGCTGTTGGAAGCAGACTCGGTTGTTATGGAAAGGGGGAAGCGAAAAACAGCGGTGTCCGTTGTTGAAGATGACAGGTGAGCATTTCAGTGCAGACCAAGGAAATCTATTCGACGGGCAACTTCAGAGCTGGGTATACCGAAGT
Organism: Eucriotettix oculatus; assembly: GCA_034510155.1. NCBI lineage: Eukaryota > Metazoa > Arthropoda > Insecta > Orthoptera > Tetrigidae > Eucriotettix > Eucriotettix oculatus. The sequence goes on from CM067379.1 coordinate 44,054,352, forward strand.
TAACTATTCAAAACATTGTCCATAAAATATTGCAACTTAAATCATACCAAAACAAGCTTGAGAAAATCTGAAACGAAATAGTAATTCAGAAGAGCCGAATTCGTTAATGCAGTGTTATCCCTTATTGCTGATGACAATGGATTCCTCAACCACGTCGCATTCACAGACTAAGGAACTTTTTACGCGTACGGTAAAGTAAAGTAACTGCAGAATATGAGGGTAAGAAAACCTACGTGTCGTAATGGAATATGAACTTGATACACCCAAAGTTTGCGTTTTATATAGTGATATTCGCTAAAATCATATGGTAAACTTACCTAGATACGTTGCAGAATTATTCAGTCCCGCAAATACCGTATGAATTCTTCCATAATGATGGTGCCCCTTCACATTATCAAATTCGAGACTACCTCGACACAATTTCCGGGCAATTGGCTCATTCAATGACCTCTAATGTAACCAGATTTTAATATTCCTTTGTAAATTTGTCTATCAATCTCCAGTACAGGACGTAGCTGACCTAAGTCCGATTAACTTGTCACTATTAGTTTAGCAAATATTAATGTTTATTTTTGGTAGTGATTCTGCGGGACGCCGAGTATATACACGTTCCTGTTCACACTGTTAACTTTCCTCACGCAACAGTTTGTTAGTCTCCACTATTGGCTATAGAAGTCGATAGAGGTGTACACACAAGGAGACGTGACTGTAGAGTGACTTTTGTGAGCAGGCGTGTCGAGGAAATAGCAAACTTGTACGTGGCAAGACTTTCACTATTTGTACACACGGGTCAATGACAATTGTCAACTTGGTAGATAAATTTATTATTGGCGACTCTTTGTTTACAAAAATAGATACATAAATTCCAACACGCTGTACATTTTTACATATTTAGATACTGTTTAATAACTTTGTTTTGATCAGATATTCTAGTAAGCTGTAGATTGTATCAGGAGAACAGAAGTCCTCCTTTTCAGAATTTGATATCCAGGCGTTTCTTTCTGAGATTAATTTCTAGCAGGTGAAGATTCTTAGTGATTATTTCCAAGATTCGTATTGTAATTCTGTATCTGACTTGAAACTTTACAAATAATCATTCAAATGTAATTGTTTGTAACATATTTCATCTCGAAAAGATATATTATAAATATTAAAAATGTATAAAAGTCTTTTTTCTCATTTATTAGTAGATATGTAAGAAAAGGTCCCTAGAGACATATAAAACGTACAAAAGGATACATTATACCCTCACATGGCCTGCCAAGCGAGATGTTTATTCGCTACGCGTCTGCGTGCGGCGACGACGACGAAAAATATTTATCTAAAGAGTATGGTGCACATTCTACGCGTTACATCGATTACACTGAATTTTACTTTTTAACAATAAAGAATATATTTAGAAGAAGATTAACGTTATTAAATTTCAACTGTTAAATTTAATACAGGCATTTTAGGTGAAAAAGGAAGCATTCCAGTGATTAAGCTTAATTAGGCCTTAAAAATTTATAAGGCCTATTTACACGTAGGCAGTTAGAGATTCAGTCAATCCTCACTATTCAATACATAAATGGCCGATTGAGGTCTCTTGGACAACTGAATGGATACATAAAGTACTCTTTCCATTGTGAATGGTTTAGTCTTGACAAAAAAACATTATTACATTAAGGAAGAATAGAAAGTCAAAGAAACCTTAGAGAAGAATACAAAGATTATTGAGAGGATCAGTTTTGTAGATCGAAGAAAAGATTTCCTTCCTCCATTTCATCAATTCGATTAAGGTCTTATCAAAGTAAGGGGAATGCTTTATATATCTGTGTCAGCAGTTAAAAGTTAAAAGGAGGAGTCTTTTTTGGACCTAATATCCGAAGAAACTTAATTTAACAAAATAATTTGTAACCATATTTTTGGGAACAAAAATGATGCAGACTACAAGGCTGTGGTAGCAGATGTGTTGAAAAGCTTCAAGAATTGTGGCTTTAACATGAGCGTAAAATTACATTTGCTCCACTCGCACTGTGAATTTTCTTTCCCGAAAATCTTGATGCTGTCAGCCAGGAACAATGTGAAAGATTTCACAAAGACATTAATGAAATATAAAAGCGCTATCAAGAAAGGTGGAATGTTAACATGGTTGCGGATTACTGTTGCATGCTGAAAAGGGACGATCCCCAGAGACCCTACACCAGAATAAAAGCACAAAAAGAAATTTGTATGGAAAGCAAAAGAAATACTACAAAAACTTTTAAACATGAAGTCATTACCTTTTATGATTTAAATGAAATGTAAAATAAAATATGCATTCCATAATTTTTTGTATTTAGCTTACTATTTCTAAAAGACATCATTCTTTGATAAATAAGAATCTATGTGATTGAAAAAATTCGTTTTTGAGTTCAACACTTGAAAGCACATAAAAAGTGACAAATTAAAACATTTATTTGCAATACTGTGTTATTTTCAGAATAGACGACAATTTTATTCAGTTAATGTACTTTTTAAGATTACAATAACTTACATCGAGAGACAGAAAAAAGAAATTTTGCCTTCATGTACAGAATCGATAAGCTGTGCTGTTGGAGGTAGTTACAGAATAATTTTACGTGCGTCTCTAATGTAGCGTCAAAATACATTCTTTGGATGAATTTTCCACAGTTGAGAAACCCCCGGGGATTTGCAAATTGCAGACCTGCAGATGTTAGGTTGCGGCATTGACCTGGCCACTGTAGACGAGCCGCCTTGAAATATTCATTCACCTCGCTCCGCAAGTGCACACTCCAACAGAAACACTGTGCCTTTCCACAGACGCCAAATATGAAGTACGCTACTTGTAGGATGTAACAACATCAATAATATTCCCCCACCTCCAACTACATGACATACCATAAATATTTATAAGATCGTTGTGAAGAGAAGTACATCCGAGGCGAAAATATCAGAAATGGAAGAAAAGTAGTTCTAGTGGCACATTGAACCTTTCAACATACATTTGTCTGGGAAACGCCGGGAAAAAATTGAACATTTTTCTCTATTTCTTTCGTACAGAAACCAAAACTTACAAATTGTTTCATAAATTCTATGCAGGTTTAATCGTACCTTTAATTCATTACAGACGTAAATATTAACCTGACAGTATGTAATTGAAGAAAAGGTATTGATATTGAAATGATCCAGTCTTAATAACAGCTTTGTATGTACAGTTATATTTATCGGACTTAATTGAAATAAATAAATGGAGCGGCCAAACTAGCCAGAAATAAGTTAAGTAAAGCGGTTTATAATATAATAGTAAAAATAGCAAGATAAATAGTTCCCCTCACATAAAAATAAAATAAGAACCCTAACGTTTGACTATGTAGTATTAGGGGAGTCAGAAAAAAGGTTGGAAACCATAATAAATGCCTTGAACGTGGTTCTGGAGAAAGAGTTCAATATGAGGATTAATAGAGGAAACCCCAATGTCATGGAGTGTAGTATGGGAAACAGTGGAATTACAAACGGTGTGAGATTTAAAAGTAATATTGCAGAAAATAACTCAAAAAAGTGTTTTTTTATCATTTCAATTCAATAAATTTGGAAGTATTGTTGTCAGCAAATAATATTTATACACAGTATAAAATAGTATTAAATAATAAAAGTATAAAATTTTTATCTAATGCATTATAGTTTTGTTTTAGAAAAAATTTCATTTTACTATATTTACAGTTGTCTACACAAATCGAATATTGACGTTGTTAATGATTAGTGTTTTAAGGATAATCATTAAAATGACCAAATGCAAAGAGAATTTGTGAAATTGTACCAATCCTGTTGGTACGAACCCCCTTCCTCGACGGAGTTCCTGCCACCTGGCGGATAATCTGCAGTATATAGAAGGGAAGGATTTTCTTGTTTTTTATTTTGTGACCGTCAAACAGGATAAATATCCATGGAATGTGGACCGCACTCCAATGGGCGAGTCCGGGACGCTTGCTGACGACTATCGGCTACTAGTGTTTACGTTCGCCGCTGCATTTGGAATCCAGCTTCTGAGGCTAACGTGAATGGAGTCTGAAGGATTCCAGTTTCCGCTTGCCGTTGTATGGTGAAGCAGAACTCTCGGATATTTATTTTCTTGGCTTCTTTAAATAGCCAATTGTTTGGAGTATGTGTAATCTTTTTTCTCTAGTCAAGACTAAAATTCTTTATTATATCAAACTGTTTAAATGTATATACGTTTGTTATGTCTATGGAAAACCTTCGTAAGAAATTCGAGGTCCCTCCCAAGAAAAATATCAAGCATTAAAAAATACCGGCTTGCCACTTTCTACTGATACTTTCTAAAAAAGGTCCAGCACAATTACTTTGTATCAAAAGTTGTAAATAATCTGGGATTATGCTCATATGAAAAAATAGATATGTAATAAAGATTTGGCTGTTGGGGATGGAAAAATGACAAAAGTTTCCGACAATATTGGTCTGGTTATTTATTGAAACTTTCAAAACAGTTTTAAGTTGATCTCGGGATTTCTCGGATCAATTTACTCAGAACCTAAAAAACTGTCACTGCATCTCCATCGTTCTTATATATCGTAATGGCAGCATTACGTCAAAGACAGGAACATTCGTGGCGTGAGTGCTTCTCTTATTGTGCATATAGAAATGTGACTTCTGAGTGAAGCAGCAAATGTCACTAAAGAGGAATCGTAACGTGTCTGCTCTTTCCAAACGGATGGTAGAAGCTTTCACAAGAAAATATTCAAGGAAGTTCTGAATGATCGATGGAGGTTTAACGTTGCGATTCCCCAATGCCCTTTAACAATATCCCCGGGGCGTTTCCTCAATCCCCTCATTGATATTCAGAACGCCATTTTCGGCGAGAAGTTGCTCGAAAACACAGGGGCTTTTGCGCTGGCCCCCGTGCCCGTCCCCATGCCCTTCCTCGTCCCCATGGTCGTGCCCGTGTGAACGTACTCGTAGTGGCGCGGCGTCAGCAGGGCGTCTCGCTCGCCCTTAATAGCGCACCCGAGTTACGACGCGGCTGAGATTCGCGTGCAAACGGCAAAGCAGCCCTTCTAAACGCCGCTCTGCACTCCAATCATCAATTCTGACCAAAGTAATGGGGCTACAAGTGGACCTCAACGACTGGAACCACTCAACGCTACGTAGAGTAGGCGCGAGACTAACATAAATTCATCACGGAATAATATTCAGTATTTCACATAAATAACAATTCGTAATAACAGTGACCATTCCTCAGTAACTGAGCTAAAATAAACAATGTGGTTCTTACAGCCTTTCTCTTATAATGTAAAAAAGCTCAAAATAATATACTGTAAGAACCATCAGAATAATCTTTTTATTTCCTTACACATACCACTTCGTCTAAATATTTCTTATCGCTGTCTCGCGATTCAATCACCCACCACTCCGTCTAAGCTTCAATTCTGCCAACTTACCTAAAATGTGTGAAAGTACTTCATTTAATTTCGTTTTAGTGACTAACTTCGCTGCCTCACAACACAGAGGTCCCGGAATAGGATTGGATGTTTATGACTTCATGATCACGGACACGAATATTAAGACTGCTGGAGAATCCATACGCTAAGCACGTATCACACCAAATTCGGAGTGTGCCATGTAAGATGTCGACCCTGTAGGTCGAGGTCCTGCATGGGCTGCAGAGCCAAAAACTGGCAACTCCCCTTCAATAAAATAGGAAAGGAAATGAAAAAGGGAGACGCGGAAGAGAGAAGAAGGCGGTTAAGGGTTGACTAGGGTTCTTTTTTTGGTTAACAAGCTACATGAGGGTGATCCTGAAGCAGGCACTCACTCCCTTTTAATAGCATTGGAAGGTAATATGAAAAGGGGGATGTGGAAGTTAGTGCAAGATAATCGAGGGTTGATTAGTGCCCCAGGGCTATAGTTTTCACCTAAAGAGATGCAGGGAAAACCATAGAAAACCTGCATCAGGTAGGTCGGGCATTGGGTACTATTCACACGCCCTTCCAAATAACGGAAGACGAGTTTGCCGTGGGACCACAGCATTCCCTTCTCCGTGTTGGCCGACTGATCCAATTGGATCAGCGGACAACTCTTGCCTTATACCCAAGGTCTTCGACCCCCAGTACATATACCTCCTAAAATAGGTGTAGGTGTCTCGGCATGTGAGAGCTTTGAAAGTGAGGCATTCCCGACGTAGTTAGGTGATCCCCGCAGTCTCTCTGGGCAGAAATCTCTGCGAGAGAAAACTCCCACGGGCAATGGGGTTGACTAGGGCCCGCGGGCTGACGGTGATTCACCTATAGCACCACATTTCAAAGACTTCTATTCCCTTCTTTTCCCCAACTCCTATCGTCCACGTTTCGCACCCATATAACGCCACGCTCCATAAGAACATTTTTAACAACCATTCCTAATATTCACACTTATATTACCCGTAAGTTAATTCCTCTTTATCGCGAAAGTATTCCTTGCCTGTGCTATCCTACTCTTTATTTCTACTATACTTCTACCATCCCTAGTTATTACGCTTCCCAAGTAGCAGAATTCCTTAACTTCTGTCAAAATACAGCTTCCCAATCTAACACCCTTTTGTTATTCCACTGTTTCCCAAACTACACTCCATTAACTTGGTTTTCCCGCTATTAATTCTCATATTGATCTTTTCCGCCAGGATTCCGTTTATGCCATTTTTTAGGGTTTTCAAGAATTCTTCTGATTCCTCTAATACTACAATATCGCCAGCAAAGCGTAAAGTTTTTATTTATTCTCCTTGAAGTATAATTCCTTTTCCATATCCCGTTTTAACTTTCTTCATCGACTGTTCTATATGTTAGTTAAACAGCATGAATGACAGACTGCAACCTTGGCTTACTCCTTTGTTGATTACGGCTTTGTTTTGTATTCTATTCTAATTACTGCCGCCTGTCTTCTGTACAGGTTATGTATAAGCCTCCATTCTTCAAAATCATTCATAGTGTGTTCCAGTTCATATATATACATATATGTATGTATATATGGTGAGGATTGGAATCCTGGAATATTACATTTGTGCGTAAAGTGAAAAACTTCATTTTCAATTTATTCTACTTGACTGGCTCTGCAGCCCATTCAGGGCCTTGACCTTATCGGGTTCACTGCGGATTGTCATCTTACATGACATTCCGAATTTGGAAATTATGAATTCCGTATCAAAAGTAGCCCGTCATTCAAGTAGACGAGCGACTTATGGAAGGAGTTAAATTATTGTTACAGTTCTATAATCGTATGTACAAATGTGCCGAAAAATACCGTACACGTAAGTGCTAAATTAAAATCTATGACGTTCAGTGTAGTGTTTTGACCCGAAAAGTCATTTATGTAGGCAAACATCAGGATGCAGATAAAATTGACAAATGTTTTCCTTCTGCGGTCTTATATATTCTCTTCTAAACGCTTACATTTAAGGATAAATAATTGCGTTTTTTTACGTTTTAGCTCCCAGAAAATAAATTAAAAGTTATCCAATTCGCAATTAATTTATTTGTAAGACTATTACAACTTTTATTTATTATAATATATCAGAATTATTTTTATTAAAAAATATATTCCTTTACTTAGCATATATAATAATATAGATGAAAGTAGTAGAAAGAATTAACCGTATCAGTATTTCAGAATTCCACAAGAAGTGCTTTATGTAAACAAATGGGAATATTTGAGAGCGACCATATCGTATGAAGCAAAATATTTTTGTATAATCTTGATCTTCCGCCGGTGAAAATTAAAAACTGTTGACGTTTTCTAACAAAAAGTCTGGAGAGGTAAATAAATTAAATCTAAATTAATTCAGAGTCCTGTGACGGGTAAACAGCCTTGAAAGGAAAGAAAATATTTAAGATCCCCGGCGTCTCTATTTTTCACTTTACTTGAGGCACTTCGAAAGCCCAATCTTACCCGTATTGACTTTCTCAGCTCCAGTTTGCGGCTTCTTACTGGTCTCAAATTGGATGCTTTTACTCTGGCGACAGAAAAAAGCAAGCCACCTTCGACGTCGTGAAAGGTAAGTCTTAGCAGATGATGGCTTCAAGTATTTTTCGATTCCTGATACGACTCTTGGAAATTGTTTCTGAAGTCTTATATATGACAGTTTTATGTATTATTTTCCACGGAATATAATTTTGGAAAATATTATATTCAAATATACCTACACTCTAGATTAACTTAATTCCAATTGAAAGAATATATTTATTCAAATAATTCATTAGAAATTATTAATTTGTGTTTATTATACAGCGCATTACTATGTAATTGCTCTTTTAATCATCGAACAAAGAAATTACTAATGAACATTTTTAGACAATAGGAATGTACGTCTATTCCGAAAATCACGTATTTTATAAAATTAATTTTTGAATTACTGTTGCTGAGAATTTTAACGTTTCTCTTATCATGAACGTAAATTGCATAATTAGTAGCATACATAATTTATAATGTAATAATCTAATCAGATGAAGGCTTCACCCGAAGATGATTGCAATATCCTCTATCAAAACTTCGTAGAATTGCTGTTTTGTCAAGCCCTAGAAAACTTTTTTATTTCCTATTAATCCTCTATTTATGTGGAGACTTATTCATCTGTACTGTGACTTATGGTTATTTGTATGTGACTGTTTATAAAAAAATTATCTGGTGGACAAATTTGGTACACATTCCTAAATTCCTGAGGAAACGCACTGGTTCGGGGAGGGGGGAATTAAATGGGAAGGAATTGTAATTAAATAAAAATATGCGCAAATGTCAGCAACAATTATATTCAGTGAGATTTTCGTAAGTTAAACTTTCCGTCAAATTTCATCATATATTTCCATAGTGCAATGGTTATCAAGTGCGCTTCGGTTCGATCCCGGAAGTAGTCATTTATATTTTAATGAACAGTGTGTAACTCCATCAAGGTAACACGTGCTCATCAAGCTTACTGTCTAATTAATTCATTTTCCGGGCTTATATAAGCAGTGCTGCACACGCAGCTGGTAATCAATAAAGTTATGCTAGCACCTAATTCTGTCGAATTATATCACTATCGAATTTTTTGTAATCCTTAAGCTCGTGAATCCATTATATAGGGTGAGAGATTGAGGGTGATCTAATTAATCACTACTCGTCTGTAATAGTAAAGGAAGCGAATTTGAAAGGTATTCACTTGAAAGAGATACTGGGAAAACCTTAAAAAGCCTGTATAGGGTAGGACTGTTGGGTAATTGTCTCACACCCTGACGGGAGAAGGGTTTGCTATGGGGACGCAGCACTCCGTTCTCCTTGCCTCAACCAGTTTAGGAGGCATCTGGCCGAGTTGCAGTAGAATCAGCGGACAGCTCTTTCCGAATTCCCGAGGCCTAAGACCCGAAACATACAACACTCAAGGTGCCTAAAATCATTTATATCATAATTTTCTAAACATTTTACTCCAACGGTTTCTGAGCAGTAACAAATAAACATTGAATTGTAATTTATCAGATTTTATTATATTTACTATAACACCCTAAATTTATAAAAGGCACAATATATGTCAATCCTTTGCAGTCATTAAATTCATTAACGCACCACAAGTTCACAAAACTGTGATTCACAAATATGTGACGTTTGTAAAAATAACACTAATTATCATTACAGTTTAGATTCAGTTAAAATTATATATTGCAATAAATAATTAATATTAGGTGCCAATATTGACGTCTGGATAAAAAGCCGCTAGAAAATAAGGTTATAAGAAACAACTTATTGAGTAACGATAAATTAAAGGTTGAAACCTTTATTTGAAATCACACACCAAAAAGCACTAAAAGGTTTAATTACAAACTTTGTTAAGTGATGTAGTCTTCTTTATCAAAGGAAGAAGAAATGCTTAACTGAAGCTTAGATAATTAGCGCAAAGTTAAATCCAGGAGACAAGAATGGAAAAATGTCGACCATTCTGCTTCACGGGCGGGCACTCTACCTCTCAGCTAGTCCTAGTCAACGTCTTGAGGACTTTAGTTCGGCTCACCTACAAATTTTAGCAATCACATTCTTCACAAAGAAATTTCTAGAAATTCGGTGAAGACTGGATATTTCTCTACTCTCCTATTCTAAATGTAGTTTTCTTTACTTAAGCGATGCACCTACTAAAATTTTAAGAAAGTATTTACAATGTTGTGAATTATATTCCTTTAACATAGCTTGAATTGATATAGTGAGCAAGAAACAAATAATCATCAGGGTTTGGTGAGGCAGATCTTTCCTGAGCGATAGCCAATGTAACAGCTAACGAAAGACTCTGTATATATGAAGAAATATATATTCTTTAGTCGAGATATAGATTTTATAGCTTACGAATTCTCGTCACGAACACGGCACCTTACAACCTCACAAACACGACAGATGGTAATCTCGACCTCTGGCGGTGTTCTTGTCTCGTTGTCGCAGTTATCTTAAACGAACTCCGAGGAAACTGTATCATTATGGCCCTTACCAGCAACGGCAAGGTGAATGATTTCCCAACGTCCGTCGTTCAAGGAAAACCTCTCCAAATTTCACTCTGTTGGTGCTCACAGGAATAAAGCTTTAGCACAGACAACAAACTGTTATAAAGTTTATAAATTTAATTGTTTAACATATTTTTTGTGGCTACCCTCACTCATCGATGTACAACGGATAAGTTTTCCGTGGGCTTGATCCATTTGCTTTCTTTCTTCAACATAATCATCCAATTAATTGTTACAATTACGGCTGGAAGAAATTGAGTAATTACCTTTGCTTTTAAATATAGAAATAGCATACCAGGAATGCACAAACGTCCTGCTCCAAGCGACAGGACAACTCTGCACACTGTATAGCCAGTCTGATTTCGAAACGTCAAAAGTAATAATTAAATAGTAATATGGTGTAAATAATTAAGTAAAATGAGAAAATTAATTTAATGTAATTAAATATATCACTAAAATAATATAAATATTTAAATTGTGTCCCACAGAATGTATTTAAAAATTTTATTATACAAACCACGTATTATGTGAACTCTCTATAAAAGCCTTCGTTCCTCTACTGAATTGAAAATAGTTTCGCTAGTCTTAGTGTAAGATCTGAAAGTCTGGGAGGCGATGCAATTCGAATCCTTTCTAAAGAACTCTCCGCTCAAGAGAAGCCAAGAGCAACTCTTCCCTCGTCTTTCAGGTTTAAATAGCTTCAATGCAACGGAAGTCTTCCCATTATCTACTTTCGAAATATTTTAATCCGAACATCCAACATCTAACATTATTTACGGACTTTGTAAGCGAAAGAGTTGGAGGCACTGCATTTACTTAATTGTTACAAATTTGGAAATGCATCATTTTACATGCAGTCGTGAGTGGTGAGAACGGAATCTAATAATAAGAGAAATGAAGTAATATTTTTAATATAACACACAAACTCTTCTCGATATTCCATAAAACCGTATGCTCATTTATAAAAAATCGAATAACTATGTCGACTTGACTGCCTACAAATAAATCAGAAGCGTCGATTTTAAACGGCATTGAAGGCAAACTACACAAACACTGCTGTAGACGGAAATGCATGTCATTGTCATTATTATTATACTTTTCATTGATCATAATATGAAAGTAAAAATAATTTTTTTGTTCTACATAATTCTTAATGACCTAAAACCTTAATCGTTAGTCAACATCTCAATAATAAAGCACTAAAATTATTTCATGTTAAAAAATAGGTTGTAGTAAAAGACAGCCACTGGTATTATTAAATAATTTATTTAATTAGGATATTTTCGACCTGGATTTGAGCATTTTCATTTATATCCTCCATACTTTTCAAAAATGTTCATACGTACTGAAAGATTTTTACAATGTTATGTGATATTGTGTCATATATATATATATATTAATCATTAATAATTATATTGTATATAATTATTATAAAATTAATCTCTTATTGATAACAGATCGTCCAGTTGACCAACGTAATGCCATAAAAAATATGAATATTACGTAAATATTTTAACTATTATATTTACTTAACTATAGCAATTCAGTTGCGAGCATTTTAACAGATATTTGGTATTTAACCATTTACAGTAAAGTACGATAAGTCGATAAGATTAAACAAGGAAAGTAATGTATTTCTCAACTTTTCTTCTTTAGGAATAGAATAAATTATGTCTACGTAGTAAGAGTCCCTTTTCTCTGCAGTTAATAGTTACTGATGGAAACGTACTTCCAGATTTTTAGATATCTTGCCTATATTTATGAATATGAAACCATAAAAAGCACTCTTTAAAACCAAGAATTATACTTTCAGGTTAATGTGACACGCTTCAGTGCACAATAATAATGAGATACCGGTACCACAAAACATTAATATTCGTATGTCTCACGCAATGAATTCATAGCCGGCTTTTCTAGTTGATATACCTCTGCAGCACTAATTCGCAAAACAATAATTTCTCATTTCACTGGACCGTATGATAATGCATCCAAATATAATTGACCAATTTGCAGCGAAACAACGGCACAAAATTGTGTTTGATTAATTACCAAACAAATCGTTTATAATTACAAAAAATTGAACAAACGTTTATTTTATCTATCTTTTGTTCCAATATGTAAAAAGTTTGACCATCTATTAATCTAGTATTTTATACTATAATTATAAAAATATTATATTAATATTTAAAAGTAAAAAAAATTAGCCCTTAAAAAGACACCATTTATTGACATAATCAATTTATTAACATTAATTTAAACTGTTACAAATAAGCGATTTTCAGACTATTGAATCCTGAAGTGCTGTTGATATTACAATTCGTAGCTTTTGCAATGAGGCTGAATTACCTCCAAACCACGACGAAATTTGTGTGTCAATGCTATTTCCCTGAAATTCATAAATAACTAGTCCAAATATGTATTATGAGTACACTCCATTTATTATTTGTCAAAATATCATAAACACTACTCATAACAAACGGAAAAATATATCGTGTAAATGAGACCGCATAAAACAGCATGTCAATGAATCCACAGAAAATAAAACAAGTTTTTATTATAATTTAAGTAGTGATTGAAAACCTACGTATCATTTTTTAGAAATCAGAAATGTTTTCAAAATTATTTTTCTTATCTATATTTTATGATTCTGTTCAAGTGACAACAGCTAGTAAGTACTCAACGTAAAATGGATATTTGATATTAGAATAGAGGATGCATTGCATCTATCTACACAAACGACCTGAACAAATATATTTTATTCAATTCCTCAACAAATTATTAACATTTTCAGAACATCTGGAAAGAAACATTCAATAATTTATCCTGAAGAATTCTCATGTTTTGTTAATGTTAGCGAATTATCTCTCTAAACTAATAATCGCGTGTACACATTGTTGGTTTATCTGTATTACATTTTTACTCTGTATTCTTGTATCAATCACTGCCAAAGAGATCCATATAAGTGAAAAAATGAAATTATTTATATGAAATGGGATTTATTACTCAAGTATGGCAAAATCATATTTTATTGTACTCTATTGCAGGCTCGTTTCGCTCCGATGGACGTTCCGTGGCAGGGAAAGAGTGTGATCAGACTTTTGTGAGTTCTGGAAGCTTGAAGCAAGGACGTTTCTACTCGGCCAGATACCCGTCCAGCTACCCCAGTAACGTCACATGCTCCTACTCCTTCAGGGGAAGGTAAGAAACTATTATATCTGTTTAATGCTCCACTTGGAAATTATCAACATTCAGTAGCTTAGTGAACAGAAAATATTTTGAAAAATTAGCTCAGCAAGCTCTAAATAAACATTCTAAATCTATTTACAAGGCAATATAATACCAAATCCCAAATCAGAAACTCTAAACAATTTGACAAACTTAATGTCCTCCATGCTAACCTATTCTGCGCAAGCCTCTTAATACATTACTGCTCCTCTTTGATATTTTCGAATAAGTTGGTTCGAAGAAATTATTTTCGGCCGTAACCGTCGCGGGAGATTTTCTGCAAAAACCAAATTTCTCATGGTGTAAAGAGCTCACCTTTTTAAGAATTTTTAAAAAATTCTAAGAAGTCCACAAATTTGAATGAAACGTATTTATATTAATTAAATACATAATTAGATTTATTATGACAGAGACTTTACCTTCCTTCGTTGGCATTCACAATCACCAGATCTTAATCCAATTGAGAATTTGTGGGTTGAGATCGTACTGGCCATATATCAGCTGGATCTAGAAATTGGATGGTACAGTTCATCAGATATGGTCTCAAATTCCTCCTACCATCTCATTCCCAAAAGAATTCAAGCAGTATTAAGAGCAAAAGTTCGCCTAATATTGAACAGAGGGCGTGATAAAAATAATTTTGGCACCCAATGTATTTTTGCGTGTTACTTGATCTGCGTTTGGATCTTGACGTCATCATAAACAGCTGTACTGTATGTCTATACATAGTTTTTCCACGTCCTGCACTTAATTTGTCACAAGTAATGTTAACAGAACGTGAAGCAAAGCCTGCACGATGGCTATTTCCGCTTGGAATGAAATGTGAAGTAGTCAGTGTGGCCCTTAGGCTAAAACATTCCCCGGTTTTGATGAAGTTACAGTTATAGTGTCATCCATCTAAAATACACGCCATCGGTCTACGTCTTGCATTACTACGCTTTCCGTGTTTGTAATTATACGTTCAAAGAGCAGACATGCTTGATATATGAAAGCGGATATTTTAAAGGGAAAATTGCTTCTGTTTTCCATCAAGTAATCGTTAGTATATGTTATTTGGACACCTTAATGAGGTGTTTACTCTGTTAGAAGATTTGTATTAGACCACGTGAATTAGGCAGCTTACAATAGCGACGAGCTGACCGAGACATTACTCCTACTTACCGCTGCGTGCCGCCGACTGTGCGGTTGTGACTGGAGAGAGTTATGACCTCAACTTACACACAGGCTAATACCGCTTTCCCACACACGCACTGCCACACCATAAACTATAACGTCCAAATAAACAGTGCAATTAGATTAGACTAAAAAGGAATTTTACATTAAATTGATGTCTTTACAGGTGTCGTCGTCAACAAAGTGTGAAGACCATTCTGTCTACCAATCACTGATTACATAAAAATGTTTCAAAGGCAAGACATTCCAATTGCTTATACCAGCGATAAGAATTAAAATATTCCATATAATACCTCAATTACAGTTCTTTACTTTACAAGTCCTAAATGACTTAGAATAAGTCAGTTTTTCTTCAACGATTGCAAAATTCAGACCAGAGCGTCTTACTCAACTAAAAAAATGTATTACCTGTAATTTCTACCATCAAATTGAATATAACGTTGACAATACACGTGACATTTATACTTTATTAATTGACTTGCTGAGTGTCGGCGCGTGCGAATATTTATTTACATAAGCCTGGAGATGGAATTAAATCGTACCCAATCTCATGTAAAATTACACTTAGGTTCCAAGTCAAACATATGTCTATAGAAATATAAGTTCAACTTTAAACAGATGATGATGGCCGGTGCCTTAACCCAGTCAAGAATTCCAAAGATACCTTAAAATTCTCCCGGTACTGTGAGTAAAAATATATGAACGATACCTTCAGCAAGAACTACTCCCAGTACTGTAAAGGAATAAAACATCCTAGCGATTCCTTAACGAAGTACCATACAGAAGTCAAGAATACTCGAGGTACCTTAATGAAGTCTAAAATACTTCCGATACCTAAAGGTGGTTAACAATGCCGTGGGTCTGGTAAAAGATTTAAAAACCTTACTTAAAACGTCTTAAGTATAATCTTGGTGTATTATGGAATAAAAAACACTTCTGGTAACTGACCCGGCATTACAAATGTCATTATTGACACAGTAAACCAAACGCAATAGAGTTGACGCTAATATGATCTATTTAAATCGAATATTTTATCCTCAGCCTTACTTCCCAGTATGATTAGGTGAGACCATCATTACTCTCAGCAAGTACCGAAACTATTGAATCGCCTTTCATTTCTGTTGTGGTCGCATTATTTTTGTGTAAGCCATTTAGAGACTTAATTTCAAGTCAACAGGAATTTTGGATGTGAGAAATGGACTCTGCAGCTACTTCTATAACCCCTGATTCGACACAAATATCGGTTGTTTTCAAGTGATTTTTTTTTTGCTTTTTTCTGCCCTCACCCATAAGTTTATTCTTCCTATGATGTTAGGGAATAAAATTAGACACTAAAAACATCGATAATTGTGCATCTCAGTGACCCTGAGGTACATTTAAAAGAATTGTTTTAGTCTCACCAACTGCGAGGTTATTAGCGGCTGTTCACGAGTAGAGAAACGTATATCCATATAGTGGGGTCATAGTATGGTTTCTCAAACAACAAAAACGTCCAAGCCCATGCCAGAATTCGAACCCGGAATCTCTATGTTGGAAGGCAGCGACGGTAGGCAATAGACCACAGGAGGTCGGCAATAAACATTTATTCAACGCTAATATCGGCTGTCTTCAATATTTTTAAAATATCATCCCACTCAACTCCTCTATCCTTAGGACATAGTGTTATTTCTTGTATATTAAGTACCTTTTGTAGAAAACTTTGTCGTAATTGTTAAAGTATTTGCGCCGTATTATTGCCACTCCCTTCCACCCCACTCTCCGAGGGGCATAACTTTACCTTAACCGGATAGGTGAATTTCAGAATTAAACTCAGTACTTTATATAAGGTTGAACAGCTTAACTAGCATGGTAAATGCCATAATTAATGTCTTCCATAACCCCAAATTTGGCCAAATCTTCTTTTTTCATAATTTTTTTGTAACCACCTTTTACACGAACTAATTGGGGTGTTTATCCCGCATTCCACTACATGTTGAAATCTTACATTTACAACATTATGAGTCGC
Organism: Eucriotettix oculatus; assembly: GCA_034510155.1. Classification (NCBI taxonomy): domain Eukaryota; kingdom Metazoa; phylum Arthropoda; class Insecta; order Orthoptera; family Tetrigidae; genus Eucriotettix; species Eucriotettix oculatus. The sequence goes on from CM067379.1 coordinate 44,071,236, forward strand.
AAACAACTGCAAAATTTATATTTGATTGTAATATCAGCCATTTTTGGACTTAGAGATATTAGTGGTTCCCAGCTGAAGTATTAATAATTTTTTCTTAGCTTGATCATCGCACCCACGTACCTGAAGAACAAACGTGTGAACGTTCTCGTATGCGTCATCAGCCATGTTAGTCCAATATAAGTCTACACTGTGTGCAGGAGACCTCACAGTTCCTTACCTATTGGAAACTTACTTGGAAATTCTTATGAAATCTTAAACATTTCAAATAGTGCCCGTTGCGTTAGACATACAAAACTTAGACAAATATAAATTACGAATTCCATTTTTAAATATTGCATCGGAGCGCAAAGTTTCACAAATTTAGAATTTTTTATAGTGTTCTGCGAAAGTTAAATGATTTTATAACACATTGATGACCAGCCAGATGTAATTTAAAATCTAACTAATGATTAAGTCTATGTATTCCTATAACAATAAATAATCAACATTAGTTGCACAAGTATAAGTAACTGAGACTTTTTCAGTTGCTGAGAATGAATTATGACAGGAAACGAACACAATCTGGAGGATTTAATGATCCGTACACGCTCTGCATGACCTACGTGTGCAGTTGAAGGAAAAATGCTGTGATATACTATGGGGTGTTCTTTCTTACAGCTTTGCTTTGTGAAAAGTTTCGGAAAAATAGCTTACTTCACATTGCATTGAATATTGCAGTCATGGCCATAAGCGTAACTGAAGCGTGTACACCAATGAAACATAATATGTAAATATAAAGTAACAGTAGAAACGAAATCGTTATGTTTTATTTAACACACAGCAAATTTATCACAATAGGACACACGACAGCAGTCGTTGAAACAACTGTGGATGGAAAGGCTGTTGATTATAATTTTGCTGAAAGTTATCCATTTTAAGTTTTATATTTTAGTTTTGTATGAACTAATTAAATATTAAGTTTATTCTTCTAAATCAGAGTGAATAAAAGTTCCACTGATCCTATTAATGTGAGAGTGCACTGCTTGGCGAGCTAGTGTTTAATTTTTTCTTTTTTTGGCACTACAATCTCAACAAGTGTTACTAGTGATCCATCAAATCGCCGTCAACTTCCCACAAATCCCACCTCCCCCCTCTCAAATGTCTCAATGGGACTAACGACGGCAGTGAAAGCCCGTCTGTCAAAATTGTAAGTTAACTCGATTAATTTTATTTGGAGAATTTACTTTACTCACTTTCACAATTTTTATTTATAATAATGTTAGATAGTACATTAACTTGATATTTCCAAATAATTTTTAATTATATCTCGAATACTATCAATAAGCAGTAGAGGAGATAAAGTTTAATAGTAAAATACAAGAATGCTGGAAAAAGTCAAGATAAGACTAAAACTCTCTCTGGAAGATGTTCCAGAATTACGGTATCCCGGTACCCTCATGTGACGCAACTAGCCGATAAGGTGTTATAACCCCAATTAACGGTTTATGGTAAGGATATGGATTTTAAGCGAGGTAACCTGAAAATAGTGCAAAAACTGTTAACGTCTTTTAGTAACCTGAAGCTGTTTTTGCGTCGTCCCGAATTTACTTTCACAGTCACATCCGGGTACTATTTCAAAAGCAAAAATCTAGCAAAGGTTAATAATTAATGGAATATGGAAGCATTGTTCAATATATGACCTAGCATTACGCGTCCACTTACCTGCTGTACTTACTGAAAGTACTACACATACAGAGAGGTAGAAATTGATATATATATATATATTCACTATGTACCGGACATCTTACTTTCTATAACCAGTAAACTACACCATCCACGTACCCAGTATTCGGCTGTTGTAGCAAATTTAAAGGTGAATGGGACAAGCTTCACGAGATAATCCAGAAAAACCTGTTCCGTCTGTTTACAAAAGAACTAATTTATGTTTTTATATTTATCTTTCACGATATTACAAATAAAGTACCTGATAAAACTATAACTTTGTTTCAGTAATTTAAGTTTAGAAAATCATAATGATAAAATGTCGACCAGACGCGTGAATCAAACCAAGGACACTTCGCTTACCGGGTGGATGCTCCACCGTTAAGCTAGTCCAGTTCCGATGCTACATTCCTCCACTCTGATAAACCTTAACTAGGTTCACCTACAATTTAAAAAAAATTAATCACATTCTTAAAAACCTTGACTAGAATTTCCGTAAATAATGGACATAGTGTAAATTGATCAAATTTGCATGTATTTTAAATCAAAAAGAGACGAATTGCTTTAAATGAAGCTCAGCCAAAGGTCATCAAACTGAAATGGACATTTTCCCATTCTGATCTTCAATATTTAGTTTCATGGACCGCGTTACAGTTCCGATTTGTAGCAAGGCCACATCCTCGATTAAGACTCCCACATCTGTGAAGCATCGTCACTTTGTATTTTCAATTCTTGACAAATTTTCTAAGTGTTGAAAAAAAAATTGAATGACCAATCGAATGCCAAGTCAGATTAGTTATTCGTTTCTTGAATTCATAGTATGTTACTCCAGCTAACATTCATTGGCAATTGTGTGAGGTGTATGGGGAAGCAATAAAGTGTAATGGAATGATGAGGAAGTGGATTAGTCAGTTTAACGAAGGTCATGAAAATTTGTACGACCGTCTGTGATCACAAATGATTTGTTGCAAGTTTTCCCAGGAATAAGACGTTTATTACGAAATCTCATTCGTGCAATAGAGCAAAATGCGTGGAATGCTTTCACGCGGTATCATTTAATTCTTGATAATACCCGGTCACACACCACCAGACCAATTCAAGATATAACCAAATCATTTGTCTGCGAAAACTACGACCAGTCCGGATTTGGTGCCATAAGATTTTCATCTGTTTCCTGTTGGAAAACATTTCAACGACAAAGGTTATGTGAACTACCAAGTGACGACTTTGCTTTGATCACAGGCATACAAAAACTGGCTCAGCGATGTGACAAGTGCCTGATTAACGGCGTTGGTTTTGTGGAGAACTAGTATGATATATATATATATATATATATATATATATATATATATATATATTGTAGAAGATCCGTCGTTCCTCCGTATTCGTGATTTATAATTCTTTTAGGGCGCCAGGTATTTTTCAGAAAAAACACCAAAAATAGATTTTAATAGTTTTAATTCCAATCAGAGCATGAGAAAAAATTATATCTGCAGGGCGTGGTCATTCTCTCGTCGTCCCGCCGACACAACCTGCTTCTCCAATCACCCCATGACGACTCCACGTCTCCCTTTGCGGACCACCCAACGTCTCGCCAGACCACATTGTTAGCCCGTGTTGCGTCAGCTCCTCAACAATTGCAACTCGCAAGCTGGCCTGCATTGTTCAATGTAACTTTTCATGTGAACTTATATATATATTTATATATATAATTGATAAAATATTTTGAAAATACTGTTTTGTTATTTATTCGATAAATATAGGTACTTACTTTAAAAACAGCCTTCGTATATGAGAATTACTGCGCCCAGTTTCATTTAAGTGCATTTTGAACAGAAAACACCAAAATATGCCGTATGGAAGCTTAATTAATAGCTCTAAATAACAACATAATTCTAATAATATCAATAAATTCGTTACTGCAAGCAGAAGATAAGTTTTTTGAGAATCGGGAAATGAGTTAGTATTATTTTTGTTCTAGATTACTCAGTATGATACATTTGAGAGAATATGATAAATAATACGAATTTTATTAAAACTATTTACAAATGACTTCTAATTTTGCAAGCTAATTCTTATATTTGTACGGAAGTATCAACTCGATGGACGTTGAGCAACAAATCTCAGATCGTTGTTATCGCATAAAAGGAATCTCTGAACAATGTACTCTAAATAATAGGCATACCAACATAATATCTACTTCACGAAACAACCGTTCACATAGTTATCAATATTACTAACAAATGTTTCGAGCAACAAAAAATACGAAATTAACGAGAATCGGTAATATAATTGTAATAGAGATCATTAAATTTATATTTGTTTCGTAATTGTAATCAGACACATATTGAAAATGAGAGTGACTATTGAAGAAACACCTTGCGCTAATTGAAGAACAATCAGTTTTGCTATAGAGCAGGATTTACTGGCTTACCTTTCCCCTCAGACCCCTGTTGTTTGCTTTCCCAATAACTCCTCGGGATGCTGGCTCACCGTTCGGCCTCGTGACCACGAATGCGATTACACGGGACACTGGCTATTAAATTGCGTTAGTTAGCGGTCGCGCGCCAGAGTCTTGCTTGTGTAAATCTTCCCTCCCTCAAGAGTGTTCGCTGCCAGGAAACACAATCTCAAGCCAAGTACTTTCGGCGTCTTGCAAAGTCAGACTGTCGAAAATGTCAATTTCATCACAAATTTGACAGGAACGCACGGCTGTAGTCAATAATGGAAGTGATGGGGTAGTTTTTCATACACCAATAACCTTTATTCTGATATAGTATAAAGTTCTTTTCGTAACATAATAACTGATCATATTGGATGTGTAAACAAACATCAGAAACCATTGAAATTATTTTAGATCATAATAATTTATAATAATGTGTTTTTTAAGTTTTATTCACCTTATGAAGTCCCAAATTAGTGACGAAACATAGTGTCACTACATTGTCTTAATTTACTTACATATTGGATGTGTAAACAAACACCAGAAACCATTGAAATTATTTTAGATCATAATAATTTATAATAATGTGTTTTTTAAGTTTTATTCACCTTATGAAGTCCCAAATTAGTGACGAAACATAGTGTCACTACATTGTCTTAATTTACTTACATATTGGATGTGTAAACAAACATCAGAAACCATTGAAATTATTTTAGATCATAATAATTTATAATAATGAGTTTTACCTTATGAAGTCCCAAATTAGTGATGAAACATAGTGTCACTACATTGTCTTAATTATATTAATTACATTGTAATTTATGAAAACTTTTCTTTTTGGCCAGTATATTTACATTTTGTATCATTGTACCTCATATAAATATCTATGTTTATGTCATTCAGTTATACCAATTCAATGTTATTTACGCGTTGGCAATTTGTGAGAAATTCATTTATTCGCTGTGATTGTATAATACCGTTACGAGCGCCACCGATTCGTACAATCACATTTGACCTTTACCAAAATATCACGTCACTTTAATACATCTGGAATTGTACTGGCCGCATACGAAATTTTCGTGATAAATGATAACAATCCAAATTTACATCTGTTGAAATAAATTTTTGTTGCTATGTAAATATGGCATAAAACTACTTTTATATTGAGATACAAAATAAAATTTCAATGTAAAAATCATTAGCTGTGACAATATGATGAATATATTTTTCACATATTTTAGCTGAACGTATTTTAATATTTAGAGAATAGTATCTCCAAAAAGAAATTAGTAAAGTGTATGTGATATGAAATAATATAGACAAATGTGAAGAAATTTAGGAAATAAGGTCAGACGCGAGAGACGTGATAACCAACTCTTTATTAAATATTTATTATAATTAATAGGGACTGGTATCGCGCACTTTTTCTTAGGAAAGTTTAATTTTCGTTGTTCTCTTCTTATTTAATAATTTCTTCTATTATTTGCATAGGCCACTATTAGTTCTTTGGTCGTCTGATGGCAACAGTCAATAGATTATTTCTACGAACAGTAGACCACTTAGATATTATTATAGTTTATATGTGGTGTTGCTGACATAGATTTCTAGACTGATAAAATCAAGTAATATGTCTTGTGAAAACATTCGTATCATTTACATCAGTTAAAACAAACTGCATTTATGTTTTAATGTTACGTTTAATGATTATCAGTCACAGCAACTTAAACAACCGCGATATTATAAGTTATGTCTTGGAACTATATATATCTTTGGGACTTTGTCGGAGAACAAATTTTTAAACATTTCATATTATTGTGATTACGTTCTACGAAAAACAGCCGAGTACCATTCAAGCTCGAGGAGTAATTAATCTTACTTTCATCAGGAAAGAAATTCGTATGTCCTTGCACATAATAATGAAAAACGAGGTAATAAATGGTCTTTTATATTTTTCATCCCAGGCACTCTTGTTAATTTTTTTCTGGTGACGCTGAAGCTCGTTTCAAATGTCTGGAGACCCGTTCATTGTTCGTCCTACAGCGCCGCACTATAAAAGAAGTGTATTGTGCTTCATATAATCCTTTTCTCGTGAATACTTCAGCTCTGTAAAATAAACATTTTTCTTGGTCTAGCGGACAAAGAGTGTGGCTAATTCATTCCACATGATTAATTGAAATCATTTAATTACCTCAATTTCTACTTTGGAAATCTACAGATATGCATATACTTCTAAAACAATTTCTCATACTTTCTTTTGCATTTGATGGAGATTATTAAGAAAGAACTAAAATTTAAAAGACATTCTGGAAAAAACTGACATTTCCTCTCCCCAGCATAAGTATTTTAGGAAGTGAATCATCAATAGAATATTTTATTTAAGAATATAAATTCCAAGCATTAACAAGTGAGACGATTGTAAATACAGTATTCAATATTGTCTCCACTGCATTATGCGTGAAGTCAGTGAGTACTGGCAACGTAATAAATTAAAAAACAGTTACTATGTTCTTAACGCATTGATTTCAGAAAAAGAAACCAACTCTACTATAATACATATACATCAGCAGTAAGAGTCTCGAAATTACACTCTACATATTCTAAGAACCACAGTACAAATATATTGGTAGAATATGTAAGGCATGTAAATGGGATTAGTCATTAACCCTTTTATTACAAATAACGTTCACTTCATAAAGCCCCTAACAGTACTAGCGGTAACACTTTTAGTATTATTATGAATATTGTCCTTTCACATCTGTTAGTTTTCAAAGATGTTTTAAATTTATAATAATGCCCTGCAGCCATTTTTTACATCCGTTAAATCTGCAAGCTCTGCAATCCCTCAATGATTCGAAGAAATTCACTATCCAGCCATAAATGTTTCGAGGAGTGAGAAAAAATTATAGTCAGACTAGGGAAAACGTAATGTAGAGATTCCTGTGGTAATTCGAGGAACTGAATTCTCAATTTTTGACTATTCAAACCACTTTTGCTGCCGCGTGCAACTGCTTCCTGAATATTTTCGTATGAATTTTATTACCTAAATAACTAGAAGCCAGGCATTGCCTTAGTATTTGTGTATGTCAGACCGGAATAAATCTAGGAAAATGAAACATTAATTCCCCTGTTTCGTAAGAAAGGCGACAATACTCACGCCCTAAGATAATCAAATATAACCCTGGTGCCTTGAGATAGTCGAAAATTTCTTATAGTTTCCAGAATACCACCAGTGAGTTAAGAAAGATGAAAATGTTTTATGAATTTAGAGTTATAAATACTGTCAAAATTGCTTCTAGTAACATAACATATTCAAAAGGCTCCCGGTATTTAAAGAGGCTAAAATAGTCCCGGTACCTTACGAGAGTAAAATTATCAGAGGGCCCACCCAACAGATGCACTCATTCCTTGTTTTTTACTGCATCTTAAGTAATATGATAGAAATTACTGCACTTTGTTTCACCTATTCTACCTCAAGTCGTAGGTGTTTTGAATGCCACAGTTAAATCTAGTAGCTCCATTACCCCGCATTCTACGCGAGTCGGCTGCTAGCGTTTGATAAACATTAAACGATTTCGACGCATTCCTCCACTACCTCAAAACTTAGGAACTGAACTACAACGTAATCCTAATTGTAACTGTCAGATTTGACGACTTCATTAACATGATTCTCCGTCATGTTCGCCATATTTCTATGTAACACCCGTACCCCTAAGATTTTCCCCTAACTTCAAAGAAGTTGTTGAAATTATACTCAAACGATGCCAGGAGAAAAGTGGTGAATCTCAATGACCCCCGAAAAATATCAGTCATTTTGCGTGTCTTAAAATTTCCATCTCCCCCCCTAACTCCCCTCCACCCAGGGACAAAAAACGAAAATTTGGTCGTAATTTCTCAACGCATTTCATGTTCCATGGGCAATATGCAAAAATAGATACATTCTTTTCTATTACATGGATTTAATTGCAGACCAGCGATAAATATTTTATACTATCAATGAACGTAGACTTTCTCGGTGAATAATTCGGATGAAATCTTCACGATTAACCAGCCGCGGCACAACGTTTCTGCGGCCATTTTCTGCCGCCGTCATCATAGCCTGAAAATTTTATACTATCATTTATAATATTTTCTTAATTAATAACAGAATGCCATTGATACCCTAAGCGCGTTCCTTAACAGTCAGTTGTATAATTTCTATAACGTAATAACACTCATCCTTATTTATAAGTCGAATAAAAAGAAAAACTGTGATTTTCATAAAAACAGCGATTGAGATCTAAACTTTTCCGTCTTCGGCTCTTAGCCCGCGAGCTGTGCCGTTCGATAAACTTATGCTAGAGATGCCCCCTGGGTGAAAAGGAGACGATTTCTCATATCTCTTGTGTTCTTATTTTAACTATACTCGACTACCTTACCGATCTCTTATAATAATATACGAGTATTTCCATTTCTGAAAGCCAAGATTTAATTATTTTATAAATCGTTACATTTATCTGTCACTATTAGCATTACCGTACAAAATCTTTACTAAAGAATAACTTAACAAAATTCTCTCACAATTCGATTGAAGCTGCCCTAGGAGGCAGTGAAGTTTGAATTCTTACACATTTAGCACCACCTTTTTCCCCATTAAAATTTAATATTACCTGAGGAAGTCCCAAATATACTAACAAAAATTCGAATCAACTAAATAAAAACTTTTTCTGTATCTGGCCGTTAATTTATTTCATCTAACAGACATTAAAGCATATTTATTTGTTAAGTTATATTATAAATTACAAGAAAATATAATTGACGGTTTTCAACTTACGACACTTGTTTTGGAGGTTTTTACACTAGGCTACCGTGTTTTCGGTGAAAATTTTACCAGACATTCAATACAGCCAATTTTTTTCTCTTTCGGTTATTGATGGGCAATATCTACATTTTTTTACTTTTATTTTGGAGGAGTTCTGATGTTACCGCCTCTTTTAAACAGCCAAAAATCTTTGCTTGTTAGTACCGAGGACGTTTTATATTTTGACTCTTCCAGTCATGTAACCTACGCAGAATTGCTACGGAGTAGTTTCATGAAAATAAACTTTTTAAGACTTGCCTTATTGCGATATATAGGATCGTTTAGCTGATAGAAAGGCCATGGAACGTGAATACATATATACATACAATTTTTCCAAGTCTGTGGCGGTACAGCAAGCTGTTGGAGTTGGCAGGATCATCACTCGGAACACGTTCTGTGGCGACCCCTATTCAAGGACACTTTTCCTCGTTATACGCCTTTGTGTATCACTAGTTGAAAGCGATTTTAGAACATCTTCCAGGTTGATCTTTCCATTATCTCAGCTCATCGTAGACTCCCTTTAGTTATCTTTTTCTTGCCTTTCTTTCACCTTCCATTTCAATAACTCACGAGCTCATGACATTCAATGGAAACAGCTTATTTTTCTTGAATTTTCCAGGTTTGCTAGATATTTTTTAGGTCGATGATTCTTCCCCGACAAACTCAGATCAAATTCTAATCCTGTTTGGGCAAAAAATGGCACGTCCGTTCTGTTGAATGCAGTCCTCTAAGATCTTGGCTACTCTTACTTGCTTTTCCACCAATCCATATTAAATATATACACAGCACGAAAATTGTGCATTAGAATTTGTCATGTCTAAAACACCCATGCATCACTTCTTGTTGGTTAAATCAATGTATAGCCAACAGACTCTCTTGAATTCTGTGTACTGTAAATTAACATATTTTCACTTTCCTTGAATTTATTGATATATTCCTACTATTTAGTTTGTTTGTTATGTTTCATTATCTCTAAGAAACGGATGACTCCACTTCTTCTCATCGTAACATTTATCCATTTCCTGCAGCTTTGTACATTTACAATAATTACATTTTATGTTAAACCTTCTATCTTTTTAACAACAGCACGATGTAAACCAATTTTATTAAGTATCAAACTTTTTTATTAACTATAAAGCATGTTTCTAAATTGAAGTACGTCAAAATTAATTCTTGTGAAAAAAATAATTCAAACATAAAAGAATTTTGTCGGTATGATTTCATACTTTTCCAAGACAGAAATATTCATATTATTCGCAAAATACACTAAGATTAAAACTGAGGGATCAGGACTACTTAAACTTAATTAAATTTATAATGTCGGGAAAATATAAGCTGTTTATTAAAACTGATATTTAAGACAAGTTCAAATTAAATTGAATGTAGTATTGTAAAATATGGTACATATATTATGGTAAAAATCAATAAAATAATCCCTATATAGGTAATCCAATTATTTTCATTTCTTACACGTATTTCAGAATATGCCTCGAATATTTTTCATTATTTTCAACGATCGTGTCAGCCGTTACAATTCATGAAATTAAACTTACGTTTTCCATACTCATAATAACAAGTTATCTTCCATTTTTCAATTTACAGACTCAATGTATGAACTGAATTATGAGCACAGTTGAAATTTAAATTTCCAGCTGAATCCAAAGAGATCTGAGGAACACAGATACAAAACAATTTAGCACATTGACTTGCTACGAATTGATATCCTTCTTTAATTGTCAATAATTAATGTCAAGAGCATAGATACTTATGAGTGCTTCCTAGCATTGATAAAATTCGTCAAATTTAATCTGATGTAAAACAAATTCATTGTTTATTCTGTCTTTATTAATATTTCCTTCATTATGAAAATGATTAATTCGCTATTATTTATTTGCAGAGAGAATGAGCGTATTCGTGTTGTTTTCGAAGAAGTGACCTTACAAAAGGGAGATATAAGGTAAGTTTCCTTTTAACTTGTATGAAAATATGATTTATGGGAATGCATAATAGATCAATATTATAATGTGTATGGTTAATTCAATCTTTTTGTTATACTAGAGTGTGCGGGATCCGTTTTCGAAAGGAAAGATAATTTAATTGGCATTTTATTTTTTTATGTTTGCAATGTTCATTTCACTGAGATCACATTCGATTCCACTAAAGAAAAGGAAGTCCGAAGAAATTTAATAATAGAATAAACTTTGTGTGTAACTTTTTTGTTACACACGAAAATAACGAAAATAAATTTGAATTGTAGCAGTTCATTTAAACGTAGGAAAATTCATTTGTTCGTCATTTATTTAGAGTGATTGTTTCACTGTCGTTTAATTATCTCTATTTAAGCTTTTGATGGCATGTAAGCTCATTACTGGAAAATAGGTATGTGACAATAATATGTAATTCCGCATAGAAATTATAATGACAAATATTATAAAAAGCGCTGTTTCGTATTTAAATGTCATTAGTTAGCTAAAATTTCTAAATTGTTATTTACGTGTTAAATAAACGATTCCAGTAAATTCGAGTTCTATTATTCACTTCGCTGTGATGAAATGTAAAAACAGAGTTAATTTTGCTGTATAATTGAAATGCCAATTTACAGAAAAGTGTAATTAATAAGCATCTAACAAATTAGTTTTATATTTCAATACAATAACCAAAATTGTCCACATAAAATTTGAAATAACTGTTGCAATTTTTTCAGACCGATTTTTAATTATATATTGTAGTCTCCTCCATGTAACGTTAAACATACCCTACACGTCAATATGAGAAATTTTAATAATACAGGCCTATAGTACTAATTATTGTTCAAAGGTCTGATCCTCTTAAAATAAAATTAGCACAGACTAGTTAATCAATTATCATTCAGACAACCACGATAAATCTCAAATCACAACTGTGCTATGCTAATATATTTATTCAGTTCTATGGCAATAGTGAATTTAATTTAAGTCAATATTGTCTTTTAAAACACGTCTTTAGTGAAGTTTTATAAACTATTTAAGCCATTGACATTTGTAATAATTAATATTTCACATTTTTAACATTTCTGTATTTTTCGTACTAACACACATAATTTATAAGTATTTTTAAGTATACAACTGAATATAAAATCTTCACTAGCACCTGAAAAGAATATTATTGAATGTTAGATTAATTAATTAATGTGTGTTAAAGCGTACGCCCATATTCAGGTACTTCAGGAAAATTGACAAATAAAATGGCATTAACAGTTCCAATAGTCAACAGAAACATTAAACCTTAATTATCATAATCTTTTCTTCTTGTTTTAGAACTTCATCAGTTGTGCAAGTATATATTAACAGAACAAATTTCGTATTGTATAATTAAAAATTGATAAAATAATCTTACAGACTAAACCACAAATTAACCATAATTATCATAATAATAACATGGCGACAATTTATTTGATGTAATACTATTCAGCTCCAAAAATAAAATAAATTTCGAAATGCGTATGTCTTTGACGCATAATGTAGTAAAAAAGAATGTGGTAGAAAATTCTATTGAATCTATTGTTTTTGTATTTTTAACAGTTAATATGAACAATGAAAAAACTTATTCCTACTTATCAAATAAGTTGATAAAAATATTTGTCAATAAAAAGCTATCATAAAACTTATTTAACATACTTGTATGATTTTTTCGATTAACTGTCGAGTCGTTTGATCGTATGTGCAACATTTGGCGCATTATCCTTTAAAAATATTTGTTTTGAAAAAATTGTCTACAGTCCGAATTGTGGTTATTTAGATGAATGTGTTTTAGATTCGACTGAATAGCTTTCCATAATGAACATCAATTTTCTTACTATTCCTTAATTCTTGTTTTTAAAAAACGTTTCGCTTGGCAAATATAACACCCATTGCTACACTAAATAATTAAATTCAGCATTACATTATGTTTATCGCAATTTTTGAATTTGCCTTTAATATTTTTATATTTAAATTTAACTGATACAACTGAACAAGAACGAAAATGACTTGAGCACCAAAACCAAAATAGGAATAAGATTTCCTGATTTTGTATTTTCGGATTTAATTCTTTGTCAACTATTAAATAAAATAAAATTGTTTCTGGGCCATTTTATTTACTTAAATAATTTAGATAAATTTTATTAAAATAGAAACCACAATCTTCTTAAAAAAATATTAATTGCTCATTCACAGGAGAAATCCCAGAACATTTAACTACTGTTTTCATTAAAATGGAAGTTGATCATAAATTTAAATGTCTAAATTAGCAAAATACAATATTTCTTTAGAATCTAATTTAATGTTTTCCGTTAAAATTGAAAACGAAACATATACACGGAGAAGTCAATAGGTACTTAGAAATCAATTTCTTTTACTATTTTCAAATTTACGTACAAACATTTAGTAAATCAAAACAATAGAAAAGCATAGTTGTGTAAATTCAATTTATTTCTTTATTTCAATTTTAGAATTTCCGCAATTTTTTAAATTCGACAAAAAATAAATAGTTTGAAGATCCTTCAAGTAGGCATCTATTATTGAAATAAACTGATCGTTCAAAGTAATTTCTTTCTAGGCCTGGAAATAGAGAAACGTTTAACATATATTGTTGATGATACAAAAATTTACACTTTGTACGTTTTTATTGATCTGTTAAAGTAAAAATCCAAGAATTTAAACGCGTTCAAATCAATTACAACTTATTACTAGAAGTATCCCGTACAAACTACTACTTATGTAAAAATAATCTCGTTTATCGAAATTAATGTATTTTAAAAATTTGGAAAAATTTATTAGACTCATGTGCATTTTAATGAGAATATAATTTTGGAAAGCTATTTAAGTGAAATTCAGATGGAACTGTAGAATCGACCGAGCAATAAGCGACCTGACATACCGTACTAGCGTAGTGGGCTGGAGTGGACTTTCTAAAGTCACAGTGCCCCTTCGTAGACCTTTGAGTTGGCCCTTTAATTAACTCTGCAACTTGCATGCAGAAACTAAATTTCTGCAAAACTGTTTATTTCACCCTTCTGATGTTTAATTCATTAGTGACCCTCGACGTCATTAATCGAGATAAAACACATTCTCCTCTCAGAGAACTCTATTTAGAAATCCTACAGTCTTGCAAATAATGCAAATTTATCTAGGAACATGGAATATAAGTCAAAAAGAAAAGAACGCTTCTGTTGAAGTTCATATAAAGAGGGTAAAGCTAAATTTATAAGACAATATGAATAAATGCCAATGGGTAAAATATTTGTATTGAACCTCTTTATCCACTCGTTAAGTTTATGTGCTTACTTATGTTACGCCCTATATCTTCATTTCTTGTAATGTTTTTTAATGATTAATCTAAGATCAAAATGTCTGGAGTGTTATTTTTAGGAATATAGACATTGGAACTGTTTTAAATAGTTTTTAATCGAGATATGTCAGTTTGTTAGCCAATCCGATTAAAATAAAAAAATGGATAGTAATGCAATTTTAAAGAAGTCACGAAAACTGATACATTAAGTAAGAAATCTCGTTCCTGTAAAGGGGTGAAAAATACTCCCTAATGGAGTCATCTATATTTCCTGTGACTTAAATGATTTAAAAATTTGCACCATATGATAATGGAATCAAGTTAGCTTCCGTTACCTTAAATAAGTCTGGAATGTATCTCACGAGATTTGAAATTACTCCCGGTATTATAACGGAAAGAAAGTGTTCTTGAAAATACAAGATAATAAAAATGCCCCCTGAACATTCTAAATCCACTCGTTGGGACTATATTTAAATTAATTACCATGCTGAATGCCAGAATTAAATTCTCCTAATTCATGACTGCGGATTACTCACCAGTCTTGTTTTTTTTCACATTATTTATGTTAAACGGTTTCCACCTTCACCCATATGGGTCCTCCACTTCCATATAAATAGGCGTTAATGGTTTACGGCCTTACAAAATCGAAAGACACAACATTATTCTCAGCGTCCCGGGATATAATTTACCCAAAACTAATTTAAGCATGTTTTAAAAGTTACATTGCCACACACCCTCACCCCTTTGTGGCCCCACGAACATGTGTACCAAGTTGACTTAAAATGGCTCCACGCGTATAAATTTGTATATAGAACAGACACGCAAACGCAGGCACATTTGAAAGAGTTGGATGCTTAAAAATATTAGGCGATAAAACTAAAATTACATATAACATACTATTTCCTAACGTCATTAAATATGTTCTACGTACACTGATTTAATTTTTACCTACATCGAAATAGAAAGTTTTAAAAAATTCATATAATAACTACGTGTTGCAAGTATTTTTTTCTAAAATTTGAAGCCATATTCTGGTATATATAAATATATATATGAGTTTTTTCTAGGGTATCTCAACTTCAGTTTCAATGCAACATCAAAGAAGTTTCTGTTTATAATGCTCATTAACGACCTCAGTGTATGCGTGATTTATACTTTCGGTAGGTGGAAATAATATTTTCATATGGAATCGAGAAATTCCCATAGTGGGTTGCAGAAGTTAAGAGGATTGCCCAATACGTGAATAACGAAAGCGTTCATGTGTGTTGTCGAACAATTAACTGCGCTCCGAGGGATGTGTTGCGAGTGGCAAACGGAACAGCTCTCTCGTACGGTAATCCTTTGTAAAAGCTCCGACCAAATTCCACTCATACAAATCTCATGTGTTAAAAAGTAATTCCCTGGTTGCGGGGAGTTTGGGGGGGGGGAATTTCCATGGAACAATACCAATTATTAACGGAAAATTTAGTTAATCTCTGTCAGACTTTCCCCTGTTTTATTATTCCCTCAATTACTTATACAGACTCTAAAGAGAGAAGATAAAGAAAACGTTGAATGTATGCTCATTTGGCCTTTAAATGATTTCTAAATACCTCTTCATAATGAACAATATAAACATTAAATTAAAATTATTAAATGAACAACGATGGTTAATTTAAGTTTTAAATGCTTATGGTGTAAAATTTAGTATCATATAAAATGTTAAATTATAAATTACAGTTTTTTAAACAAAATAATAATATCATCCAAATATTAAAGAAAATGATGTCTTATCATTTTAATACTTTCAATCCATTACCTACAGAGTTTCTCTGTATTTCCTACTTCCCAACTATTAACAAATTAAATTTGTAATACATTTTTGCTGGCTTATTTTACCCGGTCAACTTATTATCATTTCCTCTTACGCGTAATAATATAAAAATTATTCAATTAGTTAATGGCAAATAGTGCACTGGTCCACTGTAAAAGATTAACATTACTATTTTGGTTGTTAGAATAATCAGTCCATAGACTGGTCTGATGAAACCCTCCATGCTAACATTACTATTTTTATCATTACTTCATGCACATTTTTCGTGGCCCTGAACTTAAAATGTCTATTCGAAAAGATAATTATAGGTTTCTACTACTTTTCTCAGACAAAGATTCATACACTGAACTAGTTTATTCATATATTCATCTATTGAAAATGCGTACACGAACTATACAAGTTGTAAAGGGAAAAGAAGGAAGGAAATTAGAAGAAGAAAAAATTTAATTTATTTAAATATTATTGTTTATTTTATATCATATGGCTAATATTTAAAAACTATGTCCTAAATATATAAAGACAGAAAATTTAGAGTGATTTCAATATTGAAGAAATGATAAGCTATCTATAAGGGGTATATCTGTGGAGGAAATAAAACAATGTGCAGCAGAGGTCACTTATAGCATTGAGCCGGATAACGAACCTGTTTTGTTCTTGGAGTCTAAAGCAGCTACTAGGCGATTTCAGAAAAGTAGGTGCGACTCTCTCGGCATACGGGAGGTATGGTTTTTGGCACTTCTCTTCGTATTTTATGGATTGGTGTGATCACAGCAGGCGGAAGACAGTGGATTTTCACTGTCCTATATCGGGGAAAACTAGTTTTCCTTCTTTACTTAGATTTTTTAAAGTTCAGCGAAGAGTTTTGGCTATGAAGGATAGAATTTCTGGTGGGTTTCCGTATTTGCTTCCATAAGTAACTGAAATTGTTTTTTCCTCTTCTCTGCAAAACTCTTTCTTCTTTCAGAACATGAATTTAATTGTATTATATTATTTTCACCTTCCTTTTCGTCTCCCATATCTCTCTCTTTTCATAAGTCTTGGACCAAATTGCTCTATCTAGGCATCGTCCATCTGTTTCCTTTTCCTCTCTTTCCAGACCTCTTTCTCCTTCCGAATCGTAATACGTACTGTCTTTCTCATCTACTTGTGACTTCTCAGCCCATCTCTCTGTCATTCCACTCCGCGTGACGTTTCTGCGCTGAATTATATTGAGTTTCCTAGCTTGCGTGACCCACAATTTCAAAGGAAGGGGCTGACCGTGGGGAAATTTCCACAGATCTTCCTACTTTGGTGGCTGACCAGCCTCAACCCTCAAGCTTTGTCTGTAGGCACGAACTTAGAACTTGGCTCTACGGCGCCTGACCTAGTTGGGATATTCCACAGCTCCACCACCTATCACTAATTGTACAAATATTCAATATTAATAATGAATCAAATGGGAAGTATTCCTCTGCGCAACAAAATAATTGTCTGTTAAGTCTGGGTAGTAACAATTTTAAATTGATTATTTCGCATTGAAACTGTTTTATTGTATTGATTTTATCTATATAATAAATCAATTAAATGCATATCTAATATTTATAGGTCAAAAAATTATTTATGTTTGGAGAATATTGAAAAATATATTAACAAAATTGTTGTAGCTTATGTTAACAACTGTACACACAAAAATTTATTTATTGTATATAATTTTGCATATTCTCATTTCAAATACCACTAACTAATATTTTTATTGAATGTTATCCAAATACCCAATAATTTCTGTTATAAATGATGATTCTGTATTTTAAAACTATGAAAAATCTTGGCATTCGGATAAACGGATTGAGGCATGAAAATGATCAGGCAAACTATATTTTCCCCTCAAAATGTGATAGAGTCTGAACAAACGTCGACGAATATAATTTAGATCACTTGATATCTACATGTGTTCGGTATTTATAAATAAATACGTTAGGAGAAGTATAGTTTTCCATGGTGTAGTGCTTCGGCTCAACATCCGTTCGGCGTTAGAGTTGGTGGCCGAAACTTGGACGTCAAGTTTGTCAATCCTAATTCGCTACTCCGATACGCGACACGGCGTGACACGCTGAAGGCAGAAGTCCGAACCAAGTGACGAATGCCTTGAAACTCCTGTAATTTTTCCGTAGAAGCGCTGTGAAACTTGATTGAAATTCACGATCAAATCAAAATTATGATGACTGGCTCGTAATAAAATAAACATTTGCATCTCGGAAGTATTAAGGAAAGGATTTGTTCCTAATGATCGTATGTGATGTATCACAATAAAGGCAGATGAAATTTTATATTTTAAAAATATATATATCACAAATTTCATATTTAAAACATTTTATTATTATTATAAAGAGACCTGTTAATTCATAGAAAATATTTTACTCTCCCACGACATAACAATAAAATATTTCACCAGAATTGTCAATCATGAAAACCAAAATATTACAAATTGTCACACAGTTGGGGCGCAATTGTTTATGCATCCATGTCCATATATTACAGTGCCTTTTTGTATATGCATTCCGCCCTAGGATATAAGTATTGTAGAAAAAACTAAAGGTTATAGGGAACAAAATAGTTTAAAATAGAAACGGAATTCCTTTCGGTAAAGTTATCGGAATAATTTATTAAAGCGACTTAAAAAATTATAATAAAATGTTCATATATATATATATATATTATTAAAGAAATCCTATTTTATTTTAAAGTTCCACGTACGCACTTTCAAATAAAAAGTATTTCGTTAATACCTGATACACAACTTGTTTTATTTATTTCAACATCGACCAGCTCCTATTAAAAAAGATCTTATATAATATAAGCTGCAATTGAAAACTTTGGCTAAGAAAGTAATAAAACACAACCACAATTCCGATTTTCACATATCCTAAATAGTAGAAAATTCTCTGAAGTGTTAAAATACACTCCATTTTTAAAACTAATTAATCTTAGAAAGACATGCGTGGTGAATGAAACTATATCTGACAATTGTTGGAATACTTCTTTGAAATACAATAAAACATTGAGCAAAGCAAATTAACGTTGTACATTTGTAATGCAACGACACTCTTGTTAAAGGAGAAGCATAAAAAGTGTAGTCCTTAAATTATACAAATGAAGAATTACCGACCCGTATGACAGACATTTACCAAAATTTTGAAGAATTTATTACATAAACTAAACGTTTCGACCATCCATTGTGGCCCTTGCCAATCAATGAAACCAAGTGAGGGTATATGATGGTTTATTAAATTGTCTTTGTTAATTATATCTTTGGGCGATTCTCTGATTGTATGATATTCGTGTTAATATCCTCTTGTCGGTTCATTTATTGACGAGGACCACAATTGATGTTTGAAACGTGTAGTTTATTTTAAAAATAATTCAAAATTTTGTGTGTCTTTCATGAGCGTCGTTTATTTATTTGTTTATGTTATTCACAGACATTAATTGTTCTTATAATTCTTAAATTGTTTTAAACTAACTTATTAGCGCCCATTAACTCGTTTAGAATTGATTGTTACTGAATTTAATGCTAGTCTCAATAATAATCGAAACGAAAGCAAAAGCATTGTTACTTTTCGGGGAAGAGAAGACGATTATAATCCTTTTATTATATTGAAACAATTCTTAATAAAACACTATTTTGTAATGTGATGACACAATCCCCGTAACAGTTGTTCTAGAAACTCGCAAATATGTGTAAGAACTATAAAGACGTGTGATTATTTTGATTAGGAAGCAGTGCAAAAAGTACAGTACTCTTCAGACCGCTGCTAATGGAATAGATGTTTTCTTCCATGGCCGTCCCAAATGTTTATTTGTTCTTGCAATCAGCGCTCCGCTCAATTTTTCTCGAGGGGATTGTACATGATGGAATACCTCCTCAAATAGATTGCTCATTAAAAGCATAATTAAGACCAGGCGATAATGGGAAGAGAACCAATATTCATAACAAGGAAAGAACTTTCTTAATTTGATTGGATGAGCTTATAATTTGAAATGTTCTAGTATATAATTTTTTTTTATTTTCTTGTCTTAATCATCAGTTCATTTCAATCACAGTTTCAACGAAGCGTAAATAAAAATTGTAGTTTTTCTACTAATGCTAAAATATATTGCAGCATCAAAGCGTTAATACGCCTCACTATACGTTAAAATAAATAATTATATACCAAGAAACAATTAACTATTACATATTAAAATAATCACATCTACTTCTATCCGCTGGCTGAGGACCTGAAGGTGTGGTGCACGACTGGGTGTCCCACATAAAAATCATAGCATTGCGAAGTTTAATGATGTATATAATTTTGTATTTAATATGTAAGTGCTATCCTACGTCGGGATCTAATAATGTTGGCGGATTTCAAGTCAGCTTCTTGCCCAGAAGAGATACGTAAATGTTTGTCCATAACCTATGGGACAATTAAGTCAATATAGCGACTTGGAGGAGGGATGTGGCTGAAATTCTAGTACTTTCGACGGAGGACCAGGACAGTTTATGATTAGGAATCATCAACCCTGTCAGTCCTCAAAGAACATTATATCTGGTGTGAAAGCTGAACTTGGTCCCTAACTACAAGACAAAGGTTTTGTTACTCAATACAGAAGCGGACACTCTTGACTCCCGCTGTGTGCAAGTGGTGTAAAGAAACAAATGGATACTGCATGTGATTAAAACGCTCTTCGAAAGCACATTTCTAAAGTAAATGCATGGAAAACATTAACTACGGAGACGTTTCATAAATCCTCCATAGTAGGTCACAAGCAGCGAAGAGTTCCTCGGTGATCATAAAGCCGGAGAAAAACTAGATACTATCTCCCCATTTGTTGCCATAAAGATGGGAAAGCACACCCACTTCTTTAACGAGATAGAATTTTCTAGTACGGGAGCAAAACTTGGATCAAAACCAAAAAACTTCCTCCTAGAGCATCATTCGTTCTTCGTACTTAGTTTTCAATCATTCGACACTTCCATTCAGTTTGGATCATTCAGTAAAGATCTGCTATCAGCTTAGTTCATTTGGCTAAAAAGTTGAGCGGACCCAGCTAGCAAAGAGAGAGCGAACCAGCTGACCTCCAGTCATGAAACGCCATGAGAATGGAAAGCTGTACCACCTCTACCAATGGTCACGTATACAGTTCTCTCGCCGCCTTCACATATATTAAAAATTATTTCCATGAATTCTCTGTTTCAAGTGTTCAATCTCACGTCAAAAGCTACCATCCTTTCATGTTTGGAGTATTGATACTCCTTCAGTCTTAACAATGGTCCGTTATGACCATGTTGAACACAGACATCCATGCCCACGCCGGGACTCTAATCCGGAACATCTGTGTGTCTGTAATTTCAAAAGAAATGCCAAGATTCAAGTGAAAACTGCGATTTATACGATGCCTAATCGTAAATGAAATTTTGAAAATTTTTGTCTTTCTGTCTGAACGTTTGTCTCGAATAGGGTCCGAAACGGCTCAACAAATGTAAATGGAAATTTCGGGGATTAAAACAAGAGTTTTAACTTAAATTATCGATTATGTTTCATTTGGATATTTTGCTGTGTTCCGAAGATATGAATATAATAATTTGTAAAAAGCTTATTACTGTGGGTATTATGAACAACATGCCGCACCAATGCCTGCTAGTGTATAAAATTCCGAAATTAATACATCAGTTTTTTTACTTGTGTTATGAAGCTTTTATAGTCTGAGGTTTGATTTCTTGCCTATGATATTCTCAACTATTTGTGCAATTTACTAATAATATTATATATTTTATTTCAATTTAATTCTATCTATTACTTTTGGTTGATTGTAGCGTTTATTTTGAAGACGATGAATTCATAGGCAAATCAATACAAAGGTTATTACTTTTTTTGGGGGGGGAGTTATTAGGCTACATGAGGGTGATCCTGAAACGGGCAACTCCCTTTTAATAGCATAGGAAGGGAATTGAAAAGAAGGGATGCGGAAGGTAGAGAAAAGTAGCCAAGGGTTAACTGTGGCCCCCGGCCTATGATTTAAGGATCCTAGCCGGGTTTTCACCTAAAGAGATGCAGGAAAAACCCTAGAAAACCTGCATCAGGTAGGTCCGGCATTGGGTACTATTTTCACGCCCTTCCGAATGATGGGAGACGAGTTTTCTGTGGCGTCGCAGCATTCCCATCTCCATGTTTCCACCAGTTTCAGGAGGCAGTTGGCCGACTGATCCAATGGGATCAGCGGACAACTCTTGCCATATGTCCAAGGTCTTCGACCCCCAGTACATATACCTCCTAAAATAGGTGAAGGTGTCTCGGCATGTGATAACTTTGATAAAAAACAGAGATAGTGCGAGGCATTCCCGACATAATCAAGTGAAGTGCCGATGTGTATTGCAGTCATGTTTAAGAGAAATAATAAGTGTCTCTCATCAGTTGCTGCGAGTGAAAATAAAAAAATCAAGTCTACGGAAAAATAAATCCCATCAAGAAAAAGAGCATCGATGCTATTTGTCCAAGTCTCACGCGATTAGTCTCGGGTACAGCTAATATGAATGAGACAAAAGGCAAAGATTCATATAATGTTCCAAAAACTTTAATTCTTTAAATTTCTGCGCCGTAATAATAGTGATTCATTTACATCTTAAAACTGAACTAAATAATTCCATGAATAAGGAAATTATCAATACTCTGCCATTTAATAACATAGGAAGAGATGGGATTGCTGAAACGTGAAGTTGGTAGTCTGTAGTTTTAGGTTCCTATACGACCTTTCCTAAATGTGTTGTAGTATATACCCTAAAATATCCTGTATTAAGTAGGTCTGAACTTGTCCCCGCCCTTCTGATGACAGTAAAACAGTGATATTTATTCATATTTATTTCAAATACCTCATGTAACATGGTGGAAAGTATGTCATGTTGTTTGTAATTTGATCGTTAATTTTATAAAGCCTGTGTATTTTATTATTCTCGAAAATCAGTTAAAAGTTATGAAAAACTCCGACAGAAGTTTCTAAGTTTTAAGGTGGTTTTCAAAATACGGTACTATATTAAAGCTGCTTTCTGTGAAACCCTTTAAAAAAGAAATGGGACGGATTTTTAATTAAAACGGTGATAAGTGATTTATGGAAGAAAGTGCAATCTATCGCTGCGGGCGAGAACATCTGCTTTCAAGCCAATATTTCATTGGTTCAAGACGTGGCTCCCAATTAAAGGCAGTGTTTGCCCTGCCACCTGTCTGCACCCTCGCGATATCTATCAGAAGTTCCAGACCTCCTGTTGCCGTCAATAATGAACTGGCCCAACTTAAATTGCGTACTAAATTTTAAAAATATGAAATTTTCATAGTTAATGTCAAAAGTAAACTGGTTATTAACCTCTATCATTGCGAGTCAATCGGCAGAAATGAGTATTTATTAAAGAATGTAAACATATAAATTTTTAGTAGTATACTGAATTCCATCTACAAATTCGATCGCATTCCGTTTGGTAAGACAATTGTTTTGTTCATTAAATGCTTCAGAGCCTTATTAATCTGGACTGAAGGACACCGCAAACTAAGGAAGAGATTACTTTTACATACAGTGTATTAATGTATTCCTGAAGTATTTGCCAGTATATTCAAGCATTTATAAAATATTTTACGTTTAACGTAGAATTGGGTCAGGGACGAACGCAAATGAAGAAACCACACTAGAAATTAGAACGAAAATTCATAATATGGTATTTATTGACCGTCTACTGTAAGCTCGAGAGCTAGCAGATAAGGTACAATTATCGTCCGTCGTAAATTGACAGAAAATTTTGACAAGAGAAAGCTGTGCACAAGATGGGTGCCGCGTTTGTTTACAAAATCATCGTAGGTAGGATGTTTCAATAGAGTGCTTTGCGATATTTCACAGTAATAAAATGTTAATTCTCTTAAAAATACAGTCCAAAAAGAAATAACACAAAAAAGTAAAGACAAGTTTCTTTTTGAAAAATTACCCCTTCTTCTCAAATTTTTAACTGAATTCCGCTGAAACTATATGAACACGGATTGTCGATACTAAGAAATGGAGCGTTAGAATAATTAATTCTCAGGTATAACCTAATTGACAATCAAAAACAACAAATTAAAAAATCGGAATTAATGAACCGTTTAGAATTGTACTCGCAAAATATCTTTGCTTTTACAGTTACGGAAGAATTACAATATAAATATATTGATTATTAAGAACTTTGACATTTTTCACGGGCTTTAATATTTAAAATTAAATTAAATTAGAATTATTACGTTTCGACCTGCCTGCAAGTCTTTATCAAACACAGGTGGTACCTGTTGGTTAAGCCTGTAGGTGTTTGCCAAACACAGGTTGTAATTGTGTTTGATAAAGACCTGCACACTGATGGCAATATAATAACTTAAATTATTTTTTTAAATTCCATATTGTATTACGTAGTTGATATGTCATTCCGCATAAATGTATGAATCATACTGAGATACCAGATTACAATTTTGCGTCCTGCAATTTGGGTTTAAAAAATTAGTGTTATTTTAAACAGAAAAAGCAATCACACTTCATACGTTTCATGTTGAAAATGCATTTCCATGGTAATTATATTGTTAAAAACTTTCATCCTTTATGTGGTATGGGGTCATGGATTTTGTTTACATTTTTCCTCTGGTTGTTTTCAGAAATTATTATAGTAAATTACGTATAATACGTCTAAAACATGTATTGATTCATCTTGTGATACAATTAACAGATTAGGAAGTAGAACAGACGATAAAACAAGATCAAAAATAAGTTTCAGATAATTACAAATGTTGTAGAACTAAGTTATGTGATCTGAACAGCATGTAGGAAAACTTCATTAAACAAGGGATGAAACACATGACCGCGCATAATACATATAAATCAACTCGTCATTATTCTCCATGCGTACTCAATTACTACGCTTATGTTTGCTATACGAATTTTTCTAATTCATTCATTTAAAATCCAACAACGTAAAATAATGCAATTGTGATATTAAGATAGGTGCAAATTTAACAGACCATACTGGGAAATATTAATAGTTATTTAACTCCACTGAATATAAATGAGTTCAACAGCTTATTCGTCTATAATTAAATTAAATATATTTCAAATTTTTGGTACACGACGTGTCGTTCCTTTCTTTGAAACCTTTTCAGGTGCGACACTAAATTATTATAAATCTAAAAATACAAAGACAGGCAGATTTTACTAACGTGGCATATACATTATTGTCACAATTATATGAAAAGTTATGGAACCATTTTTTTTCGTAGCATATGACCTGAATAATTTCTGTTCATGCTCAACGCATAAAAGTTCCAGCCGAAACGGATGTTTAAAAATTAAAACTGGAAAATTTTATTACTTTCAATAATGTAAAGAAAGAAAGTGGCATTATAATTTTTATGAATAACTTGAGAAAGATTGCAGAGTACGCGATCGAAACGTCATGACGTAAGCTTAATTTAACCCGGGTGAAAACTCAAGTACTGTTTATCCAGAATATACATCGGGAGAATCTTCGATCTTTAATAAATTTAATTAAATCAATTTTTTTCGACTCCGGACATTGCAGCAGCAAGAATAAAATTTCTGTTATATTTTAATTAAAGAAATTAGGAGGTCCCAAAAGTTGGGGGACAAAACGTTTGAATTAAAATAAGCCGTTCCATTTTTTACTTTTGGGAGTTTTAATTATAATTTATATTTAAATTATTTACAGCATTCATTCATCAATGACGAAATTGTTGTTTCAAATTTCTAACATTTCACATATCAATTTTCAAGAATAATAACATTTTAAATCAAACATTTTAACACTTTTCCAAAATTCAAGGTTATTTAAATAAATAAGTACTTTTGAACTCTTAGTTTCTAATTAGTTTGTGTTCATTGAAACTATTTTTAATTAGTGTTTTGTTGGCGGATGTAAAAATTTCTCGATAATCTAAACAGTTAATTTTGTACATAACATTGTATGTCTGAAATGTTTATTTTATCTTTTGTAGACTAATTTAAATTTCTTTTAAATTCATAGAAAAACTTTTATCTTTACGATTATCAGATGGTATAATAATAGATTCTACTACATACAATATTAAAATAATGGATTTACAAAATTAAAATAGTGTATATAATTAAAATGCAGATAAAAACAGTACAAATTGTCATCAAAAGAAATCCACCTTTATTTCTTCCTCGTTATCTACATATGGAAGCTTTCGAATTATATGTCCTTACTCATCTGCAAAATATTATCAATAAAAAACAATATAAAATTTCGGATTACAATAAAAATTAATATATTTTCAAATACATCTTATATATTTAATTTTATTTACCAGTTATTTACATCAAACTCATTTTAGTTGAGTCAAATCTCATATAAGCACGATGCTTGCTGGTTTCATATTTGTTTACTATATACTAATTTTTTAAAATTATTTCTGACTTATTAGGTTCTATAACACTATCATTTATTTGAAATCATAGTAAATATAGGTGAATATTGAAAATCCAAACATGCATGACTACACCGGGTATAGAAGCAAATTTCAATTTACCGCGACAGTCGGTTGTCTATCTGGTCTCTCATTTGTCGTCAGCCATTATTAAGATCGCACCGCAAACACAGCCACAAGCACGCAATCGAAGGAAATATGTAGTGAAGTCCACTAAACCCTAACGTGCGGTTCCCCGCTGGGCTGTTTTATTTTTACACGGAGGGGTTTAAATTGTAAATTCATGAGGATGAACAGTTTTATTAGTGACGGTGAAAAAATGTTTTGAGTTTTGTGCGTAAAGGAACAAACCAGAGAAATTATTTTGAGTCTGATTTGTCTTTTTTCCTAAGAAGAGATACATCTATCAGGCTTGTTAATAGTTTTTTGGTGCATGGAAATGGTCGTGTTAGTTTTAGAATGGCATTTAAATTGTCATTTTAGTTATATATTATAATTTCTCAGATTATCCGTAAGTGTCCAATATATTCTATCTGTAAATCTTTGTTACGTCACCAAAATAATACACTACAGATGTTATTTGCAAATTTGGAGGATAAAGTGATTATTTTTTGGTGAGTTCAACACGCACGACTGTGAAATAAAATTTATTTTTACTCATTGACTCTGGCGCACACCTTCTTATTTTAATATTTGGCCCGAGATTTTTACAGATTATTATATCAAATGTCAGCCGATGGAAGTAATGAAATATATTGTCGGTATTATATAATGATGCCGATAAATTTAAATGATACAAAAACGTTGTTCTATTATTGTACTCCATTTTGCATATTGACGTGACGTAACATGTATGAAAACAGCCATATTACGTCACTGTTCAATTCCAATAAATTTCCTCGTTCTCGAAGGTATTGCAAATCTTTCAATAATTCACGAATTTAATATTGTATAAAGACTCCAATAACCGATAATTTTTAATAATAAATCCCCGTGGTAGATGAGGAACAAATTATAATAATCTATAGTTTCTGTATAAATTTGTCGATTATATTGGAAAATTATATCCCAAAAATTCTTCTAAAATTATAACACTATTAAAAGTAAAATAAAATCAATTATAATAGGGAAAAATGAGTATAATTGAAGAATCCGCTCCACTCTGTATGGATAATTCTTCCGATCTTTAGATATATTAGCTGGAGGCAACTAAAACTGTTCAAAATGTGGAATATAAGCTTTGGTTACAAACAAGATACACGAGGTTAATACGTCGCTAAGTAAGTATCGTGAAAATCAAAAAAATCAAATGTTTGGTAACTAAAGTGACGCAAATTTATTTTTATGGTGTCACAACATAGAAACCGGATCAGTGTCATGAAAAATTAGTTTCTGATAACAAGAAAATTTCGTCTTTAATCTTCGTTATATGTTATCGTTTGTATTAATTTCTTTAAATTGTTTCATTTTTCAAAATTGTTTAATGATATTTAGCTATTGTAATTTTGAGGTCTATAAATTGTTAATATTAATCTACATATATATATATATATATTATTGATATATTAGACAAATATCCTGTAACTAAAATTAAATGTACGTTAATAACCACACAATGTAGAAACAGTAATTAAAGACCGTGATATTTTTATTCTTTATGTATTGTGATCAACTCAATCTGGATTTCCAAATTAGTTCTAGTTTAATCCTTCATCATAAAGTTAGGTGTGTATATAACGTTAATTATTAATATTACCAATGATTATATTTATGATTTATCTAGATAATATTCTAAATTTAAGTTCAGTAAAATCCATTTTTCTGTTTAAAATTGAATATAGAACTGTATATTTATATTTTAGACTTCAAATTAATTTTTTTAAAAATTCGGTATAAGAACTTTGTTATTACGAAAGGCAACAGTTCTTTCGACAACTAAATTCAATAAACGTCATACGAAGTACAAATGTTTTATTTCATTACTTATTGAAACCAAATAGTTTGTATTTTAAAAATTCTCGTATTATTTACTCGGACAATATATTAAGTTATAAATACCAATTGCTCTGATTCCGTTGACTTTATTGAAAAAATTTCGCAACTTTTAGGCACATTAACTGATTAAAATATCTCATTATTTAAAATTTTTATAAAAATGTTAATAAAGTATGCTTAATTATTTATGTTAATATGTATAATTTACGTATTATACATGCGTGTTTAAGCATTATTTATATTGTATTCATTATTAGTAATCTCAGTATAGTGTCCTATTAGGACCAATTCGTGCTAATTAACCTTATGTACGATATAAGTTTGAAAAAAGATTGAAAACTATATTTTTAACCATTATAATAAATCATATGAAAACTTTAGGGGTTCCAAACTTAGATCGAGGTTCGGGAAAAAATGGTTTTGTATTACAAGCTTTGAATTTCAAGCTACGTTTAGAGCTTATTAACAATGCTAATGATATATGCGTGGTGTAGTGTTCAATGAGTCACCCGACATCATATAAACCCCGGCACGGAATCTCGGAGCCAATTTCAAGAAGTAATCACTGAAAGTTTCTCGACAGAATTAAATACTCAAGTAACAACTCCAACTTTATAAAATTTCCGCGTATGCTTCAATAACTGTGAATAATGAGATGGTTGCAGCTCATGAAAATATCTTATATAATAATTTTTTAATTAGTTATAGAGTAGGGTAAATAGATCAGAAGGAACAATTTGTAATATTAATAACAAAAATAATCAACCGCCTTCCTCTTATATTTAATGACGGTAAAATATTTCCGGTTATATACATTCATAAAAAATTACACTATTTATTTCTCGTGGATTTTGGGTTGAAAATACCGAGTTAATAGACAACTACTGTTTCATTAGTTCTCCGGGATCTCTTACATAATTCTTCTACTCAGATTCTCGTCTGCTGGACTGTCTCCTCGTATTCTTTGAAGCTATTAATATGGTCCAAAATCTCGAGGCTTATTTCACTATCAACTCGACTCAAGATTTTTGGCCTCGTCCGTCTCACCAATTTTAGGCAAACAGTTCTACTTTACTCAATTTACTCTAGTCTCCAACTATAGTACTATCCAATTTCTCCTATTCTTCTCCACTAAACAACATTGCTCCTTCTGTATTTATCTCCAACTACTTTACTATACAAATTCCCTTTCTCTCCACCGACGATCTCAAGGATATTGTTACCAAGTTCTCCTGAGGGGAACCCACATTTAATTGTCGTCTGATTTCCGTGGCAAATTTAGCGTTCATGTTAAATCTTGGTTACAGAGATTTCTTTTTACATATATTAACACCCAGCAAGTCTTCTTTACTTTATTTAATTCTCTTGAAGAATAGCCGCTGACGACCATTTACAACCCCCAATTAATTAATTTCAAATATTTACACTACATATTTAATATGAAAGCAGGTAATTTTATTAATTTTTCCGGTATTACAGGCTTTATATAAGGATATTATTTTTAAGTAAAGAAAGTATAGCCTCGCCCAAGGAAATATTATTTAATCCATACCAATCTTTGTCATGTTGCACGTATTAATATTTATTTCCCATGCAAAGCCGTTGGCGACTATTATTAAACTTCAGTAAGTTAGTTACTGTAACCTATTAACGCAACAACCTCAAACTCGGTCATTTTAGGCATCTATGATGGCCTCATTCCTCAAGTAGAGTGGACTGAAATTGGCTTATCCAGAATTGGTAGCATCGTTATTCATCCCAGTGCCGCTTATAATAGTGGATTAGACACCACTCAAGACCAACATAGCATCATTTTACCCACAACCTGAATAGGTGCTTCCGCTGTTAGGGCTTCCCGTCACGTGCGATAGCGCTTTCCCTTGGAAGAGGAGACCATAAGAGTTTAGCTGGGAGGCAGAAAAACGAAGAAAAGTTGATCAGGACGTTGAAAGGAGGGGAAAGCTGGAGAGTAGAACGAGAGTTGCAGGAAGGAGGAAGCGAGAGATGTTGATCGAGAGTTGAAAGGGAGGTGAAAATTGTTGCTCTTGAGTGAGTAGGAAGTGAGAGCAATGAAGACCAGAACTTCGGACTTGTTTGAACGGTGTGTTGGAGTAAGAAGAAGGAAAACTGGGTTTTCCTCAGAATCACCGGCAGTACAAGGTCCATCGCATTTTCTGCCGATAGAGGGCAATTCCACAACTCAAAAAGGAGGAAGAAGTCAGAAGGTGGAGGAAGAGTAAACCAACACAAGTAAGTTTCAGAATCGCCTAGTACCTGCATCGAGAGACGAAAGAAGATCAAATAGTTCGTCAAGAAAGAATGAAAGGTAATTCATTAACCCTGAGAAACCCTTTGAAATTTAAAAATGTATAAGTTTGTAATAGTGCGCAGGGCCCCTAAAGTAATTGTTTTTATAAATAAATTATTATTATATTTTAAAGCTCATAATAATTTATCAAATAATTAAAATAATATGCTGTCCTCATCGACAATAAGTTCATGGCAAGGCTCATCAAATACCATTGTAGAAGCAAACGCGTCACAACGATGTATGAGAACAAGTATCTCTTGCTGTAAACTAGCATCAGCCTGCAAAGATTTTAAGGTTGGGCTTACTTTCCAGTCTACTTCGTAACAGAATTAATTCCCTTCGTTGCATTTTGGCACGGAACAATTATGAGCACCACCGCTAGCCAACGTGAAAAATATAAACTATTAGCTATTTTTATATGTCACACTTAAAAATACGAATGAATTGTTCCAAATCAAAATAGTTACCATTACAGTACAACTATTATTACAATGCTATACATTAAATTACAGTGAAAGCTATTTATATTAAGTTTTGAATATATAAATTTAACACGTATATATCTCCAAAAATATTGATACGTCAGAACATTACATTTCCTTTCTTTCTACAGAAACGTCTGTTGAAATTATATAAGAAAATTCATATACATTTTTAACCAAAAAATGTCATTTAACCTCAAAATAATACAATATTTTAATTAATAAAACTGAAAGTATGTTTTCTAATGAAAATATAAACTTACTAAACAGGAAATTGTTGTGATTTTTCTGATCTCAATTCAATATGGCTTTGGATTCAGAAAACCACCAACTATTTTTTTTCGGGAACTTTGGGGGCCATGCAGGCAAGGAATAATATTTGTGTAACTGTTCCTTATAATTTTCTTAACCTACGCAAGAGGTTTAACTTAGAAACAAATTTTCAGGCCCGTTCACCTAAGACCGTAAAGTATAGGCAACATTTTATCAAAATCGGAAATAATCACAGAGCTCTATACTAAAATTAGGCCACTTTACATGGAATCAGGATCTTAATTATGATTTTCTATTCTAAGTTTTATTTTTCCATGAGCAATTAAAGTGTGATGAGAGGACTTCAAATAATGCTCTGTGGGTTGTTAAAATTCCAGTGTTTCCAAGCAAGGTTTTACTTAGAAACAAACAGAAATGGGTTATAAATTATAGACCAACTCTCAACTGAATTCGAAATCGTCCAAATATTGAACATATCTGTGTCCATGCGGACGAGCACACATCAAATATTGGGCACGCTTTCCAACATTAGTCCAGGTAGAATCTTTGCGAATATTTCAAAGCGTGAAACGCAACAAAGGCCCCATTGTCATATCAAACATGACCATGTTGTCTGTGGACGCGGACGCATATTCACTCGTGCATGATAACAATCTTCCTGTTGGTTATGTTTTAGAGATCTTGCGTTGGCGTACCTGTATAGTTAAATTATATAAAGGTTTTCATTCAAATATTCCGAGTGTCAGGCCTCAAATTTTCTCATTGCCTTTAAATGTTCTGTTGAGTTCAATAAAATAACCTATTATGATTCCGATGTTATATATGAAACACACTCATTGACGTCACTGATCTTTATTCACATCGATGGTAGCTTAAACTTGAAGTCACATATTAGGGTATTTCAGGGTTTAAAACAGTATTGTAAAATCAACTTTCTATGCTATAGCTATTATTTATTCAAAGTTTTGTAACTTTACTAGGAATCTATTACAAAAAAAGGAAATATGTTTGTAGATATATTTGTTTGTTTGTAATTTTTCATGAAACTTTAAACACGTGGACAGATAGCAATAAAATGTGATACAAATATTCTTAAAACCCAGAGAAGAAACAATGAGGTCAATTCGAATC
The DNA here is from genome assembly GCA_034510155.1 of Eucriotettix oculatus. NCBI lineage: Eukaryota > Metazoa > Arthropoda > Insecta > Orthoptera > Tetrigidae > Eucriotettix > Eucriotettix oculatus. The sequence continues at coordinate 44,104,010 of CM067379.1, forward strand.
TAACCATTAATCGGTATAGGCTGGTTTATGCCCATCAGGGAGCTAATGGACCAAAAACAGTGCTGCTCACGATACCAGTTGTACCAATATAATTAAATACTCGGTAACGCCGGAAACGTGGCTACTTTGTTTATAAAACGGTTTGTAACAACCCGGGCTACTAAATCGTTTCAATATAATTAGGTCAGCGAAGAACCAAAACTCATTGAAACATAGTTTTCTGTCTTCAAGTTTACAATGAATGAAAAGTCAATCAATAAGTCAGAACATAATTTTATTACTTTTTAATTAATATAAATACGAAGTTTTGAAACTTTATAAGGTAAAAATATTTTCGACCGAGGCAGTCAAGGAGTGAAGACATGAATTACTAAATTTGTAAATTTTGAACTATATTTTATGTTTAAAAAATTGTAGCATATAACACATATATTAATCTATTGTAATGTTATGTTTCTAGTACGCCTAATGAAGCTTCAAAAGGGAGACGAAACGTCATATTTATAATAATTAAACAGTAATAAAATTATATACTAACTTATTGGACGTCTTTTTATTTATTCTAAGCTGATTGAACAGACATGTTTCACTTCTCAGGCCTGAAAATAATTCACTTGGTCCAATCTCACAATAGCAATATTTCCTGAAACTGAAGGAAAGCTACTGAACTAGTACTAAAACATTAAAATTTTATTTCTGGGATATTGAATTTTAATATATATTATGAACAATTTATTAAGTTAGATTTTAGAACAAATTTATCAACTGGAATCAACAATAAATACAAAAATTTAGGATCCATTAAAAATTACCACGGCTAGCTCAAATTTCTTTTTGTGGTCATTTTGTGGGCATTTCATGCAGCAGGAAATCAGACATAACGCACTTCTCGATATTGGTTTTCACGCGTCTGGCTTCCGGGGCTCCTTGTTTTCGGGCGACTCTTTCCTTTGTTGACTTCTGTTTTGTTTCCTGGGACTGGATTCTGAGAATTTTCAGCTGGTCGCCCCGTGGTTTTCTTCCTCGACACCAGAAGATGACGGTACCGGGATTTCACCCTCCGCCGCCTTCTCTTAGTTTGTCTCCAGATTCAAAACAAACTTTTGAAAATCTTCTCCACTTTCCTGCTTCAAAGCTCCATCCCGACTCATTAATTTATATTCCCCGACTACTTCTTGTTCAATATATCTTCCCCAACTGATTAATTTCTCCCTCATTGACCTCTCCAGAACAACTTCTCCTGCCACCCACCATGTTGTGGATGGTGGATCACACGACCCCAAGTCCCAATCAAATGTCCATCTTGGCCCGCGGCTTTTCTACCTAATTTGTGGAGGAAGATGAGTCCTTCAAAATACCCGGTGGGCTCAACTAAATGTTCTATAATCCGGCAAACTGTGGATTTAACATAAATAGTATATAATAATTCTACACTATGCCTCAAATTATGATCAAAGTATATTTTAAAAATTAAAACAGCAAAGAAGACTGAAATTAGTTATTATTACGCCAGTAATTTAAAACTGTACTTTCAACAGTTGATAGTTGTTTATCAGTACCGGCGATATGTCAAAGAGAAAACTCTTGAATACTAGGTATATTTCAAATTAAAGAGTTTAATAGTCTAAGATCACGTACTGCATTAGAGACGTATATCAAACGCAGTGTTTATTCGTTCACGTCCACTTACGACAAGCCACAGAAGAGAACTTGAAAACAGTTTTCTAATTTGATATGGCCTCTTAAGCAAGTAGAAAGGGCTTCATTAACTGAGAAGTGTAGATAATCCTTATAGCAGCTGTGGTCAGGAAGAGAGCACGTAACATGAATGAAAGTTTTTAGGACGATTAAAATCCCGCTCTGCTCTTCACGAGTGCGTAAACCGAGAGGCCTTTAACCGCTGGGGAGCACTTTACAAAGGACGAAGGAAACTGCAACCTCTCGTGGGAACACGCAGAAAGTAATGTCCAACCCTTATAATGAAGTATTTTTCAACCATGAACATGTCAAAATTAGTTCCTTATTATAAACATTATTCATAGCCACTGTACTCAAAGTGAATTTAAACGGGACTAAGAATTTAAACGGTTGTCAGTTTCGTGAGTTCTCATTCCAAAAATATTTTAACTATTCTTGATCTAGGCAAAGCTTTACTAGCCCCAGTCTAGTCTCACCCGACGAACTAGTTTCTTTATATCAGAGCTTTGCACTTAAAGTTTTATCAGTGGTATTTACAATATTTAATATTTTTACCAGTTTGTATTACTCATTTTAAGTCAACTGATAACTCAATTATCTAGAAGTAGATTGGCGGTTTCAAAATATTTGCAATTTGAATTATTTAATTTATGGTTTGCTTTTCCATCTAGTTAAAAGCCTATATGTCAATACAGACTAAATTAAATTGTTAATTTTCATTCACATGAACTTTGCCAACGGTGGTGTCTAGAACCTTTAACCCACAGATATGATTATGATACATGATATCAGTCCCAATATAGAGTGTAATTTACTTTTGAAATATTAGTGTCTGGCTCTCGATTAACCGACGATGAGTAATGTTCCGTGGCACGTGAATTCCAAAAATGTATCAAAAGCTTTTGCCGGCGCAAATACTGTTGTAAGAGCTGTCGGCTTTTCAATCGGGTTGCAGTTTAAGCACCTTTTAAAGTCGTTGCCTTGTGAAGATTAACCGCTTTGAGTGTTTGTATGTATGTGAAGTCGGGGCTGAACGGGACAGTTAATGCTCAACAATTTTTGTAAAAATGACTTCATAAGGTATAAAACATTAGTTTATTCTACTATTTACTTAATCCAATAAAAAAATAACCTTAACGAATTTAGATTTTTGGTCATTTTTGAAAAGAAACAAATTTCCAGTTCTGCCCCACTCCCCGGGGCAGAACGGGATATAAAATGAGTCTGTCAGTTTTTCTTTTTTTTCCTTTGAGAAATACAATACATTTTGCCTTATACAGCAGTATCTCGTTCCGCCCCGCATGCAAGTTTCAGTTTACGGATTTTTACAGAGCCTAAATACAAGCATATTCAAACCTAATACGTAACTTACGTGCAGCTACATACATCTAATTGACGAATACATACAATTAAAGAGATAAAAGCAAGCAGTTTTGTAGCTTACCTTCTGTCGAAATGCTGCAAAAATTATAAATTCCCAGATGTAAGACACCAAAACAATGGTTCATTCACAAGGTACAGTCAGATCTTGGTCAAGTCGGCTGCCGGAATTTCTTCATTAACAGATGACCATGTTCCACCCCTATACATTAAACTTCATCAGTATACAGTAAAAAATAGGGTTTTCCATTCTATTCCCTATCACGTTCTACGCCGTCCCCTTTGTGTCAACGTTCCACATACAAATCTAAATGCATTGATAAATTTCGACCAAAATTTGTACACATGTTCTTTGCAACAAGAAAACAAACACTGTAGGTGTAAGACATGACTACCTCTCCAGGAGCAGAACTTTTTTCTGCAAACGTAGATGTTTTTGAAAAAATCTAGCCACAGTAATTTTTATTTACTGTTAAACACTTCCATTGTATTAATTCCCTAAATGTACGCACCTTTCTTTAATTTATCTCTTAAATTTATCTTCAAATACAGTCATTTTTGTTAGGAAATGATTACTAATACATAAAAGCGCCGTGATTTGAACAAGAAACATCTGTAACGATTCAGAGTACTATTGAACCGGGTGGTCCATTTTGAATGTCTTTACTCAAAACTTGGCATTTCAAACTGAATCTAAGGTAAATATTTTGATTTTTAAAAGAGGCTGCTCCTTAATAAATGACCCAATCGTTTATTCTGAACAGGAGTCAGAGTCTCTATCATTTCTCGAAGGAGACACATTCACTTTTGTTAGGATACTTTATACGCCACGTCGATTCGAATATTACAAATTCAATTATACGCTGAAACATATTATGGAAATGAAATTTGATGCTGTCTTTAAAGAGTAACAACAAAGGAATATAATTAATTGTAGAAAAAGATGTTAAGTACCGATTATTCAACTTTGCGGTTCTTTTTTAACTTTTTATGATATAAAATTACATAATTTTTGCAAACACTCTCTTATTCTTTAAAAATTATTACTATTATACGCATAAACCTTCTTGTTCTGTACCGATTCAGAACAATAATGCCAATAGTTCATTAGGAATGTCTCTGCCTAAACTTTTTCATATATGCTTATAGATCGTATAAATACAAATAATAAGTTTATTAAAAGAAGCGAAGCACTTAAATAATTGACCCCGACGTGATTTGAACACGCAACCTTCTGATCTGGAGTCAGACGCGCTACCATTGCGCCACGGAGTCTTATTTACAATTTATGATTTTACTTTATACGTCTGAAAGGGATATGAGCTGGCACACATTGTAGCAAAATTAGTGAAAATATGTTTTTATAATTAACGTGGTTAAAGTTTACTTTGGGTTGGGAAAATGTTGTGTATGGGATCATATTTTTTAATTGCACGGTTACCAGTAGACTGTTTTATTTCGACCTAGGTCAGATATTATCGTTCTCTTTTAAGACGGCACAAGTCCTTTGGCGGTTTCCTCCAGTCGTGGGGCTATTCAGCATTTCCTCCGGGTCCGATGACAGGATTAGTAAATGCGTCTGCCAGTCACACGTCTCACCAGCATCTGTGAAATGTGGAGGTGTGCCTTCAGGCGTGAAATGAATTTTTTTTCTCTTGAATTGATCATAGGTACAGTTTCTATAACTGAAGTCATTTCCATAGTTCATAAACGGAATTTATGTTAATATGAAAAAGTATACACCATGTTAAACAATTTGAATTCTGAATATAACATACACACATTTGTATATGTATACATTTTAAAGTTATAATCATCTCTAATATAGAAACTAATTAATAATCTTAGGTTTTAGTATCAAGTATAAGTCTAAAAAAAGTCTCCATTATCAATAAAAAATACTGTACAGTCATTTTCCACAAATAGTTATACATTCCCTCTTTACTCATTTAGTAATAATTTGAATTGGTTTATGTCTGTCGGGCTAAAACAGCTATATTATTATAAATAGTTAATATATAATAATTTTAATTTATTTATTTCATGAAATATAACACAAAAGTTTTCAAGCGTGCTATTTGCAGAAACGTTTCAACCGAATTCTCTTATTAAAATTTATATCTTACTTATTTTCTTTATAAATTTATTAGGAAATGATGAGTATGCTACAGCTGCAAACAATATTTTTTTCTTCACCAACGATAAATATGACATACCATTATAGCATTGGTTTCTTTAACTCTTTGCCCTACGATTTTAGGTAAAATATTTGATAAATGAACAGCGTGGGCCCAAAACGTAAATATAACTATCCAGTCTTTGAGCCATTACACGGTTCAATTATATAATATATTTGATAAATAATTTCCTCATTAAACCAATTATAAAATAAATAATTCGACAGAAATTTCATTTTATAAATTACGATACTACAAATTAATAGTTAAAACTAACAAATTATTAGACTTAAATGTTATATTCAACTAAACGACAAATAATAAAGAATAATAATTGAAGTAAATGTATCACTAAAGGTTAATCATCTTCAAATAAATTAATAAATTGAAGTTAAAATTTTTAATAAATTTTTATTGCAAAAATACGAACAAAAATCTTCAGCCGTCTGATACCGTTGAAAGCATGCTTGTACATTTAAAGGAACATTGCTTTGTTTTCCACTCCCATGTTGTGTTACTACGTTTTCATTTTTCGTGCAAACTTTATAGTCTTTATGGTTTTGACTTCGATGGTATTAGATCAATATACTTATGAAATTGACCTAAATGTTTCGCATGCTGTCTTTGTGGTAATCGTTCTCGTTCTTTATAGTCTAGTTTTGGTATTTTGGCTCGGCCGATGTACCGCGGGTCCTTCACTTCATAAATAGTCTTGGCCAAAATACCTCATCACGAGTATCACACGTGGTTTTAGGGAAAAGGGTTAAATCATTTTCAGCATATTTCTCCTTCGTTAATTATTTATTTTCACTCTTTTAAATACTCAAAATGAATAATAAATGATAAATCCCGTGGAATTGAGAACGTAATGTGGCATTGGAAGTGCAAACTCCTCTATAATCATCAGAAGGGCGCGGGACAAGTACAAACAGTCCGACCTACATGATTTTATAGTAACCCTGAATGTCGTATAGGGTCTATGACCTTATTTCCGAGGAGGGGGGCTATTCAATACTCGGTTGTCTTTCTCTTAATTTACGTCTCCCCTTTCAAATCCCTTCCTATGTTATTAAAGAGGTGCGGGTAGTGCGTTGATTATCCTCATGTAGCCTGTAGAAAATATTTACATGTATTTTAAACTCGATAAATAAACTTAATAGTTCTAATAACTTGTTTCATCGAATTCGTGCTCGAAAATATTAGTCCACTCTGTAATATGTTTTTCTAAATATGCCTTTAACAACCGGTCCCGGGATTCCAGCTACCATTCAAGCGTAAAGTCGTGACCTACGCTTCTAGGATTTTCAGCGGAGATTCGTCGCAGCCCACAGCTATTCGCAGAGAATGAAGCTTGGTCGTCGCCAATGCACAGCAAACACTTTAATAATTCATGTTAATTAGGCGGCTCCCAGGACAGGGCAAGTTCTCTGGGGGAGTGGGGGCGGCAATAACAATTATACCCACAATAACCACAAACAACAACAGACACTGCCGTAAATGTCTTGCCTCTAATACGCGTGCTAAATCACGACACGTGCTACCGGACGCCGTTAATAATAAACACACACGCCCGCCATTGGGATAGGCGTATCGCCCTCTAGAGCACACTGTGCACAGAGAATCGGTCCACAGCCATTTTCAGTGCATTCAATTTAAAAACAACTGCTGCTGCGACGTGTCGGAGAATAAAGCTTACGAATAAAACCTTCGATTATTTACGGTCAGGATTTATAGGCCCTAAGATCCCATTTAAATTAAATCAGTGTACACAGGTCATCATAAACCTCAAAAGGCTATCTTAATATAATTTTTAGTTTGTTATCTCACATTACATTGCGACATTTCGTTGTGATGCACTTTTTTGAGGTCAATGAATGTTTACGTGTTATCCATTAAATACTTTACCTCTGAAAAAAACATCTTACAAAATACAAATTCAATGTTACTTAAAACTATGGCCTTTTTTGTGCTTAATTTATTCAAATTATTTCATGGCAAAATAAAACATAATAATGAGTAACTATAACGTTAAAGATAATTTTTCATGACGTATTATGATATATGTAGTTTCCCACGACGTCCCTCACGTGAACGTAGATTTAATTTGTTATATCAAATAGAAATCATATCTACATTATTATTAGCGTTCATTTTTACAATACCTGTTAAAACATTGAAGGCAATCATTTTTACAGTCTAAAAAATAAATTGGCGGGTTTTGATAGGACTAAAAAGAGTTTAATCGCAAAAGACGTTTGTCGTCTTCTGTGCTATGAAATCGATTCTCCATCTTTCATGAAAAGGTTCAATTTTATTTTTCAATATTTTTATTGAATACAATATAAGATTTCTTTCAATTTTAAAAACTCTACAGTCAAGAACTCTAGTAACATATATTGTAGTATTACTTTTGAGAGTGCGGAGGTTATGGAGAAATGCCTGTAGTGAGGTGGGAAAGCATTATTTCTACTCTGAAGCTCACGTGCGTGCATATCGGAATAATGTTTTACTCAGCCAATGCAATTAATATTTTTAGGTTAGTTTTATTTTATTTCTTTGTTTCACGCTTTTCTATTAAAGTTAAATTATGTGATAAAGAAACCTTTAAAAATTCAACCACAACACAGTGAAAACTACGTTGTATACAAATAAAAGCAATGTATGCATCTGTTTAGAAAGACAGACTACGCGAGGGTTATCCACTTTAGTGGCTCTCCCGTATAATAGGATCGGAAGGAATGGAAAAGGACGCATGTGGAAGGTACAGCAAAGTAACCAAGGATTGACTTATCTCCCCGGGTTGTATTTTAAGTATCCTATTCGATGATTTACCTAAGCGTGATACAGGGGAAACTGTCGAGAAACCTGCATCAGATAGGTCAGACTGTTACTGCTCCCATGCCCTTCCGATAGTGGGAGACAGACTGTTGTATAGACACAACAAACTCGCCTCCATACCTCGAGCAGATTATGGGGGCAGCTGGTAGACTGGTCCAATGGATGAGCGAACAACTCTTACCGTTTGTCCGAGGTATGCGACCCCTAATCATACACCCCTCAAAACTGACCAATAACATCTCTACTTGTGGGAACCTTAATTGGCCTGGACATAGGTGGGAAGAAAAACCAGGAAGTTAGCCTTTACGCACTTCTTTGTACTCCTCTAAGATCCCCTTCTTCTGTTTTTGCCAAGAAATAATAAATTAGCACAACCAAATTTTAAATATATGTACGCTAACAATCGTTATTTTACGTAACGTCTTTAAAACGTAAGAAATACTAATTTACAAAACATTGTATAAGATTACTATGCATGATGACATTCCTTGAAAAAATTCCTACCATTAGTAGACTAACCCATTCAGTTGATGTACTAAGATTATTAAATTGGGTTGATTGTTTAATTAAGTATTTAAGACTTGTATAGAACCGAACTGCTTTTATTTCACATTTCTACGTAACCACAAAGTCAGTTTAACAAAATGTATGCATCCTAGTCATGAGTCACACGTGTTCTATTCTGTAAGTATTTTTTAGCTCTGTTCCTCATTCCAAAACCTTTCGTTTACAGAACTTAAAAAAAATGATATACGCGTATTATTATTTTTTTTGCGTTACGAACACGCCGCTATTTAACCGTTCACATACCTATGTTTTCGTTAGTCTAGACCTTACGTTTCGTAAATGGCTTCTCTACAAACCTGAGCAAATATGACTTGTATATTTCAAAGGAGCGAGCAGCGAGGCGACAGCGCCTGAAACGCAGGCAGCAGCTGTCAACACTAACACTGCTATAAACCCACCAGACCTTTCGCACGTGGGGATCTCAAAATATCCTGATTACACTGAAGTTGTAGTTGTCCGTAACTACATGCAAATAACACGTATTATAAAAATAGAGGACTGTCTGTGACACACTTCCACAAAAATTAGCTTAACTGTTAAATATGAATTGTTGATGTACAGCTCTGGAAGCTTAATGAGGTAAAATAATTTAAATGAAACATAAGTCGTTTGAGATTTACATATTATTAGTTTAATTAGTCCTTATTTGACTCGCTATTTTACAAAGTAACAAATTTTATCAATTCTGTGACAAATTATCAGTATTGAGAAAATCATATCATAAAAATGTATGTATATTTGTGTACTTGTTGTATGTCCATAATTGTTTACACTAATTGAAAATCGAGGACAGATTGCAACTAATTTTGGTACACACATTCTTAAAAACCGGAGGAAAAACAGTGGTAGGCTGAGGCACTTGTCATATATTGGTCAATACATTATAGTTTTAGCAAGAGTCAAAATTTGAACCTCTGTAATATTCCACTAGAAAGTCTGTCAGATGTAGCTGTCTGAGAATAACGCAATAGTAGGCAATAAGAGTCCTCCAAAGTCACCGGTCGACAATGCGCATGATTTTTTTCTTGTAGGAGTTTATAAAAGACTGTTTATGTGCCTCCAATTCCAGAAATAAGGCCCGAACTGTGGTAGTGCATAACAACAACAGCCGGGAAAGTAGTAACTCAAGAAATAATCGCTAGAGCGTGGGACTACCGCTAAAACCAAGGCCGTGCATCACAAGGAGGACATATTGAGGATCTATGAGTCGTTATGGTAAAAAACAACATTAACTTTATGTGTCCATTTCTTTAAAAAAGATATACACGTCGAATCTAGTGATTCTTTTGAAAGACCCGATATTTAAATTAGAAGAATAAGCTAATAATGTCAAAAGAAGCATGAAAAATAAGGAAAAGTGAAAAAATGAAAGAAATTTCCATAGATTTACGCTGAAGCTTTAAATAAGTGACTATGACCGCAGAAAATGAGGCGGTTGACTTTCACTGTCGCTCGAGGTTTCGAGTTTTGGTCTATAATATATCAATAGACGTGGTAAATTTATCTGTTAATCGATAAATTATATTAATTTCAATATTTAATATGCAATACTCCTTTAGTAATATTTAAAGAGTGAATATTTGTACCCAAAAGTTGTAAAATGTGTAATTGCTTTTCCTTGCACCACATTTTGGTGTCAATTGTGTTGAAACCCTGATGGCTAACACTTTCTTTAATATGATTTTATTTATAATCAATTTCGTTTTGGGACGGAGTCGGTTATTAATTATAGTCACGTATTCACGTGTTCACATTATTTCTATTTATAATTACAAACATCAGGATAAATACGTACAATTTGTTTTAGATAGGCCTATTAATTATTAAAACCCTCTGGCTTAATGACTGACTCTCAGGGAACCCGTAGGGGATTTGATTAAATTTAATATAACTGGCAATTTGGCAATAATTCCATTTAGTCCCAAAACGACCACACCTCTGGGACACTCGTCCAGTCCATGGCACTGCTAATTGCAGTTGTTTCCTGAATAGTAGATGGATTATATTTAGACTTCATCGTTCGGCGGACTTAAAACCCTTAGACGTGTAGGATATCTGATACGTCGGCGAAGAAATTTTGTGTTAGATCGTGAAATTGTCGTTTTATAGTCGTCAGATTACTAGGCATATACACAAATTTTCGACTAGCACTTCATATGTTACCAAATCTAAGACATGTTACTAAGTGGATGACAGTTACTTCAAGATCAATAATAGGCCGAATCTTTCTCTCTTTCCTTCCGCCGGCCGACCACATACTTATATTTTATATTTACAGTGGTTGTCCCTTCTTTCCTCTCTGGCCGTTAAACTGCTTACTCCCCGGAGAAATTTCTGTGACGTGGAGGATTTTTCGATTGCTGAGACGAAAAAACATGTTTTACTCTTCGGCCTACGAAGCTAGCCTTTGTCTTAGTCATAAATCTCAGTTTTTGACGTGGCTTTTCTGATCGTTTGTGCCTTCATCCCCGAAGTCCGGCATTCACTGGTGTATTACCCGTTTTTAATTTAATATTTAATGGTACTATTACATTAATGATATTGCGCATGTAAATGAGTACAATGGTTGAAATGAGGACGTCAATAACATTGTTATTAATTTTAAATTGGTGTAAGTCATTTTATAAAAGTGAAGACTTGTAAGTAGACTGAAGAAGAGTAAACGCAGACTGAAATATATAATTAAGCGTCATAATACATACTAATCCAGTAGATTATGATTTCTGTTGGTTATATAATTATCTGTTCTAGTTTCCTTAAAGTCAGCTGGTTCCATCACAATATAATATTATATATTCTCTTCACCAAAATAATATACATTATCCTCAAAAGTTATTACGTTCATATGTATTCATGCAGGCACTGATTATTATTGCGAAACATACAATTATATCATGTGTAACCACCACAAACTTGGGGGGTATTTGTATTCCCAACGGCAAATATTATTATTCTCTTTAAATTATAAAATATAGATTATGAAATAAAGTTTTGAATATGAAATAAATTAAAGAAACATAGAATGTCGAAAACACAAAAATTTACCATTTCTGTTTACGCGATTAAATTTTTTGATTCTACGGAACGTCTGTCTCACTAATCGTCCTTCAGTTCAGAAATCTCTCAGTGTGGTATTGACCCGCTGGTGCCACAGCTGATTCTTGGATTCCCAGGATGGTTGCTGCTTAATTATTCGCTTTTTTACCCCATGTATCAACCACCTTAACAGCAGCTAGACATTGTTCCAGAGAATACTCGGTTACAGTTTTTTTACCAAATCGAATATGCTCAGTTCCCGCGTTCTGACAAGTTGCCATGGGAACCGAATACGGTCTGATCCAGCGGTTTAAGTGTTAAAACCAGTTCATATTGGTTCGTTAATGTAACTAACAAAATGGAGTAATACAAACTTGTTCATTGCGTCTCAAATTTTCTGCAACATTAAGAAAATTCGATATAAAACAGAAATTTTGACTTATTATATTTGCAAAGGCAATTATTTCACACTCTTTAATAACAGGACTTATTCGATTAATTCAGAAACTCATAGATAATAATATATACGAAATTATTATTTTTATGGCGCAAATAATACGAAGTACAATTTGATTTTAATCCAATTAAATTAGAGATAACATGAAAGTAAAGTATTTGCAACACGACTTTGATCCCGTATCAGGTATTATATTAATAAAAATAAAATAATGATCTAAAATACCTTCATGAACTGTTATTCAATTATGTGTAAATATTAATTTAGCAGTTCAAAACATATTAACATGGACTGTCCGTCATTAAGTTTGAGTTGAAAGTGTTGCATTTCCACTAATACGATATTCTGTTTTCCTTTCCCATAGGATTCTCTTTTAGGGAACGCCAATCTTTAATAAATATTTAAAATTATTGTAATTTTATTTACATCAAACACTTTAGCATTTATTTTGTTCCATTTATTTAATCTGTTTCTATTTTCATTACGTGTAGATAGGGTATTATTATTAATTTATGTGACAAGAAACAGTCGCAAAAGTCATTTTGATTAAATTATGTTTTATAGATTATTAAAAGCGCTTTAATGGTATCCTAATAGGATATGTTTATTTTAAACTATTTACAGAGGAGAAATGTTTATAAATGTCAATTATACGTTATAAGTTGCTTTTTCTTGTATTGGCTGAAGTCTCCTTTATAGGCCAATAAAACTTTTAAAAGCGGTTGTTTCTTTTTATACTTTTTGCGCTGAGGCAACAATTGATCCACACAGTAGAATAAAGAAGTGACATTATGAAAAGGTTTGTCGTTTATCGTTTTCGTTTCCTAAGCAATGAGAAATGTACTGCTACAAAATATGATAGACCGGTGGAGTGTGAGGGCAAGATAAATTCCACCATTCTGCCTACTACAAATAATAAGTCGACGACGGCTTGGTCTGCGGTGCGGAATTGATTGAATGTTTGAGAGAAAGAAACGAAACGTGATCTAAAGGCGGCTTTCTTTAATAACATGGTAAACTTGATAATGAAATGTCGCCCGACGCAAATATTAAGTTTTTGAAAGGCGCAGGTGCCTCGTAGCTTCCAATAATTCTTCCCTCCTTCACTTCTTAAGGCAACATAAATTCCATCTTCAGATAACCATGCGAATTAGAAAACCTGTTTACACACATCTATTCAAGCATCTCTTTGATTTTTACAAGGGAGAAGATCGTTATTTAGAAAACCCGTGTGTAGCATTTGTATAATTTATTAAACCTATTGGCACTTTTGTCAAGAATTAACTACAGAAAATTAAAAAAGACAGGTAACGCAATTTTTTATGCGAACAAGTAGCAAAATTTAGCGAATATTCCAAATTCAGATTCTACTATCATGAATGTTTCTATTACGTATCAACAGCATTGTTGGGCTTGATTAACATCAAGTTGAACAACAACCGGTTTTCGTATTTATGTTAATTAAATAGTAATAAATTTATATTCTGACTTTTTGGCTGTCTTTTTATTTATAGTAAATTTAAAGTCAGAAAACTACGTTTTATCAACGCTGTAAATAATCTTAGTGATAAAAGCTCTTCAAGCTGTATCTACCACACTATTCTCTTTTTATGACTCCCTTCCTAGATGGTTCACATCTTAAGCTTTTGATTGTGTTAGTTTATAAGTTCAGTCCACCTTATGAGGTCCGCAATGTCGAAAGAAACGTTGTTTGTTATTTAACTGTTCTGTGTCTGTTGAAAATCCATTATTTCAACACTCGTCTATTAATTGGGCATAATGAATCAATAAAAGGAATTTATTAAAATACTTTAAATTTTTTACAAAATTATTTATTCTCTAGATTGTGAAACACGTTTACTTAATTTTAAATTAGAGTATCGTATTAAAATAGTAGGTAATAGATTTTCATTTGAATTACATAAATTAAGAAACAATTTTATGTTATAATTTTAAATATTCCATAGTTTTGGACGCCCACCTTTATACTAATAGTATTCAGATAGTAAAATAAAACAACAGAATTTATATACATACAAATATTTAGTGTATTTTCTGGGAGAATATATACAGTCTAAAGTCAAATTCAGTTATAAATTCATATTTTAAGAGAAAAACATTTAATTTTATTTTAAGAATTCAATGTATAATTTCCTCCTCAACTGCGTTAAAATATCTTGAACTGCAGGCATCTAAAGTTGGAGAATTGAATTCCATGTTTTAGCGTTGAAAGGAGAAGAACAAAAGAGCTTTCTGATTAAATGTCCGACCGAAGGTTCATCCTATTTGGAAAATTGCCGAACTCTGGCTCGACACACATATAGTCTATTGTTATTTATTGATTTCTATGTTGGCCTGCAGAACTTCGTGGTTCAAATAAACGTCCAATTATGGCTCAAGCTAAACTTTTACATGAAAAAAAGTATTAAATAACAAATAAGATAATATAAGGAATACATGACTTCAATGGAGTCTATAACAATAATCGTTTCCCCAAAATCTTTAAATTATTACTAGTCCCATCCCTTAACAAAAGGTTAGACTATTTTAAATTAAATTGCATTACACATACGCACTCATAACGTGGTAAATTTGATAAAAAATAAGGTATTTCACTGGTTATTGTAAATATATATGAATATGGTTTTTCAATAAAGGCGGGTCGTTGTTGAAATAGAATAAAAGAAGGTATTAGCAAAATTCTATGTATGCCCTTTCAAATAAAAACTAATTTCATTAATACCTCACACGCAGCGTGTTGTTTTTCAACATTTCTACATATACCCGCCCTTGAAGTGTCTGTCTGGATGTTTGTCTCGAATACTCTCCAAAAAAGCTTAACGAATTTAAATGAAAATTTGAGGGCTTAAATCAGCAGCTTCAGCATAAAGTTTTGTGTATGTTTTATTTATATATCTTGCAGGGTTCAGAATATATTGATATAAGAATATTAGTATTAGGAAAATAAAAAAATTTCTTAGGGAATGGTTTCAAGGTCTATACGCGCGTCAAGATCTCCAAAAAGTGAATGCAGGTTGCCTATACTCTTGATCTATAATACTATATATTTTTAAAATTATAAACATTTCGTGCCGTTACTAACCTATTTTTGGCAGAAAGCTAATTCCCTGAGAAATAATAAATGTAATAAACTTCGTAAATAATATACGTAAATTGATTTTATTTTTTTACATCAGATAAGTTTTAATATTAGTAATTGCTCATTTTAAAATTCAAATAAAATAAATATAA
The DNA here is from genome assembly GCA_034510155.1 of Eucriotettix oculatus. Taxonomy (NCBI): domain Eukaryota; kingdom Metazoa; phylum Arthropoda; class Insecta; order Orthoptera; family Tetrigidae; genus Eucriotettix; species Eucriotettix oculatus. The sequence continues at coordinate 44,119,415 of CM067379.1, forward strand.
TCTATATATTTGTAAGAAAAATATATGTATATTTGTATTCTTAGATACCAAAAATAAAATAGATACATAAATGGTACCGTAATTATACATTCAGTTAATTACACTTTATCAAAATTCTGTATCTGTTGGTTCGTTTTTTAGGGCAAAATAAAATATCTTTTTCTCTTAGTTCCTCACGAACGAAGTCATCAATATATATAATCTATTTTAATTACTGTGCGTATTCCAAGAATTCCCATTTTCTTCTGATCGGTAATTCCATCTTTTTATTATTTCTGAGAATAGTCGCGTGTATTGAAAAAATGAACTTACATTCCAACATAGTTTATCCGAACGTCAGTTATCGGAAACATATTTTCTTCGTTTTAATTTTAAGAATGCTGTTTTCTATAAACGGTTTTTCATTCTACGATACTAAAAGGTTCGTAACTGTCAAGGTACGAATATAGCAATATAAAAACCTACAGATTTTTGCTAAATTCTAACTGTAAATGAAGTCACTAGTCACTGAACTTGTTAAACCTTTAGCTTCAATAAGTCTACTCAACAACGTTCGGAAATAGGTTTTACAAAACTTGTTTACAAAAATCAATACGATGACAGTTGACAATTTATAAAATGCGTTGAATAAATTCTAGCCAATTGAAGAAAGCTAGAAGAATGAATCCGAAGAACTACTTTCCGAAATATGACACAGGGAAAATTCTATTAAATAGTGTTTCATTTTTAACGCACTTTTATATAATTTACATGTCCGTAATTGAATATCCGAACTATAGGTCGTCCCAAATGATTAGGTTTATCAACGTTCTTCTGTTATTAATATCGGCGTTTCTATAATTTATAATATTTTATGTAATATATATGTACAAGTTTTATAAAGTAAGTATAGGTATATTTGTATGTTTCTGTGTCTCGTGAAAGTTTTGTTTGCCATATACAGTTATAAACCAGTTATCTGTTAAAATGTGTTCTGAAACGTGGCCATTCTCCACGTACTACACCATCGTTCTTTAATGGATACGACTTTGTGAGAAGAAAGTTTTTCCTTACTAATCCCATTGTCCTCTCCTTCTTCAGGTCCTGAAATTGTTGAGAAATTTGTTGAAAGAAGTGTCGGAATGCTTTCTATGACAAATGTTTTCGGGTTTGTTAGAATCCTCAGCATAAGAAATTAGTATTATTTTACAAGATTGGTATATTCTCTAAATTCATATTTTATATTTTACGATTCGTACTATTGTGATTCATTGACTTTATCAAATAGCCCAAATAATTATAAATATTTGAAAATTTCATGATAGTTTACAATAATTGTTTGTCGTCGGATGTTAACATTAAATGTTGTAATTATTTAGTTTAGAAATAGATTCATCTCATGAGTGTTAATTCGTTGTCATAAATTGTTTAAATTTCCGTTTTCCCGTTGTAGTTAATTGACTTGAAAAATTCAGACACTGTTGACAGCTCAGTATTGTTTAAAAATACCTCTTGGTTAAGCATACTACTATTATTTAAAGTGTCCACCCTTCATATAACAGATAATTAAAATTCTGAAGTGATGTTGATACAAATAGATTTTTGATCAAACTATATTTTCAAGAAAATCTATTTTGAGTTAATGGAAAAATTCCTAACAGGTATAGAAATCTGGTAAGGAACTAAATTTAAATTCTTGAATCCTAATTCTTTCCTCTTAATTTCGGTCTTTCGTAAATTTGGAAGAAATAATCCAATTCCGACTAAGGATAAATTGCTTTTTCCACATTAATTTTTAAATAATATGTAAGAAAATGTTTTCTGTAAATCAGCTAAAGGTCGCTGGAAATACATACAGGTGCCAACATCTGCTAAATAATTGACAGCTACAATAACGATTCTCGGCAATAGAATCATAAATCATCACTCTAGATTTGTTTTAGAATATTAAGTATGCTTCCCCAAATATAATAATGTTTGCAATAAATTGTATCTTTGTGTATATACTTGTTTCAATTTATTTGTAGTGCACACCTGATGAGATCCATGGATTGTAGATGAAACGTAGTGTATTAATAATAATTTTCTAACATATTTTCTAATTATTTTTTAAATAATCAGGAATATTCAATGTCAGCTACAAACATTTTAATTATGTTTGAATAACGATCGTTACGTTTTTAATTAATTTTATTAAATTTAGAAAATTGCAGATTTTATAATTGTTCTGACAGTACCTCGAATAATGAAGGCGAAAAATTTAGGCCAAAATTAGTCAGAATTAAAATTATTTATTTATTAAATACAACAAAGCCTCGGAGATAGTTCGTACTTCAGTACAAATTTGTAAATAAATCTTTGTGTAATCTGAGATTATGCAACTTTTTGGATTATTTTTCTGTATTTTTTATATAGGCATATTTAATCTATTTATTTATTTCATCTCATTTGCTTAAATTATAATTATTTTTGTAGATTGTTTTCACGCAAACAATGGAACGAAACGTCGTGATATAATTTATTAAATAAATCATTTTAATTCTGACTAATTTTGGCCGAAATTTTTCACCTTCATTAGAAAATTGCAATTTTAGTTTTAATATGATTATTATCTTTGTTTAAACAAACCTGATAAACATAAAATAATGTAACCTGATTCTCTTAATATTACGTTTTACAAGAAAAGCAAAATAATTAATTGCATCTGAAATATCATCGAATGACTTAGGTTAAGAAATTGAATTAAAATCGGTCTAGTTGAATGTGAAATGGAATAAATCTTATTTATATTGTTATTTTGATGTATGACGTGAACTTCACTGCCACTCATCCGAAAAATCTGTTAATGGTCGTATAATGATAGACCTGTTTTTCCTTTTCACCGTAAATAATATCTGCTTCTTATCTAATTTTATTTGATATTGATTTGCTCGTTAATGCAGAGTACGCCAGTAAACCTAGCAAGTTTTGAGACGTGCCTGTCATCTATAGACTTTGTTTCAACGAAATGCGTCTCTTCAGCAGCTGTTAGCTGATGTAGCTGCCAGTCTCTCTGAAGGGGAATTAAACTGACAAGAAACTGACGTACAAACGCCGGCAGGCAGTAGTCTTGTCTCACGTTAGAATTTTCATGGTTATTTCAGTCAAACGGCATATTTTTATTTACGGGTGTGACAGGATACTTTTATTAAGAATCATTCCGTTATCAAATATTAAAAAGGTGTAAAAATAATTTTAAACGCCGGCCATTTTTCTTTACGTTGTAGATTAGTTTAATTAATATCAATATATATGACAAGTGTTTTTTGGGTTGTGATTTTCACAAAAATTAGCAAATCTTTCGTGTAGTTGACCATCAAGCAATTCAGTATATATCATAAACATAATTATTATTGAATTCCGTAGTACGTTAATTACAGTCATTTCAATTTTAATATAAATAATTTTTTTGTAAATTAATCACTTTTTAAAATGACGTTAACTTTTCTTATAAAACCTGTCTATGATTTTATTTGTTTGTATTATACCATTTTACTGGTTTGAAGAGCTTAAATTTTGCTGCAGTTGTCTGGAAAGAGCGGACACTGTGTCCGTGTACGACGGTTCCAGTTCCCGTTCTCCCGCCATCGCTGTCCTCTGCGACGAGGCGACGGAGCTCGAAGTCCTGTCTACAGGAAGAGATCTGTACGTGGAACTCGTCGCTCGTTCCCGCTGGCCGGGACAAGGATTCAGGGCGCGGTATCAGTTCCAGAACGCTTCGGAGTACGACCCCAGCCTGTCAACAGGTACTTGCACTTTATTAACAGTGATCGGCCGTGGAAGTTACGCACACCGATTCCCAATGGCAAGATTCCTATTAAGAAATCCATATTACATTTCGTTAACATTTTCATAAGTTGTCTCATTATACTTGCCTGCTCGAACGAGAATTTATCGTTAGTATAATTACATTAATTAATGCTGGTAAACAAATAAATTCAGTATTCTGATATCACTAGGTAGAAAAGACCTCGTGTAAGTACTCCCACTAACGTTTCATGTCCCGGCCTGAAATTACGAGTAGCACTAACTACTTTACCTATTAAGCAATAGTATGCCGTATAAGATGCGCAGTGGGATGAGGGAGAGAGGCAGGGGACTATTGTAGTCAGAAGAAGCTGCTGCTGGGATAGAATCTGATGTAACGCTACCAGACTTTAAAACTTAAATTATTTTCTTTTGAATCTAGTCTTACAAGCCCATTTGAAATAAAAAAAATTATGAAGCTAATGAAAAACAAACAATTCACAGGATACGATGAAATCTCGACTATTGTTGTGAAACATGTTTAAGCTATCTGTATAATCATTCGCTTCTAAGTGGTTCGTTCCCAGACAGGCTCAAGTACTCGATTGTAACACCTCTCTTTAGGCAAGGAAGTACAGATGACTTTTCTAATTAGCGTCCAATTTCGCTTTTACCTATTATCTCTAAAATATTTGAGAGAGCTTTTTATAACAGATTCTACACTCACCTTAAAAAAATTACTTGTTCAGTAACTGTAAAATTGGTTTTAGGAAAGGTTATTCTACAGAAAAAGCTATCTATGCTCTAACTGATGAAATTCTAGAAGAATTAAATGTAAAGCGTTATTGTTTAGCAATTTTCTGTGATTTGTTTAAAGGTTTTGATTGTGTAGACCTTGATATTCTATTAGAAAAAATTAAATTCTGTGAAATGACAGGAATGTCTTTTTCTTGGTTTAAATCGTATTTAACAAATAGGAAACAAGGAATATTATTGAAAGATCTGTTAACAGGTGTAAAGTTTCATTCTGAATGGGCAGAAATAAGGCCGAGCGTTCCGCAGGGTTCAGTGTTGGGTCCTCTTTCATTTCTACACAAATGATCTACACAAAATATTAAATACATTTTCAAAATCTGAACTGTTTACCGATGATACAAGTAAATGAATCAGCTAATAATGTATTAATTAAAGTTCTTTGGTGGTTTTATGTGAAAGGCTTATCACTTAATTTTGGTAAAACCAATTTTACGTCATTCCAAACAGCCAAAGCATCCTTGCAATCTGTAAACCTGGTAAATAATAATAAGTAAATATTTGAAACTATGTATACTAAATTTTTAGGACTTTCTGTGGATAATAAACTGAATTGGAAACAGCATATTAATCAACTATTAAAGAAACTTTCCACAGTTTCTTATGCTGTAAGAATTATATCTAATTATATGGACATAGAAACACGAATATTAGTATATAGTGCATCTTTGCATTCTGTATTGTCTAATGGTATTATATTTTGTGGTGAATCCTCAGTAAAGAAAAAATATTTACAATCCAAAAAAGAATCATTAGATTAATATGTAAAGTCAATTCAAGAACATCTTGTTGAAGACTTACCCTCGCAAGGCAGTCCATTCTTTCATTGATGCTCTTTGTGATCAACAATAAAAATTTATACACTACTAACGCATATTTGCGCAGAATTAACACCAGAAATAAAAGCAACCTTCGTGTATAATAAGAGACTAACAATAGCACAAAAATATGCACATTATAAGGGAACAACACTGTTAAATAAGCTTCCGCAACACATTGAATGTTTCCAAAATCAACCTAACAAATTTAAAATTGAATTACTTAGCCACTCCTATTTTGTAAAGGAATTTGTGAAACTTTTTAATTATTGTTGTAAAACTAGATAAAATATTATCCTAATAATAGTGTAATAAATTCATGTACAACTGTTTGACTCGTTCCATATCCTCGAAGCATTGCTTCACTGAAGGACCCACGGAATACGATTATTATGTTATACATGCTATGTTTCGTTATGTTATTGAATTAAAATTAATTAAAGTTACATCAAAATGTTTATAAACCCCTTTACACGAATGTATGAATTAATGTTATACAAAAAATTAATCTTGGGAGTATAAACAGTCAAATATCTTTAAATTGAGAATAATTAATTAAATATAATTACCATTTGCAAAAATTAGCAGCAAAGAATACAGTTCTCGGTTTGCGTGCACACAATGAGATTTTTTTTTCATCGTACCACATGTTTCACAAATCTAATATAAAATTTGGAATCAAATATAATAATTCCGTAAAATAAATAAACACTCACATTAATTCTTTCTGTCACTTTTTCAATTAGTTTTCTTTAATTCATTAATATTAAGTAGTAAATAAAATGGCGTAATGGCTTTAAATACAAAATTAAATGTGGAAGTATTCAAAGAGCGAACATTTAAAACAAGGAACCCGGGCTTGTTTCACTGTCGACCAAATAATTGAATTCATGAACCTACTGTAAAAGTATGCGTTATTCAGTCGGCTGAATGATAGAACGCGTGGAAACCAATGAAAAATGTATTCGTTTTAAAGCTACCAAACGCTCAAATATGTGGTGCAGACAAAAATGTTTGCTTTAAAGGCTACTGAAAACTGAATTGGCGAAATAAATTTCCAGCCCAAATCCCGGCCACATAACTCCTAAATTTCAAATAATGATACGAATAATTGAAGTTCCCACAGTTTATAAATAATTTTAAATAAAACGGAACGTCAAAAAATATTATTTCAGTATAAGTACCTTTTTGATAATTACTAGTATTATTACTGGATTTAAAAAAATACTTTTATTGTTTTATAAATAATTTATTCTACTAAAGATAAAGAATTAATAAATTAAATTAGTAAATAATGTATAAAAACATACCTATGTATCGTATCTATTGACAATGCATTTCTTTACAGCCTTTAGTAACCCCGAAAACTATTTAGGAACACATTTCATAGTCGTTATTAAATTACGTTTTCCTGTGCGGTTTCACCATGTTATTTCGCATAATGATACATTATTTCTCTATTCGTGGTGAACTTATTATTATGAGAACGGAGACAATTACGAGATCCATTTAAATTATATTCGTTCTTCAATATTAATTAAAATTTGCTTATTTATTTAGTCTATATATATGAACAGTTTACCCTGGAGTAGTTACACGAAATAACTGTAAATGAATGTACAATAAACAAATTTATTATTTTATATAAACAAGACGAGAGGAAAGTTTTCCGTTATACAATGTGTATGTATAATAATATTTATCCAAGTTACATTTTGTAAAAGGACATTATATATAAATATAACAATAATATTGTTCTGACTTGGAAAGAGAACCGGAAAATAGACAGTGTAACACTTCACTTTAGTTTATTGTTTCTGGATTTTGAATTTGATCGATGTAAGTGATAACTTACTACCCTTGTTATCATTCATTAGTCAATAATTGTCTTTCACTGAGCTGACATGTCCAAACACTCTTGCAAGTAAATTGTTTTAGTCATTTATTGTTCTATTTTAAAATTGAGAATTTGTGAAAAATCCTTTTTGTGTTTACTTGGCCTTTATTTTGTAGTGATCTATCCTCGGCTCTTCCATTCCCTGCCAAGGTTGTAGACCTACACAGGCTTTGAAGGAAACTTTTAGCCTAGCTCTTTCCTTTCTTGCCTGTAGTGTATTTCATCCCTTTCTAAAGATTTCTATCTAATTTCTTCTTATACGAATTCCAATATTTTGCACCATATTCAAACAGTGGGCAAGCTAAGCATATGTTATAACTGAATACCGATAGATTTTCTCTAACAAAACGTTTTTACGTGGAGTCATTATTCTCACTCCAATTACATTTTTGAGAGTTCTCGTTAGAAAGCGCTAAGTATTCCATTCCTTCATTGTAACATAATTTAGCAGTTCATTCCACCTAAGCGTATTACAAAATAAATACCTAGTAATTTGCAGTTTTTCTCCTGGTCCACTATTCCATCAAAAATTTATATTCGATTCAAAAACTGGTCTTTTTACTTTGTAATTGTTAACTTTAATTTTATTTCACTTAGTTCATGCAATTTGTATATACTGTTGGAGGGTATCGAATTCTATCTCATTATTTATTTCCCTGTAGATGGCATGGTCATCTGCAAAAATCAGACCTTGGAATTTATATAATAAGTATTAGAAGAAATAATGGGGCAAAGATCGATCCTTTAAGAACTCCCGTTGAAACACATCCAAGATCCAAAGATTCTTTCCCGACATTAGCTATTTGTAGCCTATTCTTTTAAACTCAATGATCTACTCTTCTGTCAATAGCCGTCCGACCCTACTTATAAAGCACGCATACAGCTTTTAATTTTATTTATCAAGATAATTTTTTGAAATCTGTTTCTTTTGAATATTTTTAGCAAAATAAAAATATTAAAAATCTAAATGTTCCTTTTTTTAAGTAACTAGTTTAGTAAAATGATTGCTATAGGACATTGTCGCTAATTTCAGTAGGACGTATTAGCTGCGAAAGGAACTTCAATATTCTTGAGTGAAATTAATCCAGAAACCCCATCCACTCATGTTCACAATCTGCACATGTGTTTTGGATTTTTCTTCATTTTATCCGAAGTCGTTTCTACTACCCCACGTATGCTGAAACCATCAATTTCCTAGGAATATTACTCGTAAAGTTTCTTGGTCTTTCGCAGCAATTTGAATCAAAATATCTAAATATTAATATGATTTCGTTATGCTTTCCCTCCAGGAATTTCTCCCCAGATTGACTGCGGGGCTCACCTGTTGGGAATGCCTCGTGCTTTCTCTGTTTTTTTTCAAAGTTCTCACATGCCGAGGCACCTTCACCTATTTTGAGAGGAGTATGTACTAGGTTCGAAGACCTTGGGCATACGGTAGGAGTTGTCCACTGATCCCATTGGATCAGTCGGCGAGCTGCCTCCTAAAACTGGTGCAAACACAGAGAAGGGAATTCTGTGACCCCACAGCAAAATCGTTTCCCGTTATTCGGAAGGGTGTGATAATAGTGCCCAATGCCCGACCTACCTGATGCAGGGTTTCTATGGTTTTCCCTGGATCTCCTCAGATCAAACACCGAGTAGGATCCTTAAACGATAGCCCGGGGCCCCTAGTAAACTATTGGCTACCTTTCTCTACCTTCCACATCCCCCATTTTTCAATTCCCTTCCTATTCTATTAAAGTGGAGTTGCCTATTTCAGGATATCACCCTCATGTAGCCTGTTACCCCAAAAGATGCCTTCCCTGGTTTTTTTAATGGCAAATAATAGCTCTATGCCCATATTTCCATATTTTTTCTGCATTTTTAATCTCCGAAAATTATGCACGCCAATCATTTGGCGAAATTTTCCACTCATCCACATTGTGAAAGTACACACGATATTTCTTTGTACCCTCAAATTGCATATTCTGTTTATATTTCTGTGTCGGTGGCATCGCCCCTAGTCCAGCTGTTGTTTTGATTTCGTTTTGTGACTAGATGACACCTTTTATTGTTCATAATTACAATATTTTATAACAATTAGTTTATTTCGCAATATTTGTTGAAAATGTATTATTACCACGGTTCCAAAATCACAATAGTCGTATATTATACGATTTTTATAGATTACACTATTTTATATTGACCTATATTTCATTTTAACTATATTTTCTTGTTAATTGCATTTTGTGAACGTATTTGACACACCGATATTTTTATCATTGGTACCAATTCTTATTCTGTTTATCTGGTTATCATCTATATTTGGCTTCTGGGAAACAAATTATATTAAATATTTTGATGTTATGAATAAATATCGTAGCATGTCATTGATCAGAAAAAAGTAGACCACCCGTTAAAATTTAGCAATAAATTAAATTGTTGTTGTTGTGGTGGTGGTATTCAATCCTTAGACTGGTCTGATGCAATCCTATCTTGCGCAAGCCTGTTCATTTCCGTATAACTACATCTACTAATCTACTTAGTGCATTCCATTCTTGGAGTCCCTCTTCTGTTCTTACCCCACTCATACTCTAATACTAATTTTACAAGACCCTGAGGTCGAAAAACGGTCCCTTACGAAATTTAGACATTATAATTACTTACATTAAAATATAGCAATAAATTAATTTATAAAATCTAATTAGTTTCATTAATAAATATTTAATCAGCATATAAGGGAGAAAAAACATATATAGAGTACACGACGTTTCATTCCTAAATTTGGAAGCTCATGTCGTGAATTTTAAGGAATCAAGATAATTTGGAAGATGAAACTGTAGTTGTGCTTGTCGCACAAGTGGGAATTTAATGGAATGGCATGGTTGGTGATTTTCCAAAATAAAAAATCGTTATTCTGTTAGGCGTCTATGCCTCTTAATATCATTTCCAGAATTGGCTACCTAACGAATATGTTAGTAAATCATAGTTTGGCTATATATTTTCCACGCAAGTTTATTCATTACATGAACTTGAATCGTATGTAAGCAGCCAAGTTGAATAAACGAAGTTATCAGGGACAACAATTGAAAGAGATAAAATCTCAGCTGCGGCACACATTTTTAGCGAAATTTTCTTCCAAAGCAGGGAATATATATGCGACACAGATTCTGTCCATCAGACTGACTTCCGAGGGTCATACTTTGGCTGTGCAGCGGTGAGTACGAGTCTCTCTATTATCATTTTAACTCGGCAGGCGCCTGAGACACTGTGGTGGTCCATTACTACGGCGATTCCGTTATGTCTCCCCAGTGCATTTGGAGAATTCCATCCATACCAATGAGACAACTTGAACATCTGTATGGAAGATAGCGGGGACAGTTCCGTCGCAGTATAAATTTACATCCATCTACAATCGATGTCGCTCCGCTTCCAGTGGCCCCTCATTGGCATTCAAGAACAGCCCAACGCACTGCTTTCCCTTCCACGTCGTAGTCTCCATTATAGCAAAGTAAGAAAGCACATAGGTGAAACGGTTATTAATATTTCAGGGAGTGTAACAACTAAACATGGTCGACTATAATGCAACACAATGATAAGAAAATACTAATATGGATTTATTGTAAACAATAGCATACTAAATACCGACATTGCTTATGTCAACACACCGTGATGGCGGGAATCGTAATCAGAAAAATAAGGGTGGAGATCTACGTCAGGTCATTTCGATTTCTGTTTACCATTCTTTTCCCAAATGTTGAAATGACGTCAAAAGCAGCTACCAAAAATTGGGCATTCCGAGGAGACATTCACACTCTTACATATTTTGTACGTTGACAGTCTGAAAGGTTGGAGGTCGTAAAAATCACAATAAATAATGTATTGTAGTTAGCTTTTAAAGGCACAGGGAAAGAAAGCTGCAGTATATATGATAATGAAACTAGAACATGTGCTAGAGAATCTCAAAGGATATAACTATTAATTATCAGCACACCTCTACATGTGAAACATTTGTAGCAAGAAGAAAATAGTGTGTGTTATGAATTTCTTGAAATGTTCTTCGTAAACAGGTCTTCTGTCACTGTAGAAATCGCATCAGTCATACATTTGTTGCATACACGTGGTCCTATATGAGAAGAAATCCAGCGGGGTAAAGTGGGAGGAACGTCGTGACCACGCATTGGGTTCTCCGTGTCCGATCCACTGATTGGAAAATTTGGAATCCAGGAACTTGCGAAGGGCCTTTTAAAAACGTGGTATATCTCCATCGTGTTGAAAGATGACGTTGGATTGTTAGTGTTGAGGTTATGCAAACAGATCCAAGATGTCCAGATATACTCGCCCATTGATTGTGTATCCTGCGAAGAAGAACGGTCCAACAATCCTGTCCACGCCAGACGTTCAGTTTAGGGCTATGAAGAGCATGTTCAATGATAGAATACGGATGTTGCGAACCCCAAATACAAACATTATGCCTGATACATTTATTCCAGGAATCTGGCATTTCATGTCAAATCGCTGCTGTATTTAAGTAGCAAATTGTCGACATCGTTAGCAGTTTTGCGTCAGATGATCCATAATTTGCACATTTTAAGCATATAAACAAAGTCGCTGATGTACTATATGTTACAATGTTGCTCAGGGTACATTAAGGTGCTCAGATGCCTGCCTAGTCGACATCAAACGCTTGTCTGAAAAACTCCAGTGTCTCTACCAAACACTACGACGTGCACCGCTGGAATGTTTCAGATCACTTCCAGTTGTCAGAAACCTTCGATTGTTTTCACATCAGGTGGATCATATCTATACAAGCTATGATAATTTATTTCCACGCGGTGCTGTAAAGTCGCCATTTTCACTTCATGTGATCATGCTACACTCTGACTCGGGAATATTATTTCTTTGAGATGCTCTAGTATATGGAGCAATTTTCATTACCACATCAACTGTAGAATTTTTCATGAGCCTTTGTAATTTGGGAGGTTTGAATGGGACACCCTGTATATTTTATTGTTTAATAATCCATTTAATTAGTGTTCTGTATGCTCCTTAGACACATTTTTGGTACTCTTTCGTATATATATAGCTTGTTCTTTAAAACGAATTATTGTACTATGAATAAACAAACGTTTTCCACATTAATTGAAAAATTACCAATTTACGTACGCTGTAAATTTGTATGACACTGTAAATTTCTGTCATAAAACCCATAGCACACGAATATTTTGGCGCATAAATTTATTATTCCCAAATACTCATGCATAATTTATAACATTTCTTCACTGTATTCCTTGACGTAAGATCATATATTAAATATATTGAATTAAATGCATTCTTCACATGTAAACACTTCAATACATTTAATAATCTTTTCGGCTAAGGGAGTCTAGAAGTAAATGACAATAATTGCTAAATTTGTAAGTTTTGATCCATAATTTTATAATATATAAAAAAATTGTAACATAGAACCAATATTTAATTTATTGATATATTCTGTTTATAGTATGCCTGAGGAAGTCCCAAAAGAAAGACGAAACGTCGTATTTATGTTACGTAAATATTAATAAATTTCTATGCTGGCTTATTGGCCGTCTTTTTAATTATTGTAAACTTAAAGTCAGAAAACTATGTTTGAAATGCCCTTTCTGCTGGTCTTCTTACTTTACTATTTTAAGTATATTTTACACATTTTATTTATTTTTCTCTATTACAACATTTCAGGCCACCACTACAATTATTTTATTAACAAAAATGAGCTACATTATTATCCATTTATATCTTGTTAGTAGCTTGGTGCCCGATATTGCGCGGGTATTTATTTGTATTTGCCCGGTACAGCAGTTAATTCGACACTAATATCATTTAATATGATTTAACTGGCATAGAGCGCGTCTGGTTTGGAACTCTTGCTTTGTCAGTGCATGGTTCTAAGGAAGATATTGGACGATATAAGCAATCAAAATTTGTGAATCCGTGACGAATTTATATTTTTCCAATTATAGATACTCATTAGGATTCTAAAACGAATAAAAAATAATTTTTCAGTTTCTACTCGTTATTACGGAGATATTCAAATAAATTTTGTCACTGTGACGTAAGCACTCACTCCCCTACAATCGCCGTTTAAATAATATGCACTCAGTCTAACTTCAAAATTTTGTTTTAAACAACTTGGCAGTTTTTTCTGAATTACTAAAACTATCTTCGAATAATATTGTGACTCTATTAAATGATACGCATTAAAATTATCTGACTTAGTTCTTTTGGGTGCTTACAAAGAGGATTAAATCTCGTTCTGATAGATAAGAACAGTGTTTTGTAAAACGTATATTTCGATCGATTAAATAATGCTTTCTTTCAACTGCAATAAGCCAGCTTGTGTAATTCGCTTTGTGACTGAGGGATAGAGAAACAGATTTCGCAGGTCATAAATCGGCGCCAGTCTGTCGGAACAGACGCTTCGGACGTGTTCGCAAAAGTGACAGGGAGATTAAAATTCAGAGACTCAGTCGTGTTCTAAAAACTAAGCAGCCATTGACCTCAAACAAAAATCATCTAGCTGGCAAATTTGATGACAACGATTTGTTGTATTTGTCAGTAAAAAGGAGAAGCTCTGGGTCTGAAGTTAGAGGAGGATTGAATTAGAAGTAAATATTTGAGTTGAACGTGAAACGGCAGATATTTGAAAAGGTCTGCAGAGAACGAAAAAACTCAGGTAGGCGGTGACAATTTTTCAGGAGAAGACAGCTGAAGTTTTGTGGACAGTTCTTGTAGAGAAGGAAGTTGTATAGTTAGAGTTTGAAGGTAGGAAGAGCCAAGATTCCGAAGCCAACTGCGTGGTTACTACTACCGATAAAAACTCCGGTGTTGCTGATGTTGGTCTTGTTGCAGGAGCGGACATGAGACATTTTTAAAAAACGACATCTTGCTATATGAACCATAAATATCCTTTAAATTTCTTATTAATTCTCGTGCTTGCATTTATATTTATATATGTAAATAAAATATTATTTACCTTAAATCAATTACACTATATTATAAAAGTAGAATTTATATAACTGTAATTGAAGATTTTAATAAAATTTCCGGCTACCTACTAAAATCCAATCAATTAAACCTATCGGTTTTCACCTTGATAAGAAAAATAAACAGTGAGAGTAAACAATCAGGAAAAAGGTAAATAAGCGTCCCAGGAGTTCGCTATAAATTTAATAGTCACAGAACTAATGTAAATCACTCAGAGTAATTGTACTTATTTCTGATTTTGATATTGCCTTTCATTCCCCTGACATTTTGTTATATGTCGAGTCTGGATCCAACGAGTTGTTTTGCCTCGATTTGAAATCATCGTAGCTGTATGTACTTGTAATATTATGTATGAATCCAATGCTTGTTTTATTCATAAATGTTTCTCAGCCTGATAACTGTTCATGAATAATGTATATTTAAATAAAACAACATTTAATTTTACGTAATGTCTCCATTAATATTTAGTTCATACCAACATAATTGATACCATGAAATAAATACATTTAAGTTATCAAATAAATGTCACAAAGTCCCGCACAACTAAATATGTCTAAAGTGTCTGTTTCTTAAATTCAGTGAAATTAAATAAAATAAAATTCCAATATTCTGCAACTCTATTAATGATATTGCAGGCCGATACTTGTGTGATAATGAGTTTTTTAAGAAACTAGTTTTTATTACAGAGTCCCAGCGAGATTTTCTCTCGAGCGGAGTTCTTGAGGGTCAATTACTTCAATTATTACGTCCTGCATAATGAAGGAAAATTATTAAAGCGTCGCACACACTAACCATGTAATTTTAATGCCAGCCACCGACGTTATTCTCTTTTTCTAAACTTCTCGTTGGTTTCCAAAAAGTCCAGTAATTTCAGTAAGAATAATATTATTTCATCAAAAAGAATTCATGAGATTGCAATATTACTATATAATGTATAAATAACTCAAATTTATTTCTTTGATACAATATTTATTCATTCTTGAATGCCATTAATTGTTCAAACAGGACCTCTTAATCTCTAATTCCTGACCATAATCATCGGTAAAGTATAAATCAACAAACACCATAGGCTATCAATAAACTGAAAGTCGAAGGAAATGTAATTTTACATTATTTACTTAACATTTATGAATTAAAAATATATAAGCTTTAATAAATTTTACATCATAAAGCCGGTCTTTTTTAACGTTTAACAATATATACATTTACAATATTTACATAAATTAGATGTCTTATAAACTAGGGGCATAAGTTCTATTCTTGGGGTCGTCTTAGCGGTTCTTCTCAAGGAATAGAATACATACTAAATCGAACGCGGAATGGCAGTACTAGGAAATCGGCAAAGGGCTACAGTGTAATTGCGCCTCTTCTCAGCTTAGCCTGAGCACCTTTTCCACTTATTTTTCTTCCTTGGTGCCACGAATCGAGCAAGCCTTCCTCCCGTTATTCAAATGTTTATGGCCAGTACAATCTCCAATTTCTTACTGCTTTACTGACCACTGCTTAATGCTTAATTTGTTGAACTCCAAAATTTTAGCATAATAATTCTCAATCCTCGCTCTCAATGTCCTGATTCTTAGTAACCTAATGCTAAATCTCAATGTTCACTCTTACTGTCCACTATTAATGTTCAATATAAATTGGTAATATCTTGTCCCCATTTCATTGTTTCATTTCCGTTTGTGGCAGGGTCCGATCCTGTCCAATCAAAATTATTATCTGTCACCGAATCTCAAAGACTTTAGAAAACCCCAGGCCGCACCGACTTTTCGGGTTTTTACTATCCTGTCTGTAGCCTTCTTCAACTTCCTTCAAACCGCCCGCCTTTGATTGCGTACCAACAAATTCTGTGTGTAATTGTGTTTTACCATTACAATACTCCTTGGTTGATTAATGTTTGACCTAAGAAAATGCATGTAAAGTCAGAACATTATCAGAAATTTTCGGTAGTACATATACATCTTCGTGTGCCAAAGTCAATTGTAGTCACTCTGAAATTTCAAGTTCACATAAATTCTCATAGTTTATCCTATCTTAAAGTTGCTGTTGATTAAATACTAAATAAAATTTAATAAGTAAAATACTACTTCTGGCCAGAGCAAATAATTTATTATATTTGCATGACCCACTGAAATTTTACTTTAATTGGTAGAGCAACACGTAAAATTCATCTTTGTTGTTTATTACCAAATTTTAATTTATTTCGAGTATTAATTTAAAAATTCGACCTAATTAAAATTTTCAAACATTTATTATTACTCTTTGCTGACGTAAATCAAGTTGGGGTTTCTTCCATGTGTAACAAATTGGAGAAAGGGTCCGTTCTTATTTACATTTAACCACAGTGATACACGGAATTAAGGTAATAGACACCTTAATGCAGAACAGCGATTTTGCAGGCTGTTAAGCGATAACTGAAAGCATGATAATAGCAGGAATATTGTTCCCAGAGGGCGCGAGGTCGGTCTCGCTTTACGGGTCCCAGAAGAGATGTTTATGTAGACCGAGATATCCTCCTCGACGGTAAAGATTAAACTGCCCCTGGGCCGAGTAACATTGGAAAGTCCGGACAGGGAGTGCCTCTGAAGCTTTTGACAGCCATAATGAAATTTCAGAGCAGGAATGAGATATTAGTTTTGGAGTGCGTTCAGCGATTAATATTTCATATGTCAGGCGCAGAACACCTACATAATTGCTGATTCGGTCATCAAAAAACTTTTAAAAGCAGTACCTTCTCGTAACAATAGCTTATCGTACCTTTACTAAAATATTAATCAAAGATTCATTGTCAAAACTTTCTCTAAAACAAATCTGTGAACACGACGGTTTTCATTTGTTAATAGTGGAGCGCAGTTAAAATTATTTTTAATTATGTTTTAAAGTTGTTACTTAACAAGGGATTCTGGCAAAAACAGTAGATACAAATACATATTTTTAAATCGCATTAAATTTTAACAATAACTTTATCTTTCAGAAGGTTATAAAAATATTCAAAAGTTTTTGCTATTATTTTTGAAATATTAGAGGGACGTAATATTTTTTTCACACGCTGTACGTATAAATATAATTATAGAGAGAGTGACTGTTCATACAGGTTGAATTCATGTGATCCTTTCTGATAATACTTCATAATTCGTCTAATTGCCTCGACTAGGGCCCATTGCCTCCATTCCCTTTGCAAAGTTCTTGCACGAATTAGGCACAAAACTGTTCTTCCTCAGACTACTTATTCTCGATTTGTGTGAGCACATGCAGTTGCAAAGATAACTTCGCAATATTACCTTCTGCACATCTACCACATTAGTATCAAATTAACATCACACTTACGTAAAATCAATAATACGCATACATTAAAATATATTCTAAACCAAAAAAAATTATTTAAAATGTAAATCAATGAGTCTATAAAATAATAAATATTTTGGTATTTCCACCACTACAGTTGGAGAATTATTTTCTGTATCGTTATTCTATATACATCTCGATGTAGGGTTGCTAGAATCGCATACAAACACTCGCAGAGGCTGTAGTAACCCGAGATCCTATTTCTTTTTTTTTTATCTGTCCAGACCGTATTTTTAACTTCATATATCCTGGAAGTAATAAATAATTCATCATATGAAGGGAAAATGAAAGCATAGTATGATAGATTCAGTATTTGAGTGCTATTAAATTCCCCAATACATTTATATACAAGAAGAATACTTGCATTTTTTAAGATTTCGTAATAATAATTTACTTCATTTTTTTCTTTTCTGGGATTTCATTGAAACTAATCCGGAAAATATTCAGAGAAAATTTTGGTCAGATCTTGTTACGCAATAATTTTTATTTCTTATTACTTCATTTTACTATTCTGAAAGGTAGATACATCAATTATTTGTTTGAAACTATTTTATTTTTAAATAAAATATTGAAAGTCTGTCCTATTCGTAATTCACAAATAAATTTATCAAGAAAATTGAAACTGTACAACATAATTTTTTATCATATCTTATAAAATTAATTTTACAAACCATATTTGTAAAAATATTACTGAAGCGTTGATAATATCATCAAAAAATCTGAACATTGCTCTAAAGGATTAAACAATTCTCAAATTCAAAAAATTGAGTTAATAATTTAATTGCTTATTGAATTTTAGAGTTACTTCTAGAACCTCTGGATTGAACAATATGTTTATAGTAAATTATTATGGGGAAATTATACTTCAAAACAATCCCATAATGATGTCAAATTTAGTTTATTCTCTTGATGTTGATTAATTTAAAATTTTCTCCATAATTAACCTTTTTAAAGATACGATTTTTATTGACAAACGATTATATAAAAATGTTTGACTATATATTGTAAATGTATTTTTTTTAAAGACATATAATTTTGGATGGCAATATTTTCAAATAAAGTGAACTATAGGTCACAGTAAATAAATGAATTTCAGATATATGTTTTATTATTCGGTTCAAAGAATATAAAATTATACAATACGATAATGCATATTTACTGCATTTCAAAATATACAATGGCTCATTTTAAGTAACGATATTTAAATAATTTTGGTGTTATTTAAAGTTTGTACGAAATGGTCTCAGTTATTGGAGGAGATTCTCTCTGGCGATACGATAGGGGCTTACCTTTGGGAATTACTTTTTCTCTCCCAGGTTTTTTAAGCTTCTCACTAGTCGAGGCGTACGTTTCAAGATAGAACCTGTTTGTTGATCCTATTGGAACAGTCGGTCAGCTGCCTCCTAAACCTTTCGAGGCACGTAGAAGTGAATGCTGCGACATCACAGTATACACCTCTCCCGTTATTTGGAATGGCGTGAGGCAAGTACACAAACTCCCTACCAGCCAGTTTTCTAGGGTTTGCCCTGTATCTCTTTCAGGTGAATACCAGTAGGATACTTAAGCAATAATCCTTGGAACTTATTTAATCCTGGGCAGCCTTATTCAACCTTTCGCAACCCCACCCTTTCAAATCCAGTTCCTATGCTACTAAAGGGGCTTATCACCCTCATGTAACATGTCAACCCCTTCCTCTCCCCACACCCCAATAAAGTAATGTTTTTGTTAACGTCCAAATTATAAGAATGAAGCGACCCTTTGGTTGAGGAAAGTATAATTCCAATCAGAAGCTTTTCAAACTATAATAATAACAACAATGTGACATACTATTTCGATATACTGTCATTTTCATAGAATGATACGAGAATTCTCAGACTGTGACAATTCAAGTTTTAATTCAACTCAAAATATCTCTAATTCCAGTGGCTTACATCCACAATACGTTCAATACCAATTATTTTTTAAATTTACAGATATTTATTTTGGGCAAAGAAAATTGTGGATGAAATGAGGAAAAGAAGTTGTGTTTACTTGTGAGATAAATTATTCTGCGTTAAATACGTTTATGGTACACCACATAATAATGCAGTCGTAATGACCAGCGGTGACAACTGTTATTCAAAAGCTTCCCCTCAGAGCAACAGGTCGTTCACAAGGGAGCAACTCTTAACCTCTTAAACAAAATAGGACCCTGTTCATTAACATCTTCCTTGTATTATTAACACGAAGAATTTGTTTTTTTCAATTAATAATTATTTAATATAAATAGCCATGACCATCACAGTTAAATTCGCTGAAGGAAGAATCCCTTCGATTCTGAGATGCAACAATATCAATTTCAAATTTTTCACCGAAAGGTAAATGGAAAGACGTAGTATTAATTCCATCCAAAGTGAAAAGAGATTTTTAAATTTGTATAACAGATTTTTTAAATAAAAGTACTATTTCAAAGAAAAACTCACTTCGTGTTTATCACAATGCAGATCCAGAGCCTCAAATCATTGAATAATTTCATGTGTTATCCGTCTGTTATAACATTTGTACGATCACTTACCTCTTACACTGCCATATCAAGTGACTTACCTTATTCCATCCAAAAAATATTATATTGCCTATGTGAATCAGAATTTCATGGCTTAACGTCCGTTTAAATTTACATTTATCCGCACATTCGCCGTTAATCAAGATTTTGTTGGCGACCTCTTCCTAGGATTATCTGCCGTTACCAAGCCCACCTGTTGCACGTTCCTCTCATTCTATACGTTCCTCACCCAAGAAGACCCTAATGTTTCATAATATTTATTCATTAGAAAATTATCTCTCTCACCATGTCTAGTATATTCGTTCTCGTTTTCACTAAATTCCTAATTACACCATTTAAGGGCATATGATTTTTTCCTATCGCATGATTTAAATCGATAGAATTGAATGGTCTTTAAAGGAGCAAGTCGTCTTTTAATTATTGATTTCCGATATCTCATTATTATTATATTGTCACGTTTCTGAAGCATCGTGGTATAGAGTAGCACACACTGCTAGAGGTTTATAGACGTTTATTTAACAGAAAATACTGTACAAAGACTGCTTTGGGATCCAGTACAATTTATAGATTCATGGAATATTCAATGAACAGAATAATTCTCGAAACATAAAATAATAGAAATTAAAGGAAAACAAATTAAATAAAGTTAACTAATAAAAATGGTTGTATACCCCTCAGCCATCACTGCAGGCTTAAAATTGCGGCAATATGATGTAAACAGTAATTTAATTAGAAATTAGATACTTCTAAGGTAGGATACTTTCTATACCAACATGTGCTATTTAATTAATTAGTTGTTTATTCTTTATTCAGGAAGAAAGTTCATCAGGCTCTATGACTTGATTTATAAGTTTTATTCAATTACGTCTTGGCCAACTTTCTTCTAATGAAATAAATTAAGCAAGTGAGATGTCGGACTCTGAGAGTCCACGCCTTATTCTGCCATTATGATTGAAAGCACACGCCAGACTTCAATGCTAATTTATTCCTCACAGAAGGCAAATTTTAGAGGCCTCAATGCAATCATAACTCGACATTTAGCAAATCGCGGCGTTAGTCAGAGCAGTTCCTTCAACTTTGGAAGCAAATTCACGGAGACTACGACTCATGTTGGACTGATGAGGCTTTAACTCAGTAAATATTATTACACATTAAATTTATTTGCATTATTTAATATTTGCTCTAACATTTTTGCGACAAATATAATTAACAGTACAAATTTTTTTTAAGTTATGAATAATTTTGAATTGTGGAAAGGGATTGATCGGTAAGTGTTTTTGTTAGTGACTTTACAAGCAAAAATTAAAATATAATAGGTACACTCCTAATGATCTGCTAACTGATGCAAAAAATATATATTTTTACGGCTTATTTCAAAACCTTAATCTTCTCTCAAAGTCTTTAGTGGTCCACCAATAGGCACATATTTTGTGAAAGAAAAACAAACAATTAAGATTACTCAAAATTTAGGGGGTAGAAACAAAATGATCCACTTTTAAAAACATTATAAATTTAACAATACCGTACAGATATGTGTCCGTGCAGCAAGTCCTTCAAACTCGTCCAGGATCATCATCTAGATCGGCAGCACGCTGTCCAACCTAACATGGAGAAAATACAGCAGGATAACATCCACTACTTCTACGACTGCAAACACTCCAACGAAATATAAACGTCCCACTCTTTGTAAGTCTGCTGCAAACACACGACTCTGCCCTCAAACTTCCGTCTCTTTGCTATATTTCTAACACTTTTGCGCCTTTGCACCTCTGGCCACAGACTGTCTAAAATGTTTAAATTTCTTGTCCATTAAAATCATTTTTATCATAAAATATCCGTCCGGAACTTCCTCACGGAATCTTTGGATGAAGAGATTTCGGAGTTGGACATGTGAAATTAGGCTGAAGGTTTTGTTTAGGTAATTCCCGATATGGTTTCTGAAGGAAGTGCGGAGGGAGGAGGGGAGTTTTTGATTCCAATAGATTTTAGGTGTTCGGTACAAAGAGTTCTATTAATAAGAGTGCCAAGACATAAGGGATGAACCATTTTAGGTCATTTATCGTCAGTGCAGAGGAGAGAGCTTATTCTACTATAGGAATACGAAGCCAAAAATTTATTAAATGATTTAGGAAATCCGAGGATTTTCCTCTTAATACATCTGTTGAATTTCACGAAATAAAAAAATTGGTTTATTGGGATTTAATCATCTTTATTAAAAAATCAATAAAGGTTACTTTACGGTGCTTGTTCACCAAAGCGTCTTATTCTTGGCATATTATATTAATAATTCCTTGTTAATGAAATTTTATTCTCTTGGAAAATCTTATGAAGCTGTGTTGAAAGGAAAACATTTGGTTGGAATCCGGTCTTTAATATAACGTTACAATATAGTAATTTTAATATTTTTGTTTAGCCTTTCTTGTAATAGAGCCAAATACTGCGATCACATTCACTCTGTCTATATTTTACTTAAATACTGTTCATTATATTTGTGTTCTTTTTATGAAACGCCCATCCACCAAATCCCCATAGTGTGTTCCCTAAAGTTGTTGAGACAGAAGCAACAAAAACGCTATCAATCACACTGTCCATAAAAATCTTTATTCGTAATTCGAGTTTTTAAAAAGTTCCATTCCCTCCACCCTCACCCCTAACGGTGAAAGCCCTTGCTCGTTTTAAGGAACACGCATAGATAGTTTTATCGAACTGGAGTTTAAACTGTGAAAAGAATATACAAACAAACATACCTCGTTTTTTACTTTTTTAGATTTAATCGTTAAGATTAATCAATTTCGTTATCGATTCTTGTTCGTACGTTTTCCATGTATCAGATACATGTTAAAATCAGTTATAATTTAAGAATTAATCAAAGTATGTATTTTGTATAGAATAAAACAGGAGGAAATGCGTAAGATATTGTCCATTTTGCGAAATTGTGTGCTTATACTTTGACTATGGTACTTAATTTTATAGGCGTAAAAATATGACAGTAAACTTTTTAATAAACGTCCATGAAACCTCATAACTAATTTTGTTAAAGAATAAGGTAAAGTTGACAGTACAAATCACATTCCACACAGATTATAGGTATTTCCATTGAACAAGAGACGGACTATGTAGTCGACTTCATGTTTCATACAAATTCATGGATTTAAGAACAAATGCTGCTATCTGGCGGCTGCAGATAGAACGATACGCTATCGTGGCCATCGATCTCCTACCCTTGCAACAAATAGAAATTAGCGACAGGCGCGAAATAATTACGAACTTGATGAAAAGAAAATTGTTGAGCAAGAGAATAATATTGTTGGCATTAAAAACTATGTACATTTCAACTCTATAATTCTACAATGATAGAAGTAATCATAAAGGCAAATAGAACAACATTCGCATCCAGTGATCACCTTCAGTCCTTCAATCACACTAAATTATTTCAGAAATATATGTATTAAATTTTATATGATTTACTTTCCTATTTAGAAAGAAATACACTACGAATAGAACCACACTCAAGAAACATACTGTAATGCGATATTATTTATCACTTACGTACATATTTCATTGAATTTTGTTAGAAAAGTTAGCAAAGACTGAGAGCTAGACAAGGCGCCAGATTGTCGCGGTCTGTCGCCACATTTTACTCTCTATCAATGACTTTTGTGAATCTGGATTTTCCCGCATTTCATTACGGAGGGAACTGTATTCCTCAGAAAATCTGAAACATTTTGAAAACCAAGTGGTTGCTTCAACCAATGGCATGTTGTGGTCTCTGCAGATCGACAAAAATGCATCGAAAGTCGATTTATTTCTCACAATAGTAATAAAGAGAGATTTCTGTAGTTTCTAAGAGAGACGGAGAGATCATTTCTTCTTTCATTCATCAAGGTAGACGGCCATCAGTTCTCGTTCCGTGATCCAGAGGAGAAAGGCTGATCCGATGTAGAGAAATATTAATAAAAAGAGACTTGCCGACTGACTGAAATTTTCCTTTTGTAAACATTCCCTCTTGTCCTTCTTGCACATATGTAAATAAATAGCCTAAATATCTCATTTAATCATTATTTAATACTCGACCAACCTATACTCATTACAATACATATATTCGTAGTTAATTATTGAGTGAATTACATAACTACAATGAAATAAAATAATATTAAAGAAAAGAAGTATCAAGCTTTGAAAGCGACTGGTTCTGAAACATTTGTCCACATCGCTGTTCTGTGACGAAAACTTGGTGGTTCGTATTCACAGGGAAGAAATTTAGATTACCTCCAATAACTATTTCCTCAAATCCGAAAAAGCTTATTTTTATATAATAAAAATGTTCAATTTTTATTATTTATGCTTATTTATATGTTTCAATAATGATTAGAATTTATGGTAAACTGATGTGGTAGAGTGAAAATTGGGATAAACACAAAATGTAAGATAATTAATTAATAATAATATTGAAAGGCTCTCTTATATTTGAAACGTATTCCGTCCGAGTCCTCCCACTGCAGATTGAGTTCTCGAGTTTCCATCCGGATCGAAAATTTGTTGCATGTTATTTCACAATGATAAGTTGACACTAAAATAAAACTAGCCGAGAAGTCATGCCACAAACTACTAACCCTGCTGGAAACACGAATATATTGTCGTTAGAATTAATCTGATTTAATTATGATGCATTAGTGTCACAATACAGCCTTAAATTTGATTTCAGAACCCCAAAGACCGGATATCGATTCGATTCCGGCTATGATTGCATCTGGTAAGTATATCATTGGTACATTATTTCACGGAAAAACTCCGCGATATTACTTAAAAATAATTATTTACTGGCACGTTTTTTCGTTGGTCGTTTGACTACTTAAATAATTATCGATTTGTCAAAAAGATATACTTTTATTCGTATGTCATACAATTTCTACTAATAATCGAACACTAATAACTTTTCAGATACTAGCTTTCTCTATGCATAGTACAGACCTGAACCAACAATTTTTACTGAATCTCATTTTTCATGACCTGATTGTTTGTAATTTTACCAGGTGTAACTAATTCGATTTTATTATTTTCTTGAATAGAAAATATTCTTTTAAATTTGTATTATTATTGAACAGTAATAGCTTAATATATTATTAAGTTAATTTCCTAGATTAATTAAATCAGTAAACGGCACCGTTTGTTATATACAGTATACACTCCCAATTACGATGAAGCTTGAGACTTTACCTATTAGAAATCCATGCCTTTCTGTTTATTAACGAAATTGGCCTGAACTATTGAATCAACATGACTGTATATATTTAGCACAAACGTAGGTTCTACGATGTCTCACACAATCATTACATTCGATAGTTGGCGTTATGCAATAACTTATTGTTAGAAACGCTTTGCACATTGTAATGACAACACTCAAGAAGGATAATGCAAAATCTAAGGAAATGGCATATTTTTCATTAGTACGCTCAATTATGGTGCATCATGCTGGGATCCGTCAAATAGAACCCTTAGAAAGGGTGCAAAGAAGAGCCGCAAAATTCGTACAAAAGGTAAAGCGGCTAGGGTGGGATACCCTAAAGACAAGAAGAAAAAGATCTAGGCTACACATTTTCTACCGAGCCTTTGTAGGTCAAAAACCTTGGCAGGGAATCCGAGATATAACGGGAGGAATGATCACTTGTTTAAATTAAAAGCGAGGCAGCAAAAAACAGATGTTGGAAAATACTCATTTCTAAATAGGACGAATAATGACTTTAACAATTTGCCTGTAGGAGTGTTTGGAGAACTTTCTCTAATGGAAAGAAAATTAGACTTAATCTAAACTCTGTAGTGAAATAGTTTAGTGTAGTGTAATACAGTGAAGTGATCAGAGCTCCGAAATATGTAACAATATACTAAAGTGAAATATATTTAAAGTGTTTTTTGTTGGTTTGTTCAGGCAAATCAATATTATTCCTTTTTCAAAATTTATCTCCTAATAACATCATTCCATGTATATTTATTTATTAGGTGTGTATATATGATTTATATTGTAGTAATATAATTATATTATTAATTACAGGTTAAATATGGTCCTTACGACCAGACTATTAATTATTGTTAATTCCACCGGGCATCTGCCCATTTGTAGATTAAATAAATGCATACATACAAACAAAATCGTATGATTTTTAATTCGTAAAGTTTCTAATCATACAAAATTATTTTTTCCTACCAACACTTTAGAGTGAAATCAATAACTGCAGGAACCTCTAAATGTTTATAATAACCAAACTGCGTAATAATATATCAATATTAAAACATCCTTTAACTCCATCTAGTCTCCTTCTTCAAATACTTTTGTAGTAAACTAAAGAAACAAATTTAGATTATTTGGTGCTAATGCACATTTTGAGACTGAAGGCATTCCAAAAGAAGCCATAGACCGGGAGACTTCTTTCGCAGGTATTTTTCCAGAAAGTTATTATGGGGCTTACCTTCGGGGATGCCTATCTGGTTTCAATGTTCTCATATTCCGAGGCACCTTCATCCATTTTAGGAGGCGTATGTACGACGGGAAGGCAAGAAAACGTGAAATCGTTGGGAAATACGTTTTACCTGAGTCGATATTTGGGACTACCTACTTTTAACACTAAAAGTGTGAAGTCTGCGACTACGAAGAGGTACGAAAATATTCGTAGACCTGCAAGTGCGTACTCCCGCCGAGGGACAAAATGGCGAAAATTGATTAAATATGAAGGCAGTTGGAGACGTGTTTCCTCCCAAATTACGAACTATGATTGGTGCTCCAGATGGAGTTTGCCCAGAGTCTCCAAACACGCCTGGACAATAGCATTTTATCCGTCTAGAGATTCGAGGTAGAATCCTGAAGTTTTCCCATGGGCAATAAGCCACATGTGATGAATATATTAAAAGCCAAAATAAATTAATGGTAAAAACAAAGGTTTTACCGCCCCCACATGTTAAAAACAGATTTATAGACAGCGCTAAGGTGTTTTTATCGCCCAGTATAGTTATCATCACTTAACTTTTACGGATGAAACTTTTTGTTGTATAATAAATCCTGAACTGAACCAATATGTTTCCTTTCCTAATTAAAAAAAATAGTTTTCAAACTACCAAGTTTTCGTAACAAAAGTTCCTGTTATAATGACCCCCGACTTATCTCAACTGGGGCAACAAACCACTACACATCGTATTTTTGGCCTGACTAGTTATTCCTCTACAACTATACCTACTTGCATTAAATAGCGGGTGCCGGGACACTGAGAAAATTCCAATAATTATCGGCAGAAAATAACAATTGCTACATCAGTAAAACGATCGACGAAGTAAATACTGATGATTGTTTTAAAACACGGATTTTAGCTCACCTTTCCCTGGGGATGAGAATTATCATTATTATAATCACTGAGCCGTAGCAAATTTAATTGCAGAGTAAATATAATATTATAATTATTTTCTGTTCTATTCTTAAATCAGTTGTTAATTATTGAATGTGTTTTAATA
The DNA here is from genome assembly GCA_034510155.1 of Eucriotettix oculatus. NCBI lineage: Eukaryota > Metazoa > Arthropoda > Insecta > Orthoptera > Tetrigidae > Eucriotettix > Eucriotettix oculatus. Next base: position 44,147,097 of record CM067379.1, read on the forward strand.
TTTGATTTCATGTTCCAGCTCACTGGCATTATTTATTCATAACATCATAATAGCGTCAGGATCATTAATATTGAAACTAAAACAAGGACCCCCACGGAATTTTATCTGTACATATAAAACGCATTATAATAATATATGTGTGTCCAACGGATTGTCAGCGGTGCCTGTGGAGAAGGATGATTCTGCGCCAATGTAAAACCAGATAATCCTACAAGATCGTTCTTTCATGCCACTCGCTGAGGCTCTTCGATAAGAATATTTATAGCATAAATTCATGAAACCCTACAGCTTTTATGAGCAAAGTCGATATCTCGTTTCATGGCATTTAAATGTTATACTAACAAATCCTGGTTTATAACGATAAGAATGTTGTAAACATTGATCCAACTTCTACACCGAAGTGTTAGCACCTGATACATTCTTAAATAGATATGGTAATGCAATTATTTTAAGTGTTATACACTTTGAATAGGAATTCTCCTATTATGAGAATTTAAATGCACCTTCCGTACCTAAGGGATGATAATTCAATATTAAAATTATACAACAAAATTGGTGCACATAAAATAGTCATTATCATCTTTCACGCTGCTCTGCAAAAAAATTCGCCAATATTTTAGGTCTTGTGCCGAGTTATACCAATACAAATGCGTGAAAAAATAGCTATTTTAACCTCTTACATAAGAAAGTAAATTAAAGTTTCAAGTTCGTGCAATGTAGAAATTCTAAATGCTAGTCATCATCCGTGCGCTGTCCGACAGTATAAGCTACAGGCGTTTCCTGCATGAAAAGGCGGGATACAGTGAAACTATTACAGCCACAGGAAACATTTAGCAGCTACTTATCTTGAAAACTTCAACATGCAATCCCTAACCTGGAAGAACATGCTATCTTACAATATAAATTACCAATATTGATTATAATACTAATCTACAGCAACTAGACAAATAAAACAAAAGTTAGAGCGTATAAAACGGCAACTAAAACGAATCTCGTTAAATTCCAAAATAAAATCTATTGCGTAGTATAGCAATATAATTCTTGAAATTGTTTTCCATCAAGTTGGGAAATTGTGAATTAAAACTCTTTTATATATAAATACAGAATTTATATCAACGCTGATATATCGGAAAAATAAGTACATGCTGATTTAATTTCCAGTTACATCCTACATTTGAGTACAGACTCTAATAATGAATCTTTGTCACAACTACATTTTTGTCATTTCAATCAATTCGGTCAGATGTCTACTAATTTCTCTATAGTCATGACGGTAAATAAGAAATCACCGCGGTCTTAAAAAATATAAATACTAACAAATGAGACTTAAAGTAAAATTATTGGTATCCAGAGGCCAATAGACAAAGTTCGACATCATACCATTTTCCTGGGGGAAATTTTATATATATATATATAACATTATTGTGGCCATTGAATTGGGCAGTGCGGCTAATTTGAGTCTTTTTACTAATTGAATATTTTTGTTTTAGAGTAATTGGTTGTCCTAAATTCATTATCATGGTGAGTAATTTACTGATTATTGCATCATTCCCTCAAAACATGGGCCTTTAAACTGATATGCCTTAAGAGCCACCTTCCGGCCTCCTACGATAACAAAGATCACAAATACAACAGTAAACAACAATTATCAAACTCACAAAAAAATTGCAGTACTTATTTCAATTATTCCACGGACTAAACAACAAGTTTCTGGAGTATTTACTGTCAACAATAGTAAAAAATTAAATTTGCTATCGAAGGATCGATAGGAAAACTTTTTTCCTTCGAAACAATTTCAGAACTCCATATAAATGTTTATTGCAGGCACTTTGTGTTATTACTTCACTCGACAAGTGTTATGGGACGTATTGCTACCGAAATTCATAGCCACGTTATTGGAAAACTTTTTTCTTCGTAGCTCTATCGAAGTGCAAACAGGGAAACATAAAGTGGTTCGCACAATTTCTTGATATTAGTTGTAAAATGGTCTAAACACAAGAAAAACTAATTTCATTTTTTCAATGTCTCTACGAGAATCAATGATACATCACTATTATGTTCCATATGTTTTTATAATTTTTGTCTGTTGTCTTGCAACCAGTATTTTATTTCCATCCTTCTTTAATCTTACAAATTCATACCTGGTTTATTAATATATATTGTAAACTTACTGGGGACCCGGCGTTTCCCGGATATTTATTCATATTATCCCTGTACATTATTTAATTCTTGATCAACACATGACTAAACCGGCATAGAAAACGTCACAATATCAACCTCAAATATACTTCCAATATCTCGACAGTAAAAATACTCCCGGTACAATAACAGGACTAAAAATATTTTCGGTACTCTGTCAGAATAAAATTTCTTCCTTAACTTAAGTGATGAATTTTTAATTAAATGGCATATTAAAGCTCATAAGTTAACACACCGGTTTCGACCCCAAAGTTGATAATTTCCTTGTTATTTTCATATTCATTATATTTTATAAATTTTTATTCGCTTTAAAATGAAATTCGAACGATTTCTGTTGTATGAACAGTCGCGATTATACATCTACGATCTTGTTTCCAAACAATAATTTTTCAGAGCGCCATTTATAAGAAAAGTGGTACTGAATCTATTTACATTTAGAATGGAGTCAAGTTTCGTCCCACTTATGAAATCAAAAATTTTAAAATTAATTCTCCTAATTTAGAGCCCCTAATATTTCGAATGGTTATGTAACTTGAACTCAGAAGCATCTCATTCTAACTGAGAAGTGTAAACTATAGTTTTGTTCAATCATAAAATTTGATGAGTCTGTAAAGTTTCAAAATAATAATTTAAATTTTTATATTAAGCCCATTTCACACGTTTAATATGAAATCAACGCAATTCGTAATAACTTTAGAATGTTGAAAGGAACTGAACACATTTAGCTCTCAATTCACGCATTGTGGTCGCCTGTCAGACAGTACGCACTACACATTTTTATCGTGTTCGAAAGTCAATGCGTAGAACAGCAGCTGCCTGTATTCAGTAAAAATGAGATCACTTTGAGCATTTCGTCTGATATGTGAACAGAATTGAACTTCATACAAATCGATCATTTAACTTGGGCATGACGGGTAATCTCTTGCGGGAGCTAACAATTATTCGGGTCAATACAAATTTTGTTCTTAACATTTATTCTAGTATTACAATAATACCCAGAGTCTCACATTTCAGTCCAGATAACAAGTCATCACTAACATATATATATATGAGTTCTGGTGACTGTAATTATGCATCTTCGGACCCATGTTCTAACATACTTTTTCTTTTCTTCTCTCAATATGAGAACTGATACCTGAAACTTATTTCTATATAAACTTGCTAACAATTCTAATATAAATATCAGTAGTGCTTTTTAAAGTGTGAACGTTTCATTTTTTTTGAGAAAAATATTCATCTTTTCTTGCGTTTATCACACCACAGTAAAAGCTCATAATTTAATACGTCAGCGTAACGGTTTTATGGCAGGGTGTGAAGAATATGACTGATGTTATAGGTAAACCTGTGCTCAGACAACGGATGAAGAAGTCTCGTACCCCGAAGGAAGTCAACTCGGGTACTCAGCGGTAGTTAAGGGTTCTAATCCCGGTCCGGTCAATTTTTCTATCCTCATTCATTAATTCTGTTCACCTAGTAATTATTTACATTACTTTGTTTTTCCCCCCAAATATTTTCATTCATATTCAATAATTTACCACTAATTTAATTGTTAAACTAAATTTTTTCAATAAAATTCCTCTCAAAAATAATTATTAAATTCCCTCTAATAAAATAAACCGAAATGAAATTTCTTAAATAAGAAAGTAATCTGATTAGTCGGCATCACACTCGGCACTTAAGTGCCTGAAGTATTTTCTTGAGTCTCATAGGGAGGAAGTGTATCAATGTTAATGAAAGGACAATTCAGTAAATAATTTAATGGTGTATGGTTTGATCCGTCAAAAATAGGAGACGGAGACCTCTTAATTTCTTACAGTGCATTTATTGCTGCAGAAGATGACTTCCGTAAAACTTTTAAATGTTGAATTGAGGTGAAATTTGAGACGTTAAATCTCATTCTTCAATGAACGGTTTCCGAAGCAGCTTTTTACATGAAGAAAATGTTCCTGGGTTTGCACCCGGGTCAAACAGTTATCATAGCGCTATGGTCACTGGCCCAGATGTAAACCCGAGAATATTTTCTTTTACCAATACACCGGGTAAACCTTCGTTCTTTGAGCTTTTTACGTGTCTCTAACTTACGTTTGGGTCGCAAATATTTATAAAATAATTCATCTTTAATTTTTAATGTATGTTACTTCTAATATATCTCATCGCGTCACACGCTATTTTTTCTAAAATCTGTGAGTTAGTGTGAATTGAAATAAGTGCGTCCTGCTCTGGCAATGTGGATCTTGAGTACTGGACGTCCGTAATAAACGATTCTTTGGGTGTGGGGCGGTAACTAAAAAAAAAGGATGTCTGGGAATGAATGTGCCTGCAGCTCGGCCCAGGGATAGTGGGAAAGATGCCAACCGCAGTTCCTCCAGAATAAAGTGAAACTAGGCCAAGGAGTACAGAGATACAAGAATGCGTATATCATGTTGTACTGATTCGCGAGGAACGTTTCCATTGTAAGGCGCTGTGTTTTGTTATTTCTTATGTAGCGGAAGATAATAATTGTACTTTATTTCGTGTCTAGAATATCCGTATTTGTCTTCAACGCGGGCTTGAACAAACTTTTCGCAATTTATTTTAATTTAAAACGCTCACTGCACACCTTGTAATGAAACATCATCAATAAGCAGAAATACGAGCTAAAAAAATCTGAAAGCTTATGGTCAGAAATGATGCGAACCGACACTGTGCGCATTCAAGGAAGGAAAATTTTTCCCTTTTGGGTCTCTAATGTTCCTATTTTCATCCGTTAATCATTTAATATCAGAAGAAATTTGATCGCGTATGTCTTTACGTGAAGGAGTTCACAAATTGTAGACTAAAAGTTACGTTCTGCTTAACGTATTCCAACCTTTTCCTTCTTCTTCTGTTTTACCCCACACACTTCCCTCTAATGCTATTTTACAAGACCGTCGTATCTTAAAACGTGGCCTATTAATCTATCCCTTCAACATTCTCCATATTGTTCGCTTTTCGCGTATCCTATTTAGATCTTCCTCGTTAGTGATTCTATCCCCCGCATCTGATTTTCAGCATTCCCCTATAACATCACATTTCAAAGGCTTCTATTCTTTTCCTTTCTGCAACTCCTACCGTCCACGTTTCGCACCTATATAACGCCACGCTCCATACGAACATTTTTAGCAACTATTTTGCATTACCCGTAAGTACATTCCTCTTTTTTGCGAAAGTTTTTCTTGGCTGTGCTATCCTACTCTTTATGTCTACTATACTTCTACCCATCCCTAGTTATTATGCTTCCCAAGTAGCAGTATTCCTAAGTTGCGTCAAAATATCTCTTCTTAATCTAACACCCTTTGTTATTCCACTGTTTCCCATATTACACTCCATGAACTTAGTTTTCACTCTATTTTTCCTCATATAGAACTCTTTCTCCAGGATCACTCTCATGCCATTCTTTATGGTTTCCAAGTCTTCTTCTGACTCCCCTAATACTGTAATATCATCGGCAAACCGTAGAATTTTTATTTCTTCTCCTTTCAGTATGATTCCTTTTACATATTCCGTTTTAACTTTGTTCATCGCCTGATCTATATATAAATTAAACAGCATGGGCCACAGACTGCATCCTTGCCTTACTCCTTTCTTGTTTTCTGCTTTATTTTATGATCTTCAATTCTTATATCTGCAGACTGCCTTCCGTAGATGTTATAATAAGCTTCCTGTCTTGATATTTTATTCCTGTCCTCTTCAAAATCTTTAATAGTGTATTCCAGTTCACATTATCAAACGCTTTTTCTAAATATAAAAATTCCATGAACGTTGGACGGTTTTTTTCTTTCTTCTTCTATAGCTGTGTACTTCAAACAACACTCTACAACGCTTGCATTTGATACCATTAACATTTAAAACGGGGACATTATTTTATGGACACCCTGTTTATGAGATATGTTGCCGCGGGGCTCTTCTCATATTGGCAAATAAAATAAATTTAACATTTTAGATACTTTAGGGATTTATGACTTATTGGCAGTTTAATGGCGTTTTTATAGGTGTCAAAATAATTTAAATATTAAATTTATTATATTTGTCACTATGGGAAGTGTCCCGCAGCAATATACGTAGTAAACAGGGTGTCCATAAAATAATGTCCCCCTTTAATAATCGTATCAAATGTAAGCGTTGTAGTGTATTGTTTGAAGAAAATGTCGCCAGGTGTGGCCTTATTTCAAGGCGTCAGACCTATAACATCCAGAATAGTTTTCCAAAATTGCTATAACATATTCTTCTTCGTTGCTTTATAAAAAATAGCGTCTTCGTTCCGCCATTAGTTTATGATTTTTCCAGAGTTGAGATGTAGAATTGAAGATGCTTATAGCTTCCATTGTTAACCCAAGTAGAGTAAAGTGAGGTAAAAGTGCGCAATACAGGTTTTAGTTGTTTCCAGTGGCGTTATATCTGCAACACTAACTTAGACTGCGAGGTGTCATCGTGGATCGACTGTATACGTACTTATAGCCGGCTTTTGCGAATATCGCTGAAACCATTCATTTTTTTTCTTTCTGATGTAATATTTTTATTTCTTGCAAACTATATTTGATAACTAGATATACACTTGAGTAAATAATTCTCACGACATTTTAATAAATTCGTTTCTTTTGTGTGACGTGATATATGAGACATTTAAAATTATTCGCCATTGCTTTCATAATTTGCTGATAGCTAAAATGTGCACCATGGGGCAAAAGTTCGCATGCGCACTTCAGCCCCACAAATGTGCAACTTTTCCCCAATTACCCAATTAAGATTTAAGTATTGGCTGCTTCAGAAATTATCACGTGCTATCACAGTAGTCACAAATTTCAGTCACTGGACCGTTGCTTTCTTAAATCAATCAAGACGTGCTTCCAGTAAGTAATCTAGTAAGAGTCATCACACAATTTGAAGAAGCAAAACTTTTTGGCACTGTCTACTGTAGATCTGCGTAAGTCGATAAGGTTTTCAGTGGTTCCAAGATGTATAGGATATTTCCTGTCGATCCTGGCCGAAGACTTCGCAGTAAGTGATATAGAACTTGATAAGGAAACAGTCACCTACAGAAAAATACAGACCAATTATGTAGCCTCATCATCTGGAGTAGGAGTTGCAGAATGACAGGCCGGATTCTAAAGGGTTACTTTATCAAAACTACTCATATTCTAACTCGTATATGAACCTGATGTCGACGGTAACGAGTCCTACCTCCCTATCAGAAATCTAAATATGATATGAGAAATAATAAGATTCAATAAAAACTGTAATGTATGATTACTGTCTTTAGAGGGTTGGAGGGGCGGGGGATTACCACATTAAATTTCATATACGATTCTACATTAAAAAGTTGTTGGATAATACTAGAAGAATACAATATTCTATAATAACTTTAATATTAAAGTAGAAAATTTAGCTGCCTTGAAACTATTGAAGAACCTATCAATTCAAGTCAATTATGTCTGTTGTATTGAAATCCATTGCAATAAAAATAAATTACATAAATTAAATTGAATTATCGCATATTTCTGAATTTTTTGTCTAATTTAATTATTTTAATTGATTTTGCCCCCGGCATATCCCGCGTACTTATTTGTATTAGCCCGGTACAGTATTCATTTTGTCACTAATCTCTTGGTTAACATGTAATTTAACCGGCATCGAAGCGGCGCTGTTACCTTTTCAAACCAACCTATCTCGACTGAATGTTTATTTCATCATAATCTGAATAATGTCTCACAGTACTTTAATACAGTCATAAAATCTCCCGGTACGTTAAATAATCTTGAAACCTTAAAAGAGTCTAAAATATTCCGGTGCATTGAGAGAGGAAAAGTCTCGTTATTTTAATTGAGTTAAAAATTCTCCAGGTACAGTAAGGGAGTCAAGAACACACGCAGTGAAAAGTATTACCTCTACTTTATGGAAGTAAAAAATTCTCCCGGTAGCCTTTAAAGGTGTCCAAATACTCCGTTGCTCTTGCCACGACAACCATAAATAGTACAATCAAAAGGCGTTTCAGAAGATATCCTCGAACAATTAAAAAAATGTCAAATATGTGTGATGTAGTTATTTGTAATAGAAGAATCACTTAAATTACTTCTTCAGTCTTTAAACATCATTAAATCTATTAAATTGTAGTGAAATATTTATTTTAGAATATAACAACCATTGATATTCAAAATTAGAAAAACAAGTTAATCCAAAATTCTGAATAATTTACACGTGAAATTATTTCGTCAGTCGTTGTAATTATAATACACAAAATTCTAAATAAACACTTAAACAAAGTTTCTCAAGACTTATCTCTTTAAATCATTTTGCCAGTGTTTACAACTGCCAACAAATCTATTAATTGTAATGAATATCAATTTTTACCTTTTGTCGTATTTCATGTTAATTGTATAACAGGATGTGTAATTTATCAAATGTTAGAGTAGCGAAATGTAAACAAATATCCGCCATATTGCAAGCAATTAAATGTCGCTGATGTGCCATTAATCTGTCTCTCTGAAGACACAGGATTGCTCATGCTTGAAATTTGAATATTTTTTTACCTATAATTCCTTCCACGTTTATGCAAGGGTTTCTCAACACTCCCCCGCAACACCACTAATATTTTTCATTAGCTTTATAATAATGAAAGTACCAAGTTTTGTTGTTCCGTGTGTTTGAATTTGTATAGACATACATCCGTTTTTATTATGTAGAAGATTATTATTTAGTTATATTCTAAATTTTGTAAAACTTAGGAAGTATGGAACATCCTTTTCTTCTTCTTTTTTTGTCTCTACAGCCCATTTAGGGCCTGGGCCTATCGGGTCGACTGCGGACTGTCATCTTGCATGACAGATTCCGAATTTGGAGTGCACATTGTCAGCGTATCGATTCTCAAGAAGTTTTTCGCGACCATTACAAAATAAACATTCAAGCCCATGCCAGGATTCGAACACGAGACCACTAGGTTGTGAGGCAGCGATGCCAGCCACCAGGACCACGGAAGGTCGGCATGATTTGGTCACGTATATCAGTCATGAATTTCCAAGCTGGAAATATTTTTTTGTAAAAGAAGAGAAGTAACTACTTCAAGCAGCTTAAAGTAACTGAGAATGTCAGTGTGCTACTTCAGACTTCCGTTATGGCTGAGCAACAATCCCAAAGTGTAAAAACGGATTTAAAAGTCGACATCGACTTGGAAATGTTGCCGCATTTCTTTTTAGATAAAAGACCGTGAACTGCGGAGATACTCTGTACTGTGGAACATTCGTTTGCCGAAGTTACGACCGCCTGTGTTTCGCATTTTCTGTTCGTTTCCCCTCAAGTAGACAAAAGTCAGCTCCCTTATAAAGAAGCAATACTGTTTGGCACGAGTAACGACAATAAAATGGAATTTGACTGGCCTCTGCGTTCGTGCGGCCGGAAATAAGTATTATAATTCGTGGAGCAGTAAAGTCTGTGAGATGCGAGGGACGCATGCGCGAGGATTTGCTGGAGGGTTCCGGGAGCGAGGAAGGGTTTCCCTCAGTGAGTCATGGACGGTCCTTGTCTGCGGCTGGGGCTGCTCTCTGCGCTCTGCCTCCTGGCGACGTGCGGAGGCAAAGACCCTGCACGCGACAAGGGTAAATAACTACTAGTTATTTCGCTTTTATACGCTTCGTTCGCCGCTTACGTGGCATGGGTCGTAACACTCTTTCCGAAAATGGCTTATCTTTCGACAGTCTCCGACTTCTTGGCTCAATATTAAGACTGCTTCTACATACGATTATTATCTCTCTCATCCCAAGTCGAAACCTGGCAACTTCGGAAACAAAAATTGCACATCGTCAAATAAGTAAAATACACGAGATTAAATAGGAAATTGTGCAGTTTACTTGATGAAAGAAACACTTTTGCGCAATAATTTTCACAATTGTGCTTGCACTTATGTATCCAAACGCTTTATAACTGTTGAACACAGTTACGTTTATTGTAACATATAGGAAAATCTAAAACTTAAATTCACTTATTGTTAAAATTGGAATAGACCCAAATTTGTCTGCAATACATTTACGTTTCGTCCAACTTTGAAGACTTCATGGGGTTACTAGATAAACAAATTTTTATAAAAAATATTAATATTGGATTCATAATATTTAGTTAAAATATAATGCATAATTTTCAATAAAATAAAATAATAATATTATAAATATTAATATATTTGAAAAATAATATAATAAATATTAAAATAATAATAATAATATAAATATTATTTACTTTAAATATAAGAATATATCTATTATTTATTGATAATAATATAATTTACATCATAGTTTTCAAACTTAAATATTTACAATAAATAAAAAACGGCCAAAAAAGTCAGAAATAAATATAACTATTAACAAAAGCGACGTTTTATCTCCATTTTGAGACTTATTCAGGCTTAAAATATAGCAATACATCATGTTTCTCCTTGACTCCCTTAGTAGAAAAGATTATTGAATTTACATGTGAAGAATTTGGTGTCGCGGACCATCTTCAGCCACAGTTACGGCCGAAAGGATTTCATCAAGGAGAAATATGATGTTTTGCTAAATTTTAAACCTGAAGAAGTCTCAAAATGGAAATGAAACGTCGCTTTTAAAAAAAATAGTTATATATTTCATGCTGACTTTTTTGGCTGTTTTTTATTTTTTATTGTAAATAATATTTATTTGTTTTAAAAATAATAATATTATAAATATTATTTATATAATAATACTAGAAAAATAATTTTTATAATAATAAAATATTATTTATATAATAATCTTATACAAATTAAGTATTTATTTTATTGTATTGAAAATTATACTTCATATTTTAACTGTAGCTATGTTATGTAACCAAAATTAATATTGTTTGTAAGAATTTGTTTAACTAGTTAGCTGATGGAGTCCTCAAATATGGACGGAACAAAAACATTGTAACTATATTAACTAAATATTAATTAAATGTTTTGCTGACGTATTTGGCTCGTGCATGACTTAAATAATTATCGACTCAAACTCAACTTATTTCAAATCAGCCAACAACCGATTGCATACGATCATTTTCCCTAGTCATGCAATAGTTCCGTTACATTATTTCACATAATAAGAACATTCTCCAATTAAAACTGGAGTAAATACAAAAATTCATATTCATGTTATCTTACAATTTATGAAGTTTAATTGTTTTTAACTTGGACTATATTTTAATTTACTTCATAAAAAGATGCTGGATAGAATGAAATAACATGTCTGTTAAAAAAATTATAATTTACGAAGTAAAACAAGAAAATTGTCTTATCTTCCTGCTTTGGTAAAGAAAATATAATGAGTTTGCATAGCAAAGCAATTTAAATCATTTTCTTGGGGAATGGTGGTCTCAGATACCTTGGGCATAATATTTTTAAACAAGAATTGTTGGCGAAGATCACTGTGATGATATAACTCTGACAGTTTTTATGATTATTTTGTAAGAGTGTACATTACCGCTGTAGCTCCACGAAACTGACTGGTAGATGATGGTAGTTTCAATACCGGTGGTGTTCTATTTGCCATTAACTGTGTCGGCTCCCTTGACTCTTCCCTCTTTTTTCCCCCAACATCTAAAACTCTTTGACTTCTCTAATCACCTTTCCACATCAAGTCTCTGATTCACGTCCTCTACATAAATAGAATCTTTTTCATCATCACTCGTCACCTCGGTACACATTGTTTTAACCTTGCGAACTAAATATTCTCGACGTCTCTGGACAGTAACAAGCCATTTCCTACCTCCACAGCTTTTAATACGATGCAACACGTCTTCTTCCAGAAACGTGAAACCTCACGTTCTAGAATATTCTCACTTCCTGTGGAATATATCCATACATGCCAATATATTGGCAGCAGAGTTTGCTTCTTGAAGAAATTTATGACCCTTTGGGCTTGGTCATCGGTCACGTACAACACATCTCAGGAAACTGATGAATGGGTTTTCTTTCCGCCAAGACCTTTCTATACCTGGAGATAAAAATAAAACGATAAAACCTCACATTAATTTATTATGCCCAACTGTAATACAATTTAATAGAATAAACCGTGGATAATTTAATCATAATATTCTCCATAAGTTAATATAAATTGCATTTAACACACTAATATTCAAAACTTTTGGTGCAAATAAAATATACGACGTTTAGTCTCAAAATTTGGGACCTCATTAGGTGTAATATCTATTCTTAATCAAAAAATAACAACTACTTAATGTACACAATTTGGGCCATCTTTCAAAACATAAAATGTAGGTACATTATATTTAAATTTCCTTTTCTGCGGTTAGAATTGAAAGATGCCCCTCAGTTTTGTTCATGAATAGTAATGTTACCCCTGATGAGGTCCCAAATAGAAGGGCGAAATGTTGTTTATTTGTAGTGAAATTTTTTAATAAAAATGCAACTCATTAAATATTAAATGTAATTTACATAAACCAATTCGGATTGCTCATGAATAATTATATCAGATACAAAGAACTTAGTTAACTAAGCAACGTAACGTGTTGGGTAAAATCGGAAATATTATTCTCTAACTGCATGCTAGAACGTTTACTATTCGATCATGTCACAGAAAGTTACCCTCCTTATTGATATAGTCTGATTAAAATTACAAGACACTTGGCTGCTATTTGTCATAGGGGTATGGCCTTAAATATACCAATCGGAAAAATTAAAATGAAGAGAGGGACAGCAGCGTTGCCGAACAATCGCATTTTAATCTACAGCTGTATACTAAGTACACCATTCGTATTCGGCATCCACGACTCCGTCCAATTCAAAACCCCCATTACTTTCTAATTTTATTCGCACTACAGTATTTTTATCGCCCGCCCCCTTTCACGGTCATTGCTAAAAAATCACCTTTTTTCTTATACTATGCACAGTAATCAATATTTATCAGATTGACGGGTCCAAATATTTTCGGGTGAGCATATCTTTGAAAACTGTGTCCAAACCAAATGATTATTGTGTCTTTGCAAGTTGTAGGCTTTTCCATCCACAATTTTCACACGTTGCCGTCTGTTGACTGATTTTCCTAACAACAAAGGTCCTTCATCAGGATGACTTGGGCGGACGCTGCAAGTTACAAGTAAAAATAGTCGGAAAGGAATTATAGATGCGTCAGTATTATCGAATTTAGAATTTTCATATCATTGCTGAAGTGAGAAGCATAGTAGTCCATGACGGAACCAATATGTGAACAATGGTTATTAATTTATGACGAATGTAATAAATACAGATAGTTTTGAAATTGTTAAAGGTTCAAGAACAATTAAAAATAAAAATATCCTAAATCCTTTATCAAATAAAAATAGAAGTAGCAAGAACAGATGAATATTGAAATTTCAATAAAGTAATGTGAACAAGAAATAGGTTTCTTTGAGTTTGTTAGTTTCATCTGAGTTTACCGAATAAGTCATTATTGATTCATATTTTGTTGGAAATTAGCCTGTTTACTTCAATGTTAAGATAATTTCTTTTTATTGATGATAAACATGTTTGGTCTCTCTTCAGAATGGCTTCTCCGTCAAGGAACTTTTTTGACTACTCATCCTCTGGCTTACCTTATACTTTGAGCCTACTGTAATGTTCAGTGTCATAAAAGAGATCATTCTACCCTTAAAAACAAACGTTAAGCTTATAGTCCATTACGAATGGCGATGGTATTGAACGCAGAATAAGCCTTGTTACCTTGAAAGCCTAGATACAGATTTTCTCTGCGGCTGCTCGCTGCGCTTTGAGTCCTGGCGGCCAGCCAAGCCAAACCAAACCGTCGTTGCGACATGACCACACAATCCTGACCTTTTTTTCTTATCTCTTGACTTCCACACTTTTTTTCTTTTAATGTGTATAGTAAATAATTAAATAGCAAGCGCTGATCGGTGCTGTCGAAACTAAAATATAAGGCAATTAATGACTATATTTATTCGAAACACAAGGAAATGGTTCTGTGGTATCAGAAATATCAAACAAAACTTCTAGAATCTGAATTCACAAGTGTATATCCAACGAATCAAGCATGAATTACCGGATAGGATATTTAAAAAACAGCCAATTAATCCTTGCACAGAACTCACAAAATAGATTCTTATTTCTAGATCTCATGGATGATGTGTGAATTCTTATTGAATAATACGCTTCTTCAATGCAAGAATATCAGACATAATATATTAAGATATATTAATTATTATTATATTAACGGTAGTTTTGATTTTCTTGTTGACCAAAAGTTAAAACCTTTTCTCTTATTCATTTGTGCTATCTCGATATATTGTGACGGAACAAAAGCTGTCCAGCTGATCCTATTGGATCAGTCGGCCTCCTAAACTTGTCCAAGCACGAAGAAGAGAATGTTGCAATCCCACAGCAAACTCCTTTCCCTGATGCAGGTTTTAAAGGATTTCCCATGCATCTCTTTCAAGTGAATACCGGGTTGGATCCTGAAACTATAGCCCAGGAGTTTACCCATGGCTGAATTCCTCCACCATCCGCATATCCCCTTTCAAAGTCCCTTCCAGTGCTGTCAAAGAGGAGTTTCCATTTATGGGATCACCCTCGTGTAGCCTGTCACTCCAATAAAAATAGAAGTAGCAGATTCAATATAGTGATTAATTCCTCTTTATTTGTAATAAAACAGTATACGAAATTTCAAAAGTGGGAATAATTAAATGACTTAAGCAATTCAGTTTCAATGAGGTACTGTAACGCTCACCAGCTCTCTCGCATCAGTTTACACGCGGGCGCCACTGCATATGCAGAATTATTTAAATATTGACATTAAAACGACCATTGCGACACTTTGAGGGAGCTGATAGCCGTCGAACCAAGGCACATGAATTATTGAGCCGAGCACGAGACTCTCAGGGGTCTTTGATTTAATTAATTAACTGTGGGGGATTATTTAATATACAAAATAAAAGGACTAAAATTTAAAACAATTTAATTCAGGAAGAAAATAATTTTTAGAGTTACGGCCAATTCTCAATCAATAGCCGTTGCTTGTTACAATCACACTCACATACATGATCATTTATAATCTATACCGTCCTAAGCTAAACTAAAAATATTTACAACAAAAATTTCAGAATTGATTTAAAATTTAAAAATTCAACGGCACGTCCTAAATATAATTTCTGGAAAGTTAAAACCTTCCGCGGCTTCTCACAATGGCACGAATCCTAGCGGTCAAATTTTAAATTACTCCGTCTTATAGATTCGGTTGAAATTGAGCCATGGTCTGGGTTATGTTGACTTTAAGGGCATCGGTCGATTACGGTTTATTGGCATAGACCTGAGACTTTAGGAAAGTCCACAAGAAAAGTCTAGTGGGGTCAAATCACACGATCGTGGTGACCTATTCACGTCACCTCTACAAGAGATAACCATACCATCAAATCGTTCATTCAGAACGTCCATCGTGGCTTCCACTGTGTGGTATGCAGCGCCGTCCCGCTGGAACTGCACGTCGTTTATGTCCATATAGTTCAATTTGGGCGAAAATAAAACCTTTATGATCGTTCTGTAGCGCTCGCCGTTAACGGTGATAGCCTCACTAACGTCGTTTTCAAAAAAGTACGGACCAATGACGCCTCCGGCACAAACTTTTAGCGGATGAATTGTGAGCCTCGTGTGGGTAGGCGTCGTCTCATATACGGTGGGAACAAACGGCGTTGTCTATTGTCATTAACTTTGAGCTACTTTTTCTTTTTTTTATTACACTAATAGCCTGTTTTCTTGAATATCTATAACAAGCCTTATTTTCATTTCTTACAAGATTTTTGTTACAGATTTATTCTATTTTATTTTATAAATATTTATTTTTTAACAATAATAAAACTAATAAACTAAAACTAAAGACAGAAGGGTATAGGGTGAAGGGTGAATGGGAGTAGGAGGATTGAAGGGAAAGTGCTGTGAGATCACAGCTGGCGGAATATGGAAGGGAAGAAAGGGCGGGCGCTCTAATTTGAAGGGAGAGGAAAACTATGCTAAGTCATAGCTGCTTCCATCTTCTTTTACATTACATTACAGACTGAGATTTTTTAACACTTTTTTTATAGTACTTTAATATATATATATATATATATATACATCAAATATGGAAGTATATTTTTTGCAGGGGGTCTGTAGAGCAGACTGTGTATTATGCAGACGCTCTCCCTGCATAAGTTCTACCAGTAAAGTTCTTGTCTCCTGGGCTTCCTTTCGGAGGCAGGAGACAGTCTTTCAGTGTTCGCTTCCTCCGCCCTTCCTGCATCTCCACTTGTCTAACACAGCTTGTACTTCCAGCTCCGGAATTCCGGTTTCCCTCATTTTCCGGCGTCCAGGATATGAGGGTTTAAGCTGGCTTCGTCAAGTGTATTTTTTTTTCACTTCTACCGCCAAATTGATACGAAAATGTCGGGAGTGTATATTCTTGTCTGTTCATATCTGTTTTGCTCTCCGGTTCTTTTTGAGCTACTGGGTCAGTTGGATTTTGTAGGCCCAAGATTCAACACAAAATTCACCAAGTTGAAGCCTGCGAAAGGCCGAGTTCTTGACTTCCTCGGGTCTCATACACACTTTCTCGGGCCGCGGAGATGTTCTCGGCCGATCTGGCGTTGCTTTGACGTACGGGTGTTGGCTTATTGTTTACCGAACTGGTCATCTCAAATTTGGTCACCAGACGTTGGAGAGTCAACTTTGAAAGGCCACCGCGATCTGCGGTAAAACGGGTGCAACGTTTATCGTTTTGATAATAAATTTTTATCAGTTGGCGTTGTCAGTCGTTTCACTTGCCATGGTGATTTGGCATCAGTGACTGAATAATGAACAACAGATTAGACAGACGCTTCCAAAACGACATGACCGCCATAGGCTGCCAACATCGATGCACCCCAATTTAAAAGCCCTATATATTTGTGTGTATGTGTGTGTGTGTGCAATCAATTAGTGTTTTTAGACCAGTACTTCCTGCCATGGAATCTCGTAAATTATCGGAATAAATTTTAATATGTGAAATTTCCACAATACGTAAGTCAGAGATCTGGACTTTCATTCTTCTTGCATTGATTGCATTAATTTGGAAAATCAGACGGACAGCCATTTCTAATAATGACATATATCAAGATTTTCATTCTTACCCTACTCTTTATATCGAAGAGCTTAGAACATTACGCATTCCTAATTATGTAATTTACGCAATACGTATTACTCCATTATTCTCATCCTACACATGACTCTTTATTGATAATACTATTGGCTCTGAGTAACTCAGCATATTTTAATGTGTAAAATGGTATATGTTTTATCCTGATAATGAATAATTTAAGATCATGTTATCAATCAGCTGAGCTGATCTTGGTGTTAGCAAGATTGTTCCAAATTAGCAATAATAAGTTTTATGAATAAATATAACTATATCCAATGAATACTTTATATTATTTTATTTTCCTATTATATTGTTAAATATGGTATTATAAATATATGGAAATAATTACGTCATGCCTGTAAAAATCCAACGAGGTGGTTTCTCCGGAAGTAATGGACCGCGGAATTTCTTCAGTCGTCACCAATCACCTGATTTGTATGTTTTCTCTGGTTTACTCCAATAATTAAATAAATAGATAAACGTCGCTCTATCAAAGACCAATAAGAAACGGTATAATTATTTATCTCTGAATTTAAACTATTTCATGACCCCCGATATGAGAAATTGGGTGTTTGAGATCGTTGTCCTCTTACTGTGCGATGTTGGCTGCTGCGTCTATGATGATCACAAGGTGCACAGGTGATAGAAGCCTGGAACATAGGTGTTTTAAGCCGCTGCTGATGACTCGGCTGCAATCTCCAATCTGGCTCAGCTCCCCCAGAATATTATAACAACTATTATCATTCTCCAGAGATATTCCACGCACAGGTAAATTACTAGTGCCCTGGGCGAATGTCCTAAGAGCTTCTCCCTCGCTCTTCTCTCGCCGCACATTGTCCTCTCCATCCTTTCCATCAATACACCACTAAATATGGGGCCCCAATCACCTTCAATCTTTATGAATTACAGAAACCACCATTTTACTGCGAATTTAAGAATTCCCCGCCATTTTATTCCAGAATGTTATTTGGTTGGCCGAATTAATTTATGTCACGCTCTGCCAGGTCATAGAATCTTTTGACACTTCATTTTTCGTTAAAATTATGCACTTCCGGTGTTAAAGCCATGTTTATTCCAAAACTGGAGTCAGATCAAAAACCCAATGACCTGACGGTTAAGTACCAGAGGAAATAACAAGTCCATACGAAGATATTAAAACAAATTTTATATTACATTACTACAATACGACCTTAATTCTACTTAAATCTAAACATATGATACATGTAGTTTACTACAATATTAATTCTCGGTATGGTGAATAATACCTGTTAATTCCAATTTTTGTCCCGCTGGAAAATAATATTTGTAGCTAAAATGTGTCTTAGGTTTTAGTTTAACTATTGTTGGTTAGATTGAGTTCGACACACTGAACAGATCAAAAGATTCGCAATTCAACTTTATGATATGGTGGAATATAGTGCTAATTCAGCCAAATCTAAATAGATCTTATATTTTTTACTATTCGTTCTATTCTATCGCAAGAAGGGCTAGAAACTATTTTGTTTCTGTGCCCATGTTCTAATTATTTCTTGACTGGTGTTATCCATCAACTGATCGTTTTTTTGCTGCTACACCAGGAACCAATACCTTTAAAGACGGTTCTAAAATTAAGTCACATTTTCTTCTTAAAATTCCAAAGCTTAATAATTCCAACGTAATTTATTTATGTTATAGTCGCCAATTCATTGTTAAGGTTGAATAATTTAGTAAAATTTCGAATTAATTACAGATAATGTCATAAGTTATAAGAAAGTGGATTCCGAATTACTTATGATTACTTAAATAGGAAATCATAAAAAAATCAATAAAATCGACATAAATAGTAATCGTTGGATAGAAAGCAGGAATATTTGAAAATATAAGAGAAATCGTTCCCTATGTTATCAGCTGGGATTAAGTGATAAAGCTTTAGAGCGATTCACTTACGACAGAAAGTAACAAGTAAATACAGGAATTCATTAAGTTTTGTTAAAAAATTAGCTTAAAAATTATTAATATCAGCAAGAGCTGTAAGAAAAAGAAGTGCTATGTTAGTACAGTATTATTTGTTTGTATTCCAGCCAGAGAAAAAAATATTTCTCAGTAGTATAGCCCGAATTACTGAAGAATCGACGGAAATATCGATTCCATTTGTGCAGATCGTGACCAGAAGTAATTTCCTTCTGTGGAGACATGCAAATATTTCACCTACTTCCGCTGCTGGAACATAGCGAACAGCCCATATGCATTATTCATTCCCATAAAATGCAGATATAACCATACCATTCGGTTTGAGAAGTCGAATCAGTGGTCAATAAAATCCAAGGGTAAACTGTAAATGAAAGTATCTTATTTGCTTTGGACGGAAACAGCTCCAAGGGCGTTTGATAAGAAAGTTATTTACTATAGTAATGATCCTCTCATTTTTAGCGGCTCATACGGTATGTTTTAAACACAGACAAAGAATAAAGTTCAAGATGTGTTAAGAACAAATCTAAGCGTAATTACCGTGTGAATTCGTGTGATTAACTCAGACATCATTCCTGTATGTACTTCAACAATTCAATGAGGCATAGAAAGCAATTAGGCTATCCGATTCTTGGTTTTACGATCTACTTGGACTCTTAACAACTTACCAGATCAAATTTCCAAATTGTAGTTTGAACTTGTTAAGATAAATAAGTTTTAATAATACAAACAAGCTAAAACAAGAAGTTTAAGGGTATTTATTTACAAATTATTTAGATTAAGGACAATGTTTACAAAAGGAAAATAAAGATAATATATGTCTAAGTGGATAAATTATCAGATCTCTTAATGTCAGGCTAAAGTGGTCAAGATATCCCTCCTAGATTGAGGAATTTATCAGCCTACCTTTCGTGCGTCATCAGGATCTGCCACCCTTGCCGTCATCTCTTTAAGTTTTGCCTGTATAAATAAGGATAGACTGCGCATGGAATATTTTTCCTATTTCCATTACAAAATAAAAAATGGAATTATCCTTTGGGGAAACACTTCTGCATAGACTCTATCTTCAAACTTCGAAAGGGAGCCGTCAGAATATTGTGTAAAGTAAACTGTAGAATTTCTTTCAGTCCTTTATTTAAGAGTATAGAAATTCTACCTCTAGCTTGTATTTCGTACGAAATAGTCTTATTTTCTAAATTAAAGCAAAATAGTTCTGATTGTGGTATTAAAATATGTTCTGAAGAACACAAATGCAATACAAGTAAGACAGATTCATATTTAATAAATTATTGAAAAACTACAATTTTTTTGAATTGCAGCCTCAGCTATGGAAAGATTTGATATAATAAACTTCAAAAAGAAATAAAAATGATTGACAATGAGTTAAAATTCAAAAGAGTTTTGAAGGCATTTTCTGCATGAATTTTCTGTTTATGAATATTTTTCACGGTAATCTATACCAATAAATAAAATTGAAGTCTGTCCGTAGTTTAATTATGCATAGAACTGTCTTTCACGACTTCATATTTCTGTAGTAAAAATTTCTCTGTGTATATTTTCAAATAATTATCTATTCACAATGCACGATAATGACTCTCGTCTTCCTTTGTGCTGTGGTCTCTGGGTTGAATTTCCTGGCCCCTACTACAAAATAAGTCTTATTTGTGGACGAAAAAATTTGTAGCTGCTTCTACGAAGCGCTCTTCACCATATTACTGCGTAATGATTGCACAAAATATCTTGCTATTTCAAAGCATGCCTTGTTATACTGGTTGGAAAGAAGAGCTCAAATTCCCCCGTTGCTATCTGAGTTTGGATTCTTTTATGATGTTTTTATTCTTATTTGTCGTAACACCAAGCTGTCTCTTGCTCCTGTCTTACAAATATCTCCAGCGATAATGAAACAGGAGCTTAGTATCAATCATTCAACATCGAGTCTGATTCCATAAAAATTTTAACCATGTTTACCATATATGTATATATGTGTGTGAGAGAGGGGGTTGGGAATATGTGTGTGTAGAATATATCGTCCCCTAAAGTCCCTATATTGAATCAAGGAAATATAAAATATTAACGGGATGTATTTTAAATAATATACTAGCGTTATCCGATAAGTTTGATAAATTTTTGTGAAACAGCGAGTAATTTCACTTTCGCGACATTATGGGTAGACGTGATTTTTTCTAAGATATTCCTAAAAGTATTAAACATATGCTAATCGTATTTTATTGTTCGCACCCTTCTGTAGTGTTAAATGTGTAGTCTGGCGGAGACAATGGAAAAAAAAATTCGCTCTGCCACTAAAAACTTTCATTTGAAGTGTTGGACAGCCACACAAATAGAAACAGAATGGGATGAAGTTCATGCGGACTCTGCACCAACATTAAAGATCGTTTGCTTCTGGATTAATAAGTTTAAACTAGGTCACAGAAGCGCAGAAGTCGCTCCGACCGCCCAATTGAGGTCACCACTTGGAGAAACATCGAAAATGTTCACGATATCGAAATGGAAGATGGCAGACTAAAAGTGCGTGATGTAGCTGATGCCGTAAGCTTCTCAACTGAACGAGCGCATTTCTTATTTCGTGAAAAACAATCCACGAAAAAGCATTGTGCGCGATGGGTGCCGTGACTGTTGACAATGGTCCAAAAACGGATTCGGAAAAACATTTCAGTACAGAGTATAGCAATGTTTAGGCGTAGCCCACAAGACGTTTTGCGCAGATTCGTGGCAGTTGATGAAACTGAGATCCATCACTACACTCCAGAAACCAAAAAACAATTGAAACAAAGCTGGTGAAAGTTCATAGATAAAGACGAAACGCGTTTTGTCAGCTGGAAAGGTGTTGGGCACGGTCTTTTGGGATCCCGAGAGTATAATATTCAAAGACTTCTTGGAAAAGGGCACAACCATAACTAGATTCTATTATGTTGCTCCGTTTGACCGTTTGAAACGGGTGCTGATTGAGAAGGGACCAAGATTGGCGAACAAGAAAGTGTTGCTTCACCAGGACAATGCACCATCGCACACTGAAGCAGTCTCAAAGGTGAAAGTGTACGAGTTGGGATTCGAATTTGTTTCTCGTCGACCCTTATTTACCAGAACTAGCACCAAGTGATCTTGTTCTCGATCTTGAAAATTTGGCTTGGTGTGAAGAAATTTTCATAAAATGAGGAAGTTACGGAGTATTTTACAGGATTTGACAAAAATTATTTTTATAATGGTTGAAAAACTCACTTGGCTGAGTGTATATTCAAGGAAGGAGACTATGTTGAGAAATAAAGTAAGTCTCCTAAAAAAGTTTTTTAACATTTTACCAGACTTACCTAACAACTTGTATCCAGCTTTTTATAAAAGCTTCCTACTGTCATATCCATTTCGAAAATCTTCTTTTGGTCTTAGAAATAAACAGTTTCACAATTATTTGTCATATATAGACTTCTTGGAACTGATTTTTTCCACACCTTTTTCGGTGTCTTTAAATTAAATCTGTTTTTCATGCAATTTATAATATCTAAATAAAGGATGTCATCTTACGATGATAATAATAATAGTGTTATTCAATCATTGCATCACTATTATGAATCGTTTTACATTTTCTAAATTAGTTGCCTAAATTATAAATCTATAATCTAATTTACAGAAGTGGAGGCAATGAATGCAATACCCATTATAAATGCTGTAATCATGCTATGTAATTGTAAGAATAGTTTTATAAACATAATGAATACATATTTGTTCACAGTTGTGTCGAATTGTGACGTTACATTCACAAGCGACCTGCACAAAAATGGTTCCATAACTTCACCTGGATATCCAGGACCATATCCAGCCCTCAGTCACTGTCGCTACGACTTCCAGGGGAGAGGAAAAGAGCGGGTCCAGATTGTTTTTAGTGACTTTCGTCTTCACCAGCCACAGGAAAATCCAACGAGCACTGCTCGAGAGTAAGTATTATTAGATTTGTTCAGCCTGTACAAATTACATTATAGGTCTATCTATATTTATCATATCGCATCATATATAGCAGTACAGCAATTATAACTTACCTACATTCCTTAATTTATAGTGATTTACTATGGCATAAGAGGTTCCAATGAACGCAAGATCG
Organism: Eucriotettix oculatus; assembly: GCA_034510155.1. Classification (NCBI taxonomy): domain Eukaryota; kingdom Metazoa; phylum Arthropoda; class Insecta; order Orthoptera; family Tetrigidae; genus Eucriotettix; species Eucriotettix oculatus. Next base: position 44,170,506 of record CM067379.1, read on the forward strand.
AGACGTAACTAAATTTTTCGTGTTAAATTGTATTTTATTTCTAACTAGAGCCATTTAAGATAAGGCTAGGTTAAAATATCTACCTACGTCCTATTTACCCATATTATACTTACGAATGACAATATCCAAAAAACGTTACTCATGCGGTTTGATAAGGTATTAACTATTACTGCGATTTTTATGGAGAATTTATAAGAACATCTAATGTCTATAAACAATATAAATTAATTATAATTAACGGCCCGTATAATAGACAATTATTAAAGTTTTGAACAAGAATTTAAAACTGTAAAATTAGTTACTAAATAGTCGTTTCGACCAACACTTGGGTCCTTATCGTTTTTGTAACAGTCTGAAATAATAAGAACAAAATTAATGCTAATCAAAGAATAACCAAAAGTTGAAACGGCTAATTTGCTTACACACCTTGAATTCCTCCCTAACTTTAATTTCCTTATATAAAATGAAAGCATTATCAAAATTAAACGAATATTTTATTTAGAATTGAGTTTTAAATTCTTGTTCATAATTTTGATAATTGGGTCATTCCATATCAAGTGTCCTAAAATAAAGTGTGGTCCCCACTCGACCAACTCAGATTTTGTTCAAAATTATGCATATATGTACATTTATGAGGAATTTTTCCATTATATTTTTTATGTTCCTTGTAGGAAAGATTGTGCTCTTTCTCATGGTGGAAGAAGATTTCCGCCGTGCTTCCACCATGCTCTTTCCAATGGAGTCAATAAAATCTAGACCAGAGGAGATAGCTATATTGAAAAATGACTCTGAAAAGTGCTAAAAAAAGAACGATTTTCAATTATGCGCTTAGAATGAAGGTCGATAAAATCATGACTATTAATTCATAAACGATAATACTGATGTAGTATGATGACAACCAGGTGTTGGTTCGCAAACTAAAAATCGAGGTTCCAGCTGCTCCTGTCTTATAGCCTATCGCGGCAAATTTTACAAGGCACTTTCGGGCTGAATAGCATGGTAATAATTTATAAGCAATTTTAATGCTTCAACTGCATTCAGTGCCAAAAGTAGTGTTGGTACAAAAAATTCAGGGCAACAGATACCATATTCGAAGCACCAGAGCATATCAAACTTGGCCAAAACGTTCTCACCGCGCGCTTCGCGACAACGCATGGGTCTAACTTTGGAACCAGTCTACCAATCGAGCCAATATTTTGCACAATACTCTGTCACATGTATACATAAATTTTGAACAAAATCTGAGGTGATCGTGTAGGAACCCAAGGGCAATTAACATGTAATGACCCAAATTCTGTTATTCTGGTGGTTAATTCTTATTGATTTCTTTGGATAATTATTAATACATTAATGAGATTACACAGAATGGAACATTTGGCCCCAAGGTATGGGGCAATATGTTTCCCCACTATTAAACTGATAAATTATAACATTTTTATATACCTTAGATACAGTACAATATTACAACATTTTATACATATAAACACTTTATTCTCATCACAAATAGTATTTTATAACACATACCACATGATCATAAATAAAAAATGAAACTATTTAACTGATTGTGATTATAAATTCAAATTCCAGAAACTGACATTATAAATTTAAAGTACTATCTCTTTCAGTTTCAAAATTCACAAACAAGCTTATCATCATCTACTCCTAAATAGTGTTCATGTTCCAAGCTTTTAAAAAACTGTTACATAAACCAGTCTTCACGACTTACAGAATGCAATAAAATCATCCCTACAGTAAATACATTTTGGAATGTCCTAATTACTACAAGAATCTTCCTTCTTCTAGTGACTGCTTCAACTTCCTGTACATCTTTTTTGTAGCCTTGTTCTGCCACTGCTTCGTCTCTCCCTAGCGTCTCTCTCAGGCAGCCTCTCTGCAACAACTCTCCAATCTAATCTCTTCCAGGCCATCAACAATGTTGCAGCCAACAATGTTGCAGACGGTGACGTTTTCCCGCCGACATTTCCCGCCTACTCATCCCCACCAAGCCATTCTCGTCTTCCGTCCTGTATACGTAAATAACAAAAATTAAATTATTTTTGCTTTACCCGACTGTAAAGGTCATGAATCACCACACACTACAAGAATCTTCCTTCTTCTAGTGACTGCTTCAACTTCCTGTACATCTTTTTTGTAACAAAACCACCAGATTTTTTCCTCATCGTGGTTTTATGTTCAATTACTTTTGCTCATTTTTCCTTCTTGTAATGAATCAATTGATTTAAAAAATGTACAATGCATTCTTATGATCCAGAATTATTTATTGATGCAGATTTTATAGCAGACTAGCCCAAATAATGTAGTAATGTGATTCCAGAGAGTAAGGAATCTTTCAGCACCATTTTCTACAAACAAGGAAACTGTTTTATAGACACAACCCTAACTTGTTTCATGAACAAGCAACTTTAGTTAACCCTTTAAACACTTGAACATGTGCAAGTAAACGCATCACAGTTTACAACATAAAACTCAATAACTAACATAAGATTAAGATGGCTTTAAATGATTGTTTCCTATAAATTTTCACAGCAAAGGGCAGACACAACAAAGAGAGTAGTGAAAACAGAAATATCAGGGTACTGGTTTTTCCCTGGCCTCCACAACTCATTTATTATCATGAACTGCCATTGTTAGAAAGAATTTATCATTTCACAATTATTATTGCAGGAAATTATGTAAATTGAAAAATGTTAATATTTACTGTTTCACAAGAAATGCAGTCCTGGAACATATATTGGTATATAATGTGTTCTCTAATATTACACATCATTTCCATGCTGTGGTATGCCACAGTGAGGCAGCCATATCATGCAGCACAAGAAACGGAACAAAATGCAATTTTTACAATTTAATAATTAAAACTCTAACATTTAAGTACATACTAAGAATTAATGACTAACATTAAAATAGTTCAAATTTAAAAAAATAAATGGTATTCATAGATTTTGTGTAGTCTTTTTAAATAACTCAATAGAAGGTTAATAAAGAAAAACCATTTCAAAGACTTGTATCATACTGACAAAGCCTACTGCTTGGCGTTGTAGAAAACATATTTTGGGGGTTGCCCAGGATATCAAGGCATTGACAATTAATAATACTTTCTACTATTATTTATTAGAGCACCAATTTCATCAGAACTTTAAATTTATCACAGAAGAAAAATTCATTGTTGCTACTATAGAAATCATGTGGTTCAAAAATATTAAGTGCAATGTTTTGAAATGATGTAACTTGATATATTTTGTAATAGTCCTTTAATGTAAATAAATAATGTCCAATATATACAGTAGTAGCAGTACTTTTACATTGTATTATATTTGGAATAAAAATGCTTTTATTGATTTATACATTACAGTTGTGAAAGCATGGATACTCTGGTGGCATATTTGCACATGGATGGTAGAATGGAAAAAATTGATAGTTTTTGTGGTTCAACTTTACCAAAACCACTGATGTCTAACGGGCCACGATTATTACTTGAATTTAAAGGTCTTTCCTTCTCTAGTCATACTAGAGGCTTCAAAGCTTCCTTCAGTTTCACACAAAGTGAGCATTTATTAAACAATTTAGTATTAATGGTATAGTATATATTAAATATTACAATGAAATCTTAGAATTATAATGCTCTTATCTGACCACAGTATATTGTTTAATCAATTAATAATTATTGAAAATTATTCATTCAAGAGCATTGCAATAAAACTTTAAATGTTTTGTTGGTGCTTTCTTCAAACACTTTAATTTTAAATCAACATTTCCGTTCAAATTTATTTTTAATATTTAATATGATTCTATAAATTTTACATCATTGAACACTATATAGTGTTATGAAAATAATTTCCTTGTAAATGTATCACAGACAAAGTTTGAACTGTTTTCATTACAATTCATTTATTAATATGCCAATAAAATAATAATTGATATAGTTCATCATACTGTAATATTACATTTCAGGCATCAATGACATTTACACTTTCCTCAAATTATTGTTACACTTAAACCTGTATCTCAAAAACATTTCACAAATACTAAAACTATGATTACTGTATATATTATTATGTCTTGTTTAATTCTACCACTAGAACACAGTTCTTTTTTAAAACTGATGACTGAAATCATTCCACGGCTTTGACGGGTTAAGCATGTATGTTGTTATATTTGACTTCAATATTCAATTCAAGTAGTACTATGTATTTGAAAACAACTATTTAAAAATTAGTAATATTTGTTACTTTTGGTTGTATATACATTATGAACAAAAATGTTCCAAATTCTGAAAGAAAATAAATGAAAATACTCTGTCCCATCACCAATATATATACAAAATTATCTGAAGTGCTATTATATTATATTATTATGTAACAATCAAAGTTATGTTAATTTTGTACAATATTTACATGCTATTATATTTTTTTATCACATAGACTTTGGCGTTCAAGGAGGTGGAGGACATCAATTGTCAGAGTTCCCATGTGCGTTCTCTTATAATGCTACAGAGCAACGAACAGGAATAGTTACAAGCCCAAACTTTCCTGGGTTGTATCCACGTGACACTGAGTGTCATTATTTTTTCTATGGTACTGGGCAGCAAAGAGTTCGGCTGCGTTTCCATTACTTTGATGTAGAGGGAGTATTGCCGTGAGTATCACTTACCTACACCAATGAACACTGAACCACTTACATATACCAATGAGTAGACTTAAAAAATAAAATAAATATTTACATCATCATCTCCAATTCTTTGTAGGTTAATTCTTACTTCATTTTTCATTTAATTAATATAAATGTACTTGAACAAATCTGTAGCAACACAATTTCATATGTAGTTTTTAGAAAAATAAATTTTTTAATAAGAGTATATTTGTTAACAGTTGTTTTCAGTCTATTTTTAACAAACTTACTTTTTTCAGATGTGAAGCAGTGTCTGCTAGTGATTATGTGGAGTTCTCAAACTTTATGGCACGTGATCGGAAGTACTCTAGATATTGTGGACAACTAAAAGAATTAGAAGTGGTTTCAGATCGTAAATTTTTTAGAGTAACATTCAGATCAAATGATCGCTTAGATGGCTCAGGCTTCAATGCCACATACGAGTTTCTTGATGAAGAAGATTCACAGCCTGCAAGGCATGAACAGGATAATAGTGCAACAAGTAAGTATATATATTTTTTCTTTCTTTCTTTTCTTAAGTACTATATATTGGTGATGGGACAAAGAAGAGTATTTCATTTTTTTTATAAGTTGTAAGTCAGTAGTTTAAAACTATAGGTAACTTTGTTAGATAATATTTGTTGAATTTAAAAAAAGTTTTGTGTATGAACATATACTAAAGAGATTTTTGTCACTGGTATTCAATACTGCATAGAAATTATTAAATACACTAACAATTCAAGTTAACTTGGATAATTTTATTCAAGTGTTTTACAAAATAAACAATACAATTTTTAAATAATACAGTTAAATGATTTTTTGGGTGTGTAATACTCAGATTATCAAAACAAATTTACTTTTATTATTTTTATCTATAATGCAACCAATTTAGTATAGCTTTCCAGAATTGAAAGTTATGTTTCATTACATTATTAATTATTTGTGTTTATGTTCACTGAAATTTACAATTAATCAATTCAATTTTTTGCAGCTTTTGCTCTATCTTCTTCTAACAACAGGAAGGAAAGAAACATTTCAGATTTTTACATTTATCCCTGAAACTATTAAAAATAAATTTATTAAAAATATGAAAGTATATTTGTTTTAAGAAACTAAATATTAAAGTGTATATTACCACATAATAAAATGAATTAAATACGGTGAATGAAACTACACAAGCCATTCCCAAATGGTATTTACTTCAGGCAAAGCACTGTACTCAAGATAAAACAACTTACTGAACATTCTAGTGTCAGCAAATTCTAGAAAGTAAACTACTAAAAAAAAAGTGAATGGGACCTGAACTTAAGATCTATGCTACCGAGTGATTTCATTTTCAGTCAATTATTGTCGCTGAGTTAAATGAAGTGTCCACAATCTCTGTTGTAGGTCTCAAGGTTATGGTAAAGTTTCATTTGGTTTATGCGGGCTGTAGGTTCTTTCTTTCAATCAGCTATGAAATACTCAATTTCACAAATGACATCTCATAACACCTTGAGCAACCCAAAGAAAAACAGTACAGTTTTTGAGTAGTGACTTGAAGCATATAAATTTTTTAAAGTCAATGCAGAAAAAAAGGGTGCACATTATTTTAGATTGGCGAATATTTCGTTAGAATTGTGTGACTATCATTACTTGGAGTTGTTAAAGCATTCTAGTGGGCTCTGGAAGTTGCATGGAATGAAAAATTGGAAAGCTGGTTGACAGAAACACCAAAACATTCTCCACAGAGCACTTACTTTTGTAGACCTGCTCGTTGTGATGTAAAGAGTGATATGATTTCGCCACTGCTCATATATCCTGTGATTAAGATGTTCATTAAAGAAAACAAATTGCTCAAATAATGTCTCTACAAAATTCACCCCACAGCAAAAACTAATCCATTAAATTTAAGGGATGTTAAGTAAAGGGTAAAAAGACATTGACACTTTGTGCATATTATTTGTAAGAATATAATGAATGTATTTAAGAATTATAGTAACATTACATTAACTTGCCATCCACAGTTGATGACAATACTCCCCTCCAACTTCTTCTTTCTCCTGCAGTGCATTCATAAAACTTATTTTTCTCATAGCATATACATTAATAAATAATTATTTGCTTCAAAATTAATTTAAAAATGCTACAGTTTCTATAAATCTATTTATATAATTTTCTCTCTCAAAGTTGTTTTATTGTCATGACTCATATATATCCTCTATTTCAATAAATAATGCCCGACCTACCTGATGCAGGTTTTCTAGGGTTTTCCCTGCATCTCTTTAGGTGAAACACCGGGTAGGATCCTTAAACCATAGCCCGGAGGCCCTAGTTAACCTTTGGCTACCTTGCTCTACCTTCCGCATCCCCCCTTTTCAATTCCCTTCCTATGCTATTAAAGGGGAGTTGCCTGTTTCAGGATCACCCTCATGTAGCCTGTTAACCAAAAAAAAAATATATAATAATAAATAGCATTGAGTTATAATATGGATATTGCAGATTCTAATGTTTCAAAATGAGATATAATATTTAATAAATTATAGTATTAATTTTACAAATTTACCATTGTTATCTATTTAATTATTATTTTCAAGCTTTAAAAATTGCATGATGCATAAACACCATATTTTAAATAAAATCGAAAGTCTTATTGTCACTGAGTTAAATGAAGTGTACACAATCTCAGTTGTTGGTCTCGGGGTTATGGTAAAGTTTCATTTCTTCAGATGTTTAAAAAATTAGTTTAGGTAATTTGGTGAACAGTTTATTAATGTTTTCATAATCAGATTTACCAAAACTGCAAATAAATAGTATCTTTGGTTTTTGTTTCAGGATATTCAAATGCTGTTGCCATCATTGTGGTGTTCATAACATACTTGTGTTGATATATATTTTAATGGTGAATAGTGAATTGTATCCAAACAAATCATATCATTAGAACTGTTATTCTAATAGGAGTCATAAAAAATTAAAGAGTGTGACTTTGTAAGTTGAAAACTTAAATGAAGGTGGAATGATAGTGCACTGTGATTGTGTCAAATGAAATTGTGCAGAACTTCAACAGAACTGAACATACCATATGTTCTTGTTATATTTCATTCCAAAGCAAACTGCCACAATAATTTCTCATTTATAGTACTAAATAAATTGAAATCACTAATCAATAAAAGACTACTTTTATTTTTTTTCTCTTGTGGGCTATTTATTTTGACAGATATTTTATAAAATATTCACATTCAGGAACAATGTAGGAATAATGTATTATACTATTGTGATAATATGTATTTCCAACTTTTCATATATTATTGTATGTAGGATTATTTATAGTTTACATATATTTTAGAAACTTAGGCAAATGTAAAGGACAATAACAAATAAAGGAACCAAATTTCTCTTCAGGTGTGCTAGTTTATATTATAATACAAAATTTATAATTAGTATAACCACATATTAAAACATGTCGTTAGAAGCTCATGATGCAGTTATTATTGTTACTAAAACATATTTTATACTTCAGAAGGTAAGATACATCATATAATAAATAAAATAATAAAAAATTAAGTCTCTTTCCAACTCAATACCTGGTTTTAAAAACCCATTGATAATTCCTAAAGATACACCTCAATTACAATGAAGCTTTTTAACTTAGTTTCCAAGTTAGATATGAAGCTATGCTATTTACCTATAGTCTAGGCACTGAATAGGAGCGCCATGTACACATTCAAGGAACATAACAAGCACTGTCTAATTCCTTGTGTATAGTCATTATTTTCATTCTAAGGGTAGTCAAAAAATGAGAAATACTAAAAAGTTCATATATCTGACACAAAACGTGTTGAAATTTTTTTATTGAAACTCATGATCTATCTATAGAAAATTGTTAACCAAATAAATATAGTAAACTTATAGAAACTTTCACAGTAATGAAATCTATTCAGATGTCTTTGGGAAGGGGGTCTACCTCCCTTGATAGTTCTGCAAAATGTTTTCTTCAAAATTTCACAGACTGGAGCAAGCCATAATAATAATAATATTAATAATAAAGAGGTGAATGACTAATACCACATACCACTTAAAGAAGACTTTTAATACTGTGAATCTTGGGTTACAAATATAACAGTAATATATTTGGCCTCAAGAAAAGCTGTAAAATTGGAGATTTATAACAAGACATTGATAATTAGATTTTCAGGTAAAAATAAAATATGCATACAAAATTTAATACTTAAAAAGTTTATAAATATAAATATAATATTACAGATCAACATTAAATGCAGGTACAACATAACTCTTAATGAATATAAAAAATCAAGATTCAATATTTATATTATTCCATTACACATCATTTGGAAGTCAACTTCAAATTTGCAAATATTTTATTACAACGCAACTGAAGACTGATATCTGAGACAAAATTTATTATATTTGTTTCCTTTTCAGTTTTCTTGCTATTGAATATAACAACTAATGTCATTCTTGGATCAACACTAGACAAAAAATATGAACTGGGTTCCTGTAAGAAAGCAAATTTTTATTATAAGTATACTCAGTTCCAAGAAAAAATAATAAAAATATATAATATTAAGTATTGAAAATATTTACTGCCCAGCTCTTTTCAGGTTTTTCTTTAATTAATAATATCAAGGGTCATAGAATTACAAAAACAATAACAAAAATAAAATTCCATACATTTCGTACAGAGTGGCAGATTTGCTCTAGTGACAAGCACTTAAAAATTTTCATCCACTTTAATTTATTGCTTCATTTAAAATCAGACCTGATGGGGTTCCAAATTTAAGGAAAGAAACATGTCTCTACTGTTTATTGAATGTTTAAATTTATTTTCTGTTGTGTTAACCCGGGACCCCTGGGTTGTGAGGCTAACCACTAGACCACATGAGGTTGGCTGCATTCTTTTTTACACACAAAGGATGTGGAACGAGTCAGAGATTGTACATAAATTACTATTAACTCTATGTTACTATTTACATTCATATTATTATGTTTAACTTACAATAAGACATGCTTAAGTACTACAGAGAAGACAATATATATAATTTGTACTCTGTAATTTTATTAAATATGCTAATAGCATTATAATGAACATCATTTTCTATTATAGTTAGAGACTTCCCTTCCTTCTGTAAATTATTTTTAATTCTGGTTATGCACATCTGAGTGTTGTGAATAGGTGACTGTTATTAATCACAAATAATATCAGTGATTGAATATACTGGCACGTAAGAGTAAGTATTCCAATTCCTGCATGAAGTTTTTGGTGGAATCTGACATAATTTTCTGATAACTTTTTTCTGTATATTAAAATATTTGTTTTTCCAAGATGCATTACACCATAATATTATACCATATGGAATGAAGAGTAAACTAATTTTCTTATTTTTGAGTCACTACAACTTGATATAATTCTAACAGCAAAGGTTGCCGAGCCTAGTTTTCTTAGGAAAATATTAATGTGATCTTTCCAATTAAATTTATTGTCTACAGATATACTTAAAAATTTTGTGCATTCAACTTCACTTATTTCACAATTGTTTGTTATTAGCAGTGGTGGCTTGTGAGTATTTAAAATTATGTGCTACATAACCCCAAGGAACAATTTTACGAGGATAATTCATTCCTCTTGCATAAGTTATTAATAATTTACACTTTGATAATGCTCCATGACCTGTAATATGCTACATTCTAAAAATTATGAAACAAATAATTTCCCCTACATTAATTCAAATGAGTCTTATCACAAATGACTGGTAAGCCATTAACTGAAAACCAGTGCAGCATTTTCCAGACTATTTTACTTACTTATTACCAAAATGCTAGTATCATCTGCAAAGTGTATAGTTTTACAGAGAGAATTTATGGCTTTAGGTAAGTTATTTATATAGATGAAGAATAGCAATGGAACCTTGAGGAACCTGGATGAAACATTTGTCCAGAAGATGTGTCTTCCAAAGGAACTCTTTGTTTCCTGTTGGTTAGATAAAAGGAGAACCGAGCATGGGTAGTTCCAGTTATTCCATAATACTTCATTTTTTTAATAGGATGTTATGGTATACACAACTAAAAGCTCTGTATAGGTCTCAGAAAATTCCTAATGTGTATTTTTTTTTGTTTAGTTGTTCTAATATTTCATAAGTGAGGGTGAAAATAGCTTTGCCAGTTTATCATTTTTTCCTGAATCTAAATTGTGAGCTGGTAAACAAATTATATTTATATAAGTATAACAACATTAGTATAAATATAAACTAAAAATGCATATGAAATTTTGTAATATTTTAATTAAATAGTCAAAGTTGGGGGAGAAAAATATTCCTACTAAATTATTCCATTCTGAGTTTCGGCTATTCTTTGTATTTTGTTTATAATATTAAGTCGGATAATTTAATTACTTCATTGTTGAACCCAACTAGAAACTATCTTTTCAAATACTTTAGACAATACTGGTAAAAGGGATATTGGTGAGTAATTACCATAGTGTTCCTGTCTTCCTTTCATAAAGATAGGTGTAATTATTGCATACATAAGTCTATCAGGGAAAATTCCACTACATAATGACTAATTACATGGATAAATTGCTATGGGACTGATTGTGTCTGCAACGTTTTTTAAGACAACACTTGTTATTACAGGAATGAGAGTTCTGTTGAAAGAAGAGTATAATCCTGTCTATTCTTCATTAATATAGAAGGCAGTGGGGAAGTTCAGTTGTGTGGGAAAAAATAAATAAGTTTATGTATGAGAAAGTGCTGAATTACGTGTTTTTATCATCATTGTTACAGGTCTTTCCATGTTACAGCATTAGGATATTAGTGTGGTCTATAAATCTACAACAGAATGCTTACAACAATAATAGTCTACGTACCTCACTTCAGAAGCTTTATAATTAAGAACATTGCCCTGTATCGCAATTATTTAACTTTTTTCATTATTAAGGTTTAAACATAAATATGATTCTAGAATTGTTCTTGGGTTTCTAAACATGACATTTCATCGACAACTAACACCATTGACATCTTGTGGATGAAGATATCAACAGTATTAGTTGTCAATGAAACAACCTGATTGAAAACCCAAGAACAATTCCAGGAACAACTTATTCACAGGGAAAGCCTATGGAAAATAAATATGCTTAACATCTGTACCAGTCATTTTGATCTACAAAATTGAAGTAATTAAATTATCCGACTTAATATTATAAATAAAACACCAAGAATAGCCGAAACTCAGAATGGAATAATTTAGTAGGAATATTTTTCTCCCTCAACTTTGACTCTTTAATTAAAATATTACAAAATTTCATATGAATTTTTAGTTTATATTTATACTAATGTTGTTTAATTTTATACCAGCATATCTAGTTTATTTCTTGTTTTTTCTCCCCAATATTACCACAGATAATTAATAGTCTATATCTATTGTGGAAATCATGAGACAAATGAGGTGGCTAAATTGGAATTGAAGTTCAGCATCACCATTCAATTTCTCTTGTTTGTATGCCAATTATTCTGGCAATGTAATATCTTAACTCCCTCTAAAAATGAAGTAGTATATTAATCATACATACCCTCTGACAAAAGTGATAGACTACTTTGTCCATTGCAGCCAAGTCAGAAGCTTTATCATTTAATATGTTAACTATTGTTGGTAGATGATTCACTGGCTTCTGTTAATTGAAAATATAAAAATCAGTATAGCTTACACAATAAAATAAAATTCTGAATTAATAAATATTCTGATGAAGTTGTATAAAAATATTTTTACATTGTGACTGATAATTTTTTTATATTTTATAAAACATTTAGCTTTTGATTAATGACTGATGACATTTGAGGTGAAACATAAATACATTACAAAACTTCTTTACAGCCCTGATATTCATTTACACAAATGAAAGCTATTTTACCTACTTGAAAAACTGAACCAGAAATTTCTTACTATGTACATATGATCAAAAACAAACTATGTTTGTGTACCATGAAATATTACATAATACTAACTTTATAAAACTTCATTATATTTTATAAAAATACCTAGTACAATAAACTTACCATATTGAATAAAAAAACTATTACTTGGTAAATAAAAAATATAGCCAATTTGTCAGCACACAAAATATAATAATATGTATTTAATATATTTATGACAAAACATTATTATAATTTGAATACAGAATAATTTGTTAAAATATAAATAGTATAGTTTTCAATTGTAAATGATATAGGGGTTTTATTATTTAATGAAGTTATTTTCACTTTAGGATATATAATAATTTTATTTATAAAAAAACAATCACTTTAAAAGGGGTCCTGTGCGCTATTACAAATAAATTAATTAATTCAAGGGGATAATTTTTAAAAATCTGGGTTAATTACTCATTGGGGTAACCATGTGCCACAGAGATTTTGTTCATTTGACAAACCTGCTTTATCTTCATTCGAGTCTAGATGCAGGTTACCGGAACTTCCTTCTTCCTTTGGGTTGAATTGTAGATTTTCCCTCTGCCGGCAGGAAGTGGGATGAACCAGGTACTGCCGGTGATCGAGGAAAACCCAGTTTTTCCTCCTCCTTTCCTCTGGCCTTCTTTGTTCACAGTACCTTCTCACTAAAGAAGAATTCACACCTCACTTTTAACTCTTGTTGCACTCTCCAGCTTTCTCCTCCCTTTCAACATTCATTCCATTCTCAGCTTTCTTCTCTCTTCCACATCCTAATCGACTCTCATTCTTCCACCTCGCTTTTTCAACATCTTGAACTACTCTACCTCCTTGCCCTCCCAACATCTAGAACCATTCTGCATATTTTTTGACTTCTTGTCTCCCAGCTTAACTGGTATATCCCTTCTCCTAGGGAAAACACTACCCCACATGATGTTTGTTGTGCCAATCCTCAAGAGTCCTTCCTCCAGCGCAGGAAATTTGCCATGACACAGGGAACAGTGACCTTTGGAAATTTTAAAGGGTGAATGTTCCTTCAGCAAAACAAGCTTAACATTATAAATCTGCAGACAGGCGTGTCTTTCGACTGGCAGCCTGGCGTTGGGTAAAAACCGTTTCTTAATTGCCTGTTGCCAGTTAGAATGTTCTTGCTAAACTTTTTATATTCTTTAAAATTCTAAAAGTTTGAAAAAAATTATGTAGGAGTCCTACTGTGCTACACAATTAATAAACAAAACAGATTTGCCATTTAAATTGATAAAATACATGCAAAAGCTGATAATTTTGTGTTGCAGACTCTGAAATTTACAAAAAATATATGACTCGCTCTTGCTATAATAATATAATTTTTTTATTGCTTCATTTGCCATTGTTGATATTTGATGGCATACATTATTTACTCATTGTTAAATATCACTTCAGCCACAACTGTTGCTGGACAGAGTCCACAATGCAAAATTATCTGCATTTACATATATATTATTCATTTAAAATAAGTCTGTTTTATTTATTTAATGTTATTTAATTGAAAACTATATCTTTTACATTTAAAAAAATCTATATTAAAAACCATAATTGTTTTTTACATTTTTGCCAAGTTACCTGATGATGTACGCAAATATGGATGAAATGTCATAAATATATTAAATAAATGTTATTATATTTTGTCTGTGGACAAATTGGCTGTATTTTTTATTTATTTATATTTAATTGTCAAATTATAGGTTCATTATATAATAAGGTAAACTACATATTAAATTAAAATTATACTCAAGTTGACTTCATAACATTCTCTTGGAAATTACCCATCATACCAACAAAAAAAGACAATAGTTGTAGAAACATATCCTACTTACAATTGGATGACTAAAAACTATAGGATAGCAATCAAGGTCTGTAGGTCTTTCCAAAGGTTTATTTGGATGATGATATCCAGGTCCTTGGTAATCTTCTAAATTTGTGGCATCAAACACTAGGGCAATTGCAGATCCATCATAGCGACGTTGAAAGATATTGATTCTGCAATTTAAATATGTCAATAAATCTTTATGAGGAAATATAAAATGACATAAATCATACTTAAAATAAAAATAAACAAAATAATCATAAACTTGGCAAAAATACCTTTATAACTAACATACATACTTGTGATAGTAGTCATGAGTAAGTTTACTGCTCAGTTGTCTAAAATCAGCAAAAGAAGCTTGCTGACCTAGTGTGGAAAAGAAATACAAAGAAAATTTGGAAACAAATGCTCCTTTCAGCTTTAAAAACCACTGAAACAAGGCAGGTAGTTGATTTGCTTTGAGAAATGGTGCACTAAACCCCAGTTTCCAGGACTGCAAAGAAAAAATAAATACAATACTTGATATATGGTAAAGTGCTAAATATAAATATGTATTTAACTAATCTGTTTACATATGTATTTCATTTAAACACTGATACATCACCTCTCGATTTTGAAGTGTTCTTTCCCATGCAGAAAGTCTAGTATTAGCACCATGCAGAAGCATAAGAGATTGAAGAAACCTCCAGGACTGCATCTCTAATTGAGCACGTAACAGATGAACAAGTATTTCACATTCCAGGCTAGAACATTTTATAAGCCGTCATTAAAATGATTATATTCGGTATTTACAAGTTTTTGCATGTAGCAGACCTATGACAAAGCAATAAGAATTGAGGATGTTTCATAAAAATACTGCAACTGACATTGGTGTTGAATTCTGTGACGCTTTTGATGCCTATTTAATCATGTGTTGACCAAGAATTAAATAATGTAGCGGGTTAATATAAATACTTGGGTATCGCCAAGCCCCAGGTAGTATATATATACTTACCTTAGAGTAGCTTTGATTGAAGTCAGAGCCATGTGAGGACAAGAAAGTGCATGTTTGTCAACTATATCTTCAATTTGCACAATAAGTTCATCATATTTCATATATTTACTAGTACTCATAACTTGCATTTTTTCATAGCTTTATTCTATTAATGAAAATAATTACAAATTTGTATTATGTAAGGTATGAAACACAGAACTAGGGTTTATAAAAATGTAAAAATAAAATTCTGTCACTTTATAAACATTAAAGGCATTACGTTTTTGAGGAATTAGAATTAATATTTAGGAAGTGAAACTATTTGGAAGCATTCAATTTGATATTTTAAAGTTTTAAAGATAATGGCTTTTCATTAAAATTATTGGGACAATAATTTAAATATTATAAATTTACTATTTTCATACCATAATAATAAAACTATTTACTAAAGAAGATAATGTTTAAAGTGATACTTTATTTAAGGATACAAATCAATTAGTTCAATTCTTGCAGTCAAAAACTGACAAAGTTGATTTGTAACAGTATTAATAGTTCTGTCACATCCAAAGTTTCTTGTTACTTCTTCTAATCGCCGAAAATCAGCTCTAAGACCATCACACATAGAGCGAAGAGAATTCTATAATAAAGAAGTATTAGTACTAACACACAATTTATGGGAAAGTATAATCTTGAAAATTAAAATGAACTCGAATGTACTTGTGTCAGAGATGAACACTTCTTCCACAGTTATGTCATAGTAATGCAATGCAATATAATGATGCCTGGATGGAGTTTTCTGAACTAAATTATTAAAAAAGTTAGTCTCATAAATCATATGTATATATATGAGGTGTATGTACTAGGTTCGAAAACCTTGGGCAATTAATTTCCTTCCATGTTATGCTATTAAATGGGAGTTGCCTATTTCAGAATAACCCTCATATTACCTATTACCCCCCACCCCCACCCAAAGAAAAACATGGTGGCAGAGCAAGATCTGTCGGATCTTTTTTTTTCTCTAGGGTGTTTCCCACCAGAGTAAGAATGGACCTTACCTTCGGGAATGCCTTGTTCTCTCTCTGATTTATAAGGTTTTCATATGATGAAGCATTTTGTTCTCATTTAGGAGTTTAAGCTCTGGGCTTGCAGATCTTGGGCATACAGTAAAGAGATGTCTGCTGCTCCTTTTCGGCTAGTCGGCCATCTGCTTCCTAAACTGGTTAAGGCACAGGAAAGGGAATGCTGAAACCCCACAGCATACTCCTCTACCGTTATTAGGAAGGGCATGAAACAAAATCTCAATACTGGATTATTTAATTGGTCAACTCTTGGCTGCCTTTATCTCTCTTCACATTCCCCTTTCAAATTCCATTCCTATGTTATTAAAGGGGAGTTTCCAGTTTCTGGATCACCCTCATTTAGCCTGTAACCCCTTCCCAAAAAAAATCTATTAAAATGTGCAATTTCGATATAATGGTAATTTTTCTCTAGTGAAAAATATACATAAACATCATTATATTATAAATTTCTAGTGTAGAAAAACTACTTCATTAATAAATTTTATTTTAAATATAAATTAATCTATATAAATGCATCAGGAAATGACATTGTCAGATTAATTTAATTCATTGTACAATAACTTCAGAAAAGAGTTTAAGGATTGCGGAGATTGTGAATTTGAAGTTCTCAAAACTGTTTCCACTAGCTAAATAACGTGATGTAACTGATAAACACTGACTTGCAGGAATAGCATCAAGCATTATACAGTCCCTCTTTATAATTTCAGGTGTGACCATTCTCAAGAGTACATAAAATAATCAGCCATCTATTCACAGAAAGTTCGAAAATCAGCTGGTTCACATATACTCATTTCAGCAAACAAATTTACTTGAGTATACTCCCTTCTTTTTGGTAACCATTCCTTCAACCATGTGTGTTTTTTTTTCTAATCCTTTTTTAAACCTAAAGCAATTGCCACAAAACTTGCTTTCTTCTTGTTCAACATGTTGACAGTATTTTGAATTATTGTGAAATATATTGAGTAAATATACTTGGGCAATAATATTGAATGTGTGAATCATCCCATTAACATATTACACATATTTTTGACAGTAACATTGAACACCCAGGGCCACTTCAAGACAGTCAGGTTTACTTTTGTAAAATAATAACCTAGACCTCATCTATATGTCAACAAGGGTGGTGGCAGTTGTGTCTGAACAAATGAAGCTACCAATCGCTGACAGGAAAGGCAAGTTGTTTCTAACCCGTACCTCAAGAGCCACTATTTGATGCCTGTGTATCGTACAAAATTGAGCACTAAGAGTGCAGAAATCACAGACTGCTCAATTTATATGAGTTGTTAACAGTGCATCAACAAGTATAGTTGATAATGGACAGTAAAACATGCCCAAGAAGTGCCTCCTGTCCACCACAAATTGGAGATACAACACAATGGCTTACAATACATAGGCCAAACTACAATAATTTGCAACTTTATTTTGAATTAGTGTATGTACAAAGTCCAAGCTAATTTCAACAAAAATTGTAGCTAAAAAGTTGTTGGAAATCTTATTTAAGCTAATATAACTAAGGCTTTGTATCAAGAAATACTAGTTCACAAGATATATATATCAACTGTTAATATTTAGTTGCAAAAGCAACAACTAACAAAAGATCATATTAATGAACTAGAAAATTTGCTAACATACTTACATCCTTCCTCAGAAACCCTTTATTTTTTGTTAACAGGAACCCAAGATCAACATAAGATTTCTCAACGATTGCCACTTGTGGTAGATGTGTTAGCAACATGCCCCATGTTCCCCCTTGGCCAGTTTTGGAGGATTCTCTTTCTTTATCCTGCCCACAAATCAGCGTGATTAATGTTACTTCTATGAATTAGAAACAAACGTATTCAACATTTAAGACGGAAAATATAATTTACCACTAATTCTTTAGCTTTGTCAAAATTTAACTGAGATACATTATTAAAAAATGAATTGAGGAATTCTTCTTCGTGATCCATGGCTTTTAAAATCCAAACATAAAATTAAAAGCAACACAATCCAGATGTAGGTTATGTTTACATAATATTGACATTTGTGTAAATTCCATAGATACTAACTCCAAAGATATACAAACCTGTTGTTAGGCTAGGTTTACACGGGCAGTGATGACTGCCTGAAAACGAGGGGCAGTGACGTCAGTGGCGTGTCAACATACGTCAGTGCTGCACTGACAACTGCCAATCCATCGCTGACACGAGAGCACTGCCTCACTTTTCTTGGAGCGTGTCAACAGTATGTCAGTCATGACTGACGTTCCCCCTCCACCGACCTAGACGCTGCCCTCATGGAAGGCCAGTTAGTGGCAGTTACGGTTGTCAATTATCGATTGTGAACGGTGAGGCAGGGTTGACTATCGATTGCACAATGGTTTTTGTATTTTGAATTTTCAATACGCGTGCAGTTTGGTATAGTGTGCGATTGGAGTAAGTGAATATTTGTTGTGAACAGCGGCCAGAATTTTGGTTCATAAAGCATTTAGGATAGAGTTCGTTTGTTGCACCTAATCGCCTATAAATTTTTAGGTTAACTTTCCAAAAATAATTGTTGTCCACCCTCCAACGGCACAAACCTTAACTGGAAAAAAATAAGCAAAAGAATTATGTATAGCTATAAACATACTACTATCACACGTAATGAAAAATAATTCATTTCGTTTTGTTCAGTAATTGACAACTTTAAGAGGAATAAAACAACAAGTAATAGAAACCGACCCAATTAAACACTGAAAACCAGCTTCAAAGTACAGGCGCTGTTTTTATTATTGCTTGATTTCTGTAGTAATAATATAAAGCAATATTACTAAACAGCTGTTTTCATTTTTATGTATCTATAGTACAGTAGCGTAATACTGAGTTTGACTTTTTCAGGAACCCTTCATCGTTACGTCTATTCTATCACAAATACAAAGTGATTAGTTCCTGTTTATTGACATTATGCATACGTGAAAAAACAAAGGGGAAAAATATTCAAATTGATACAAACAATATATCGACACTATGCAACATCAACATTCCAACCGGTCGTAGTTGCCAAAAAATAGCAGAGAAGTATAAACATGCATCAGAGTTCTCTGCCCGTTCTGTAGTGAGGGCAGCACTTGCACAGAATTGTCAGTGAAGAAGTGGGCAGTTATCTGCCCAATATGTAAACGGTAGGCAGTGCAGAGCCATCCCAACTTCGACGAACATCACTGCCCGTGTAAACCTAGCTTTATAAGATCAAGAAATACACATAAATGGATGGAATGCTCTGAACTTTATATTGAAATATATTTTTATTTAGACATAATGAAATAAACAACAGCGACAGGTTAAAAATTATTATTTTGGCATTTGTACTTTCAAATTCTGATCCTATTTGCGGTATGGCAGGAACTTCATCAAGCGGGTTCTGAGATATAATTTCGAATGGCAGCTCAAAATTTGAACAGCGTTAGGACCAATATCTACACGACTCTCGACAAAATGCAACCAGTTAACCGACTGCAAACTTTTATCCAATCCCACCAAAGCTGCACACACACACACTGCAATTTTGCCTGGCATATGTAGATGATGTGGACATTATAGCAAGATCTAAGTTCCCCTTCATTGAAGCTTTTCTTGCACTTGAAGCCACCTCTAAAAAATCGGGGTTATTAATAAATGAAGAAAAACCAATATATGGTCATATCGGGAAGAAATGACACAAATATGAACCCCCTGTGGGAAGGAGAGTATGTGTTTCAGCAAGTCTCTTCATTCATATATATAGGAACTAAAGTAAACAACAGGTGTCACAATTAAGAAAAAATAGAAAGTATAATTATGGCAGGAAATAGGTTCTATTTTGGCCTTCACGCTCAAAATATTAGTTATTAAATTAGACGTGAAACAGTAAGTGGAAAAGTTTGTTTAAAATTGCGGGAAAGAGGCAATCTTTCGAGCTTGTGGCGTAGATTGCTATTCTTCCGCTTAACACAGGTCTCCAAGTACTGTGACGTCATGGGTCACGTGGGTGACTACCCCATCAATCTGTCCTCTGACAGTCAGTGACCAGCTTCCGAACGATGTAGAAGATATAGGCTAGCAGAGGAGTCAGCTTGGTACACACGTGAGTAATAATCATGACTTTCTAACTAAATTTTGTAATTTATCTGATCTGCTTCGGGTTCCCTCGACGTCGTGCGTTTTTGAAGGCGAGCTTTTTGGACGAAATGTCAATTTAATCACCGAGACGGATTTACGTTCTAGATGTTTCTGGGTTACTGTTTACTCTCGCTATAATCCTCGATTATGATCAATGTATTCTATGATCAAGCCGTTAAGTTTAATTTTTTCAATTCTGTATTCTTCCACCGTCGGACTTTGAAGTAGTAAACTTTTTGAGTGGAGCACAGTTTTATCTCGTTTCCTAACTGAAGCTGAATTTTATTTACAGAGGCCTCCATGTACGGATCGTAGCTCACGTGCGTACCTGCCCCATCACACCCTTTGGACGGAAGTTGGTGACGGTGAAGTTCAGCAGAGGAGTCAGCTTGGGTGAGTTACAATCAGTGGCGAACCATCGTTACTGTTCAGTTACTTTTTGTAATTTATCTGATCTGCTTCAGGTTCTCTTGACGTCTTGCCGTTTCAGAAGGAGAGTTTTTTGGACGAAATTTGGAGTTTATCAGGTTTACGTTCTTGATGTTTCTAAGTTACACTTTCTTCTCGATGTAACCGCCGCTTATGATAGCGAGAGATCTAATCCGTTAAAGGAGGGCAAGTTTTATATTTTAATGCTGTATTGTGATCGTTGGCAGTCAATTTTTTGAGTTCAGCACAGTTTAATCTCGTTCCCTAACTGAAGATGAATTTTACTCGGCTGGTCTTGTTTGTTAATAAGATATTTTCTATATTTCCCACGCTGGCAACGTTCCTTGTTGAGAAATCATTTTCTCTGCGTGGTCAGCTGCCATATAGTACCGTGCAGTCTGTTCACGCACGTCCTGATAAATCAGCGACGAATTTTCTCGCATAAACATAATCTAATTATTAACGACTGTAGGTTTACGTTAAATTTAATTATCATTAATTTCTCATTTTTAATACATTTCCGATATTTTGGGGATTTCATCTCGTTGAGGCTTCCGAATGTGGTGCATTTCCTGATTGAATTTTCGCATCCGTTGTTGCACTGGGAGCAGGACGACGGACGAATGGATTCTTCGAAATTAGGTGAAGATTTGTAATTTGAGTGACATATGGACCCTTGAGATGGTCATTTGGTCCCTTCTATTTAAGGAGGTATTAATTTTTGCAGAGTTGAAGGTGGCCACCTATGGATCATAGTTATTGGATTTCATTCTCTCCCATTTGACACAGCGAGTGCTGTTGAAGTTTGGTTTGTGGTTTTTTAGACGGCATTTATTTGCCTTGCTGTTGGGTTGTCAGAGTTCTTGGTGGCGTTATTGGCTTGTAGGTCTCCAGTGACGT
This sequence comes from Eucriotettix oculatus, assembly GCA_034510155.1. NCBI lineage: Eukaryota > Metazoa > Arthropoda > Insecta > Orthoptera > Tetrigidae > Eucriotettix > Eucriotettix oculatus. The sequence continues at coordinate 44,192,453 of CM067379.1, forward strand.
TTCCAATGATTTTTGGTGCTATAGTACTAGCACAAGTTCCTGCCATTTCGGAAAATTTCTTCTGTATTTGCATTTGATGTTCGTTAAAGATTTATATTTTGTAACCTTCTTTGCATCTTCCTCTTGAATAAGTTAGTCACTGTTACATAAAATTAGCAAAATCAACTATCACCATTTGAATGTGGTTTTAACCCAAAAACTCCTTCTCGGTTACACTTTTCCATTAATTTTTTTCTCATTTGAATTTTTTTCTCATTAGAATATTATTTCTAACTTTTTGTATTGAAATTGCTCTTATACTACCAATAATCCCTAATATAAAAACTTCAGAAATCAAATACTGATGAATCTCGTCAGCAGAATAAATCTTTATTTTACGCACAGGGAGATATTATGAATGAGATCAAGAAATATTAAAATGAGCTATTTAATTTGCAATCAAAAAGTATTGATTAAATCAATTTACCTTTAATAAGAATCAGTTTCAACCTGATATAGAGGTAAATTTATCCTTATTAATTAGTTGAAGTCAAATAGCAATATATTAATGTTAATAACATCAATGAGAACAAACTCCAATTAAAGAAATGCATTGCCAATACTAAAGTTGCTAACTTTAAGTAACAGAGGTTAAACTCTGTTAGTATTTCTATTTAAGTAGTTTATATAATATATTGTAATATATACATTTTCATTGTAAAGATAATATTTATATTCTTAAATATTTAAGAAACTTAAAATTTTCCTATGTATCTTCAGTACAATGTTCAATAAACTACTTAAATATAAAACAATTATTCTAACAAAAATAATTAAAAGTAATGACATAATTATATTTATTTAAGTTTTAAAATTATAATAAAATAAAGATAATAACTAATAAAATACTTTGTAAAGTGTTCAGGATTACTCATTACTTCAGTAACCAATGCATACCATGATGATATTGAAGAATGTAAAAGTGTGAAGGAAGCATATGAGAAACTATCTATAGAGTGAACTAATTTTACAGCTCTTCACATAGCAGAATTTTTGGACGGTGTAGCTAGCATGAAGGCAAACAGAAAACATGACCATGTAAGAATAAATTCTCATAATAAGAAACTAAATGAATCAAAGCAAATAATACTTCCACATTCTGCGATAGCAGGTTTGTGCCTCAGGGTATTGAGACATAACAAGAATATGAAGCTTTTCTTCGCTTGAAAAAATTAGGAGAAAGTGAATTCACAATGAGAAAGATTAGAAGTAAATTAATTCTTGAAGAATTGTGTGAAAATTCTTGTACAGAGACAGAAGATGAATTTGTCATTGCTCTGAAAGATATAAAATCACAGGATAAATTTTTTTATAGGAAAAATGATGTACAGATGAAACAAGATACCAAATTCAAATGAGTAATGTTTTATTATGCTTGTGGTGGTAAAGGTCATTTTGCCAGAGATTACCCTAAAGTGTTAGAAGATGAACAATCAAGTCAACATGGAGGAATGAGAAGAAAGGTGAAGCTAAAGTAGTCACTAGACCGTACAAAGCTTTGTGTGCCAAGAAATCAAACCAAAGTGGAAGAAAGGGCCAGGGTGTTTGGTTACTGGATGGTGGAGCATCAGATTTCATGACTAGAGACTTTATTGCAATGCATTGTGAAGAAGTAATTGGTGATAGAAATTGTTTGAAGATTGGAGAAAAAGGGAAAGTGTTACTTCACATTTCATCTGTGGTGGTTTTGATTTAGATATCCCAGATGTTTCATGTATTCCTGATTTACAGGACAATATGATGTCTCAAGGTGTGTTTCAGTGAAAGGGAATGAAGATTGTTAATTATGATGATGCTACTGAAATATTTTATCTTGGTGATTTATTTTTGAAAGGTCATCTAATCGGTGCATTGACATGTTACTTTTGAAGACAGTAAATCAATACAGCAGTTGAAGGAAAGGTTGCAGAAGAAAGAATAGTATCATTTGTTTCAACTCAAATATGGCACAACCGCTTAGGTTTTGTTGTCCCCTCTCTACAGAATGAGTTTTTGGTTGTCAAGCACGAGCTGCAGTATTCGAAAGAGGGAAACTAGAAGATAGAGCAGATGATGCTGGGATATCCTAATGAATGAAAAATGAAATAGTCATGTTTGTTAATGTTAAAAGTTGTGATCTATACTTCCAGCCATGCTTTGCTAAGCTGAAGAGAAGCTAAATTGTAACACCATCCCAATAAAATTCTTACTCTATTAGGACTAATAATTAAAATTATTATTAATAACACAAAAAGTATAACTAATGTTACAAATCTATTTTTAAAACAATTTACTATATAATCACTAATATGAAATAGAACTATATAAGAAATAATTAAAACAACTTGATTGAAAACATTCATTCCAAAATTACTGCCATTAAAAGTTATGGAAGAATTGAAAGAATTAAATACTTATTAACATATAAAAGAAAAATATATGTTAACATATTTAATCTAATACTAAAAAGAATAAACCTATAATGAAAAATATAAATGAAGAAACATAAAAAATTCCTATCATAGACTTAAAACAAAAATTGTATCATTAATTCCACAAATTAGTTTTCATTAAACTATTGAAGTTAAAAAAAGTTAAATAAAAAGAAACTGTAGAGTGGACAGCACCATCTAGTGGGGAATCTATAAATCTAATCAGTCATTCGGGTGAACTTGGACAGTGCGGTTGTGTGTAGCCATGTGATAGAAATTAAGTTACCTTCGAATCCCCAACAATTGGTAGCAGAGACTGGTTCGACAATACGGACAATTACAAACAAGAGAAGTGAAATTTTACAAAAACGCGAGTGATAATAAAATGGAGCTGTCAACACAAAGAGTCGAGATTTTGCGCGGGGACAATTACCTAACGTGGTCGTTAAAAATGGGTGCCATTTTGAGAAAAAAGAAACTTTACAAAACAATTATCGAGAAACCTGAGCCAGTATGGAGAAAAGAAGATGAAGCAGAAAAAGAAGAATGGGAATACAAAAATGATGAAGCGTTTTCGGAAATTGTGACAACATTATCGCCCGAACAAGCTGGACCGTTTATCGGATGGACTAGTGCTAGAAAATTATGGATGAAGCTGAAAGAAAATTTCGAAGGTAACGCGCATGACAAATTAATAGACGCTATGATGGAACTGAGACAAATTAAGATGGGAGAGAAAGAGACAGTTGAAAATTACATTACAAGAGCCCGAACAATGGAAGCGAAATGTGCTACTTATGGACAATCAATTAGCGAACGAGAACTAGTATTTCACGTAGTGCGTGGTATAAATGAAAAATTTGAAACAATAGCTGCGACGCTCCGAATACAGAGGTCGGCAACAATGGACGACATCAAACAAGCCTTGAAAGAAGAGGAGGCAAGAATGGGAAACAAAACTACACAAAACAAGAGCGATGCGGTTTACCAGGCAAGAAACCATACAATAAAAGAAACTAGAACTTGTTACAATTGCAACAAAGTCGGTCATCTTGGAAAAGATTGCTGGCATAGGAAGAAAGGAGGAAATACAAGACAAAATGAAAATAATTCAACCGCTAGAGGACAATCTTGGAGAGGAAGAGGTCAAGGTCATGGAGGCGGAGCAAGCAACAATCGAGAGAGGAATCAACACCCAGCGAGCGTAGTAACAGAGAGGGGTGACAATCAAAACTTCAACGTAACAATTAAATTAACGGACGTGGCTAATGCAGTATCAGAGGACCCAGATATTTGGGGAATCGATTCCGGATGTAGTATTCACATGTCACCGCATTATCAAAATATGACGAATACAAGGCCTTACAATGGAACAGTGGTATTGGCAGAAGAGGCGAGAGAAATCGACGCAACAGCCATAGTTGATGTAAAAGTCAGAACCCGAGTGGAACAAAAAGTATACAACACTACAATTAGAGATGTACTATACGTACCGAGATTAAGAATGAACCTGTTATCAGTGCGAAGCCTAGTGAAAAATGGGAACTCGGTCATATTCGACCAAAACGGTGCATCAATAGTGAACAAAAAAGACGTAGTAGCGACATCAGAAGATGTGGAGAAGATGTACGTCATTAGAATTAAGCCGAACAAATACAATGACAGGGATGTTTTACATAACGATGATTCCAACATGACGGCGGTAGAGAAGCAGACGTGGCACAGACGGATGGGTCACATTGGAGAGAAGTACTTAAACAAGATGAAGAAAGACAAAATGGTCAACGAAATCGAGTACAAGGATGTTAAATTAGATATGTGCACGGATTGCATTATCAGCAAGGCAACACAAGCGCCACATAAGACAGTGACGAACGAGAGTGCAAAGTACGTGTTAGACTTGATACACATGGACCTTTGCGGGCCCATGCCGGTAGCATCAATGGGAGGTGCGAAATACATTTTCACAATAGTCGACGGATACAGTCGAAGAGTTTTCGTATATTTCTTAAAAACGAAGGATGAAACTTACAATAATTTTAAGGACTTCGTGGAACGCAAAGAAAATGAAAAAGGGAACAGAGTCAATCGAGTACGCAGCGACAATGGAACTGAATTTACAAATGGACAGATGAAAGAGCTAATGCGACACAAAGGAATAAAACACGAATTGACGGTACCCGGAAACCCAGCGAGTAATGGCATAGCCGAACGGATGAATCGGACAATATTAGAGAAGACAAGAGCACTATTACAAGATTCGAAGTTAACACAGAAGTTTTGGGGTGAAGCGGCATCAACAGCCGCATACCTGCTGAACTGTTCGCCAAATAAACACAACGGAGACCAGACGCCAATTGAAAAGTGGACCGGAAGAAAACCAAATCTCGGACATCTGAGAGTTTTTGGTTGCGTGGGATATTACACAACGACGACTACATGCAGAGGGAAATTCGACCCAAGAGCGGAGAGAGGAATTTTTGTGGGATATTCCAAGTCAAGACTTGCATACAGAATGTACAATCCAGAGAAGCAAAAGTTATTTGAGTCGAGATCTGTCATTTTTGAAGAAAACAAGAAGGGAGGAGACTTACTACAAGGTCAAGCGGAAGAGACTGAAGATTATTTGGTCGAGATGATAGAAGAATTACAAGCGAAAGAAGGAGAAACCCGAATATTGGAAAACACAAATGTAAACAATGAAGAAGATGAAAGTAACCAAGAGCAACTAGAGGAGGAACCAGAGGAGAACGAGCCCCCGATAGCTGAAATGATAACGAATAAAAGAAGGAGAAAACTGGGTGAAACGAACATACAGATTCAAGAAAGACATCGTATGGAGCGAGAAAGAAATGAACAACTATTGAGAGGAAGTGGAGTAAGAAGATCACAACGAATTGAGGAAAAACATGTTGCAAATATAGCGTTTGAAATTCCTAAAACTGCGGAAGAAGCCATAAACAATCGAGCAGCAAAGGAATGGACGAGAAATTTATTGGAAGAGCTGGAGTTAGAAGAATTCATTAGTGAGACGACAACGATAGAGTGACAGCCAAGCAGCCATACAATGGATCCAAAATTGCGGAGTGAGGAGTCAGACGAAACATATTAACCGTTTATACTATTTTTGCAGAGACTCGTATACTAACGGCGAAATACAACTAAAGCATATATCGTCAGAAGAATTGGAGGCGGACCTCCTAACTAAACCAATCAGTGAAAGAAAACTTCGAGCAGCTATTGAGATGTTGAAGCTCGGATGGTCTGCCCAGAGGGGGGAATTGTAGAGTGGACAGCACCATCTAGTGGGAAACCTATAAATCTAATCAGTGATTCGGGTGAACTTGGACAGTGCGGTTGTGTGTAGCCATGTGATAGAAATTAAGTTACCTTCGAATCCCCAACAGAAACATTACATTTAAAGGAAATCAATGAAGAAAAATTAAATGAAACAACTATATAACACGAAGAAATTTTATACACCTAAATATACAATACCATGTTGACTATATCTATATAAATATAATCTATAAGCGCAACTTAAGATAGACAATGTGCATAAAACAAATATAAAATTATATGAATAGCTGATAATACTACTTAATATGATAATCTCAGAAATTAAATGTAAACTAGAAGGAGCTGATATATTACTACTTCTTAATATAAATCACCATAATCCTATTCTAGGTATATAAGAGATTAAACCTATATGTAACATAAATAAACTTCTCCCTAATAGCTTGTAAGCAATTCTTGACAAAAAAATAAAAACCAGATGAACATAATCCATGACCCAATATTAAACAAACAGTGCCTAAAATCCTCAAATTTATAGTAACAACCGCAGAAATTACTAATCTCGTATGAGCAACTGAAGAATACTATTTAATCAATTTGATGTATACATATTAAAAATTCCCTGTATAAAGAAAATACAATCACATAATAATTAAAACTTAAAGAAAAAAAAAGAAATACACTTTATACCTTCAAAAGGGATCCAGCCAAAATCATTGATCAAATAATAGGAGCCTCAACATTGGACTTTGGTAATCACAAAAATATATATATAGGAAATAAAAACAAAAAAGCCGTAATTATAGCTGAATATATATAAAATCTATAACAAAAATCACACGTAAAAAAGTACATAATCTACCATAAAAGTTATCAAATAATAAAAACAAAGTACGAGGTCTTTCCCGTTGAATGGCATGTATAAATTCCTCTCGAGTTTCCAACCGGGTCAAAGATTTTAACAGTGACGTTTCGATGGCTTGCTCTGCCATCATCTTCAGACTGAAGTGAAACATCACTGTTAAAATC